>OX439483.1:9980674-10293486 GCA_949320155.1 Melangyna quadrimaculata | reverse complement strand
GGAATATGAAATATCACTTATATCTGGAGAAAACCAAGTTTCTGAAATACAAATCGCGTCCAATTCAGAGTTCTCAAACAAATATCTGAACTCATCGATTTTAGGCATCAAGCTTTGAGCATTAAAATGTGTTATTTTGAAGCCTTCCCTGCGATGGCTAAAAACTTTAAGCATCGATTTAAAATAACATCGCTGCCGTCGCCTCGTGAATTCACATTCACTCAATCAACTCTGTACCGATCAATAATATGGGACGAGGGATTAGCAGCAGCAAAAACACTCAACAAATTAAAGTATTCAAATTCAAAGCAACCAACCCTTTACAGCATTTAATTATAAGCTAGAAAGTGGTGATTTAGAATTATTGAAATATATAAGAATAATAGGTAAATGTAAATAGATAGAAAGAAAATAGAAAAAGAGAAAGAAAAGATAAAAAAGAGAGAATAAAAATAAATATAATATAATAATATATTAATATTGACATTAGTTTCAGCTAGTACAATGTTGAAAGGTTCTTCTTTCGACTCCTTCGTCATATTCTTTATTGATCGCAGCGGCAAAAGGCATTTAGAGTGCATCGTTCTGTATGTTGATGCTCTCTGATTCTGCATTCTGCACTCACTTTCACAAAACGGATCCAGAGTGCGTATAAACGGCGAAGAGTGCACCATCGTGCTTAAGGCGCATGGCTTGTAGGAGAAAAGAGCGATTTCTTAAAGTCAGGCTCCCGTGTAGGTTAATACTTTGTTTTCCTTTTCCATTGACTTTAACTCCTATGACATCCAGATGTAGTAGTCTGTTGTTGGTTTTGTGAAAAAGAGCAACACATTTTTATACCGTATTTCTTTCTTTTGGACAGTCGAATTTTAGTATGATGGGGGCGTCGTGCACAGAGTTTTCGATTCGTTGTTTAGTACGAAATGCAGCTTCAATGAAACAGGATCGCAATAACGGCGTGGCATATTTGATAAAAGTTGATTTAGGGTCTTCATTTGTTAATTGAGGAATACCAAGAAGAACTGCGTCAGCAGCAACTTCCTTTCTTTCAAATATGTCGCTTCTATGTCCAGGTCAGCTAGTGTCATTTTCATAACATTAGTTGGTTCTGAGTGGGTCTCAAGTTTGTTTACTCGATCTTTTAGTAACTCGACTGAATCGTTGGTGTGTTTGATGTGGAGAGAAAGATTGTTTTCCATGGTTTCAAATCGTTTCATAACCTCGTTGCGTACTCCTGAATTTCTATGATGATTAGGGAAACGATGCCATCGGTAATATTTTTGACAAGTCTTTCATTTCGCAGTGAAGAATCATTGATAATGTTGTTGCTATGTTCTCTTTTGTTAACGTTGACTGCTTGTTTTGGAGGGGTTGGTTTAAGGCTTTCAGATTTGTTTGTGGCTGCTGAAGCGGTTGACTGGAGTTTGTTTATCTTTCCAGATTTATTGGTAGTCACTGGAGTGGCCACCTCGGATTCTCTTTACTATCCTTTCCAGTTCCAGATCGAGTTCGACGGTCACGCTCCATATTATTTGAAGGAGAAATAAATAGTGATACTTTTGTTCCTTGTTTTTTTTTTTTTTTTTTTTTTTTTTTTTTTTTTTTTTTTTGTATAGATAAATTCACTTGCAGAGTGTTACAAAGAAAAATCAGAGGTGAAAAACGAAATATTTTGTTAAATTTAATTATATTAAGCTTGAATCTTTGAAACTGAGAATAAACTTGCAAGCTACAAACACTGCGAGTAATACTTTTCCGCACTTAGAGACCTTATGGGTATTTTAAAATGATACAAATACAATTGTTTTGCCGGACGTTAATATAAGCACGTCTTTTCGGTCTTGAACATTACAATTATTGGTGAAGAATAGAGAATATGAGATCCGGTTGAATACAAAGACCTGTTGTAAGGTATATCAACTGAAAGAGAGGCCTGCTGCTGTTGTAGTCTGAACCCACTCTGAACTTTAAGTAGAAATTATCTTAGAGTAGGACCTTTAGGTCAATTAGTTAGATTGTTACTATTTTCCTTAGAAAGCCTCCTCAAGGTTCCTTTGGACAAGGTTCTACTAGAGAGTTCCACCCCAGACTTTTCCCTAGATTGCTCACTAGACACAAGAAATTCCTACGAGAATTTCTATAGAACATTCCTTAGGTAGCCTCCTCAAGGTGCCTTTGTACAAGGTTCTCCTAGAGAGTTCCGCCCCAGACCTTTCCCTAGATTGCTCACTAGGGACGAAAAATACCTACGAGGATTTCTATAGAACATTCCTTAGGTAGCCTCCTCAAGGTGCCTTTGGACAAGTTTCTCCTAGAGAGTTCCGCCGAAGACCTTTTCCTGGATTGCTTGCTAGGGACAAGAAATTTCAACGAGAATTATTATAGAACTTTCCTTAGGCGACCTCCTCAAGGTTCTTTTGGACAAGGTTCTCCTTGTGAATTCCACCCAGATCTTTCCTCCAGTTGTGTGTGGAGGACACATATGGAATTGAAGGATTGTATGATGAACATTGTTATTTAAGTTAAGAAAATTAAGTTTGGAAAATAAAGAATTATTCGTTCAGAGAAAGGTTCTCCAAACCCAAGTTTTGTTGCTTCCTTGGGTAAGAACCTTTGGAAACCGGTGAACTACCTGAGCCATGAGAAAAAGCATCACAATAGTAACAGAAAGATATCGCAAGTACGATAATAATGTAAATGTAATTTTTCGAAAACAGCTTTGATTTTTTTTTATAAACTCTCCATCTTATCGTTATTAATAATTTTCCAAAAACTTTTACCAATGGTCCTTCTTTCACAGACTTTTCACTAAAGACTTAATCGATATTTATCAATCAACTTATAAGGTAGAATGGTGACATATGCTTTAAAATCGCATGAATTGAAAAGCAAAAACATATTAAAAGCGTTTGAAATTTAAGACCACCCAAATATATTCAAATGCACACTTTAAATCTTTTTGGGAAAAATAAAAATTCATTGAAAATTATTCCATCCATACGAATGGAATAATTTTCTATTAAGAGATTCCAGACCAAAGAGTTGCATTTATTTATTTGAAAATAAAATAAAATCTGTTCACTCCCAAAACATACAGAATTGCGAGCGAGCATTAGAATAGTTGAAATTTTTCAAACGAGTTGAAGTATTTTATTTTTATTTCCAAAACGGCATGGCCGTTCAACGCAACACAGCTCACGTAATCCTTTATTGCTGGTCGATCATTTTTCGATCAATATGAACATTTGCGGTTGAAGTATGTTTCAAATTAAATTTCGAACACTATCATCATCGCACCCACTTATTCCTTCCCAACCGTTGCGAATTTCGTTGTGTTGGTTGTTGCACTTGCTGTGTCCGAAAAGTTAAGAGTCCTTTCAACACTCCAAATATAAACGGTGATGACGACGATTATGGTTGGTATATTATTATTTACCAAAAATTTGTTTGTGAAATTTCCAGAGAATATTCAAACACCTACCACCATACCGACACTCTTGTGCAACAAAATGCAAATTCAAACATGAAGTTCAGTTCAGCATTTTATGCGAATACACTTAGATATATGAGTATTCCTGCATTTTCATAATTTTCGACGAAATGCGTCGCTGAGTGCCCTTAGTTCAATGGAATGTGAAATTAATTACAAATCGCCTACCGCATTATATTTGGCGAACGGGCAAGCGTTAACCACATGCACTTGACCAATTAGTAGAGAGGGTGCCGACTGCCGAGTCGAGTCCAGCGAGAGTCCTCAACTTGAAAATTTAAAACAAAAATTTACAATATGAATTAAAAAAAAAAATATCCTCACGGAATGGACAAATGATCAACGCGACCCTCTGCATTTTGTTCGACTACCGCAAAGTAGCACTGCACCCTTAATTGGCGAAAAGTGTTGGTGGCTGCCGAGCCTCGCCGCTGCCGCCTACTGGCCGCTTGTTGGACTTATCACTGTGGTGCATCATTCGGTGCCAAATTGAATTTGAAGCTTATATCCCGTTCCGTTAGTAGCGTGTTGTATTCGCACCCGCCATCCGCCGCCGATGACTGCGGCGTCGTTGGCCGGCTATTGCGTGTGTGGTGATAGTTCCAAATTACTCTTGTAGCATCGGTTTCGATTTGGTTTTGCCATTGGATATACATTGTTTGTGGCGCGAAACTTGCGTTGCCGTTGAGTGCTGTCATTAACGTTGGACAAAATTTCAACATTTATATAGGTATGCACAACTATGATTTTTGATTAATAATAATTGTGGCTATAATTGGGTCTGAAAATAAAAATGCTTCCTACTTCAAAAGTTATAGTTAAGGGATGATTGAAAGGGTGCAACGTTGTTCAATTGTTGAAAATTCTATAGATTACCTGCTTAAATTTAAACTCAATAGATTCTCTAAGGCTTGAACTGTTTAAATTAAATGCAATCCTCGGATTGAAGTGGAATAAAGGCCCGATTTACTCACTCTCGAATAAAGTCAAATTTACCACAAACAAAAATAGAAATTAATAAAATTTGTATGAAAATAACAGGAAATCCATTTTTAATGAAGACTTTAAATTTAATGATTATTGAATAATTTGGGAATTAAAAGTCAAAAGTATAAATTGACTGAATTTGGTTTTCTCAATTTTCAATTTATGTGCAGTAATGTTTTCCAAAAGTGTCGGTTTCAGTTTTTAAAACATTATTCTTCACAAATTGCTTTAATCACTCAATTAAGTTGGTACAATGCTTTCATTATTAATTAATAATTTTTCCGTACAGCAAACTTCGCTTTGGTGTGGGCAAACTTCCGAATTTTATTATAGGATTGACAACCAAATTGCTGCCATCGCATATACTGCGATTGTTCAGCATTGGTTTGAGAGAACCTTAAAGCGTAATTTCTTGATGACCATATACTAGTAGGGCAAACCCTTTTAAGTGTTATTTTATATTCCTCAGATGACTCTTTATTCAATATATTGACCACCGTTTTATGCTTTTGCCAAAAAAGTACATATTTTTTCCAAATTGTCAACAAAAATTGACACTTCTAGGATATGTTTTGCAGCACCACAGACTGGTGCAGTGCATCGATTTTTTTATTTATTCATTTGTTTCAAATGTATTTCAGTTTCTTACAAACTTATCTCGGTTCAGGGGCACCTGTATCTCTCGGGGGCCCCGTATAATTGATACGGCTGATACCGCGGTAGCTACGCCCCTGTTAGAGTGGCTTCTTTATTTTGATTTAAAAAAAAAAAACGCTTAAATCTTCATGAACAAAATTCATTTAAATATGTTATTAAATTATTTTATATTAAATTAATGAAAATTTCCATCCTACAATCAAACGTTTTGTCGTTTAATGAAAAATTAGTAAGTCAATGGAAAATGCATAAATTAACGTAAATCGACTTTAATTTTGTTAATTTTTAGTTCACATTTGATTCTTGTCAGGTTATTGTAGGTATGTACCTACATAATGAGTAGTTGTACTCGTTATGTATAATTTTTGACATAATCTATGTGTACTTTTTATGTTGACAAAGCCACCTCACAAATCAAATGTGTGTATTTAAGAATCCAAAGACTTATTCATCGAGCTTTTTTTGAAGTTAAAATTAAAATTCTACAATAATGTTATAATTGTTTTTAAAAATCTACTGCTTTCCCTCAGTTTCTAACCATTAAGTCAGAGTGAGATAAAGTACAGATAAGTCAAAAAAAAAGTCAGAAGAGCCAGTCCAATGTGAACACTGTCAAAAAGACTATTTGAAATCATCCTTTGACTTGTGAGACAAGAATCATATTGTTAACAAAAACTTAGTAGAATTTTTTTTGTCCAGATGTCAAAGCTCCTAATTGTTATTTTGAATCAGTAATCAAACATAGATTAGTATTTAGACTAGTGAATTTAATTTGTTGACTCGATGAATAAATTTATGCTTTAACGAATCAAATAATTTATTAAATGATTAAGGAAAATTCATTAACTCACGAAAAAAATCATTAGTGTACGGATGGGTTTTACATTGATTCAATGAAAATTCGTTGTTTAATGAACAGCTTCATTAACAAATAAATAACCATTCATTGAGCCAACTAAATCCAACATCGGGTAAGTTTTAAACTTGTTGAATTAATGGAATTTTGTGTTATATTTACGTAAGGATTATTTGGTAAAGTGTAAGTAGAAACTTTGAAGAATATCGGTCCAAAACACCTCAAATTTTATTCAAACTATGTTTTGACAACCAAAACATTTGTAAGAGCTTAAACTTTCATTTTATTGTTCCTCAAAAGTCTAAAGCACACACACAAAAATTTGTCAGATTCCCCCTCCATTTGTCCATTTTATATCCCCTGTTGTTTAAATCACATTATTTAAATTCCAATTGGGCGGAGAGAAAAAGTGTCTGACAAAAAATAATTGAATTGAAATGTTGAATATTATAATGTTGACATGCAACATGTGGGCCGACTTTCTGTGATTAGTGACCAAAAAGATAGATAGAAGCAAAGTTTTCAAGCTTAAGTTTCTATAACTTTTTAACTTAGTCGTTTTTGGGACCAAAAATGTTCGAAATTGCGGGCCGAATATTCGTTGCTAACAATTTTTTTCTCCCACCAAAAGGAGCAATAAATACATGCTAAAAATATTATATCATCGTCACCTGATTGCATGATATTCAAAATATTAAATTATTTTTTTTGTGTATGGAAAATTTTTATTTTACCTCTGGTTCACTTTTCACAAACTTTTGAAAATTTATTAGACTGCAAGTTAAATAAACTAAACTCGAAAATCGAATAGACAAGTTCGTGCATTCAGAATACGATATGGACTTTAGATCGCTTCCCAGCCTCGTCCACCTAAAAACTAAAAATTGTTTTTCATAGCTACTGCCTCTTGCGAGGAATTGACAAATCCTCCAAATCGTCTAGCCGTTCGGATTCGGCATAAAACTGTAGGTCCCTTCCATTCCTGTCGAAAAGGCGCACACAGGAATGGTTGCGAGTTGTTCTGGTTCTTTATGAGCCGTTGTGCCACCCGTTTTATTTTTATTTTTTTATGGACATTAGAAGATTGTGAAGTGCATTCATGTTTCTGCATTCGCACGACTGACAGATTGGCAGTATTTCTTGTTATTTATGCTGAAATAAGAAAAGGCAAATTCCTTCTTTTAACAGTTATGATAGACATTTCCCAATCGTGTAAATGCTAAATGGGCTATTAGTTTGTTTAACAGAGTGTTTTTTTTTTGTGGAACTGATTTTCCACGATTATAAAAAATAAAATAAAATTTAAATAATTACTTTACAAAAGTTTGCCTTATTTGGAGTTTATTAAAAGAGTTTCAACAATCTTTTAAGGATCATATGAATATCAATGTGCATGATGTAGGTACATAAAACGAATCCAGTTTGAAAAGTTAGAAATTATATTTTAAAACATATACATAAAAGCTTCGGAATGTTATGTTTAACAGTTCAGAGAAGCAATTTTCAATGAATATTTAATTTTTGTGAAATGAAAATTCCACGAAATGAGATTTCAATTTTCCGTGGTTAAACCTTATTAACCTATTAGCTCAAGTTTTAAGAAAGAATGAATATAACATTTACCAGGCTAATCATATTTAATGTTTCTATATTACTGATGGCAATTATAAATTTCTCCGTAGCAGATAGGTACTTAACTGTATCTACACTATAAACATCGCAGAAATAAGTTATTCCAAAAAAAATTTCTTACTGCTCATGTTCATGATCGACCCCTTGTATATTTTTCGCTATATCTCAGGCCAGTCAAAAAGTTAAACAACATGTTACAAATGTCAAATGTCAAACAAAGTTAATTGTGTCCTTTTAAGCTTCAAAAACTAGGTATAGAACCTACCTCACCATCTCCATTACCACCATCACACCACACATTCAAGATGTCCGTCTTTGCTTCATCGAATCTGACAGTTACACAAACAAAGACAAATTATATAAATTACTTACTACCGATACATATCGTATCCGTTATCTTATCTTCTTCGAACAATCAGTTCGGTCGAGTGTAAGTAATTAATTCCGCTAACAAACTTTTCTCATCGTCTAATCACATTTTCTCGTCTTTTAAGAAGTACCAACTTATATCTTTATAGAGGGAGAGAGTTAGCAAGACCCAGGAGAGATAGAGAGAGATGGAGAGAATGAGTATTTTGTGGCTACCGAAATTTTAGTGCTTAAAATTGCAGTTAGATAGTCAGTCACTGCTATTAAAACAAAAAGCGGGAAGGTGTAGGGTGTATTCCTCCGAAACTTCCTATGGACTTGTGGAAGAAAAACTATATTTCTGTTTTCTATCTTTTGCGAAAAGATTTTTCAAAGGACTTTTCGCCATTTTTATTTTATTTTGTTGCGATGCGATGGGTAAAAAAGCAATTACCACCTTTGAACAAATAAGCTTGCTGCTAACGGTATATCAAGTATTTTTTTGTCCATTTCATGTGTAGAATCCTTCCAAAGGATAGATTGGATATAGGTTGGTACCTACCTAGGATACCGCAAAGCTGGGAAAAAAGGAAAAATCACGAATACACCCTACCCAAGAGCACGTTACGGTTTGCTTTCCTTATTAACTTTTCCTTCGTGCGGATAGTTTTTCTTGTTTAGTTCTTCTTCCATTTTTTTTATTTGTCTGTTGCGTTAGTCCTGTTTTTTTTTCTTCCATTTTGTTTATTTATTTTTCTTGTTGCTGTTTAATTCGATTTGAGTGTTTATGTGTGTGCTGATGCCCACACGTGGGAAGTTTTAGCCTAGGTTTCTGATATAAAACGGTACCTACATCTTTTATTTTTTTCTCTTTTTATTTTAGCTTTGCTTTAGGTAAATGGTTATCTGGTTTTGTGATATTTTTGGAATAAGTCTCTGGTTATAGGGATAAGACGATTACAAGTGAACTTAACAAATATGTTTCTCTATGAAATAAGAATTATTACGGTCAAGAAAACAAACAAAAAAGGAGGTAGGTAGGTTAGGTATAGGTACCTGGGCTACTTGGGTGTATGAGCTGGACGCGACATTCTGTGTCATCCCTGTGAATGATAAATGGGACTTTATCGAAAAGAAATGGGTTTGTTCTGATTGAAATCAGTCATAAGCATTGAAAGATTAATAAGGGATAGGTTGAGCTTATTGCTTTTGATAGATAGGTAGGTACAGGAACCCTATTTGAATGATTATCGTAAAGAAAATAAATGAACAAGTCCCAGGTAACCGTACAACCGACAAACACAATGAGATTTATGTGAAAATATATTTATTTAGAAGTCACTGGAATAGGTAGTGCTTAGTCCACTTTGTAATATCTAGGTACTTACTCGAACATTACATACAAGCACACAATTGTTGAAAGAGAAAAATTGAGCTCACATTTGTAGTATAAAACTTTTGTCAAAATGCTTAATATTCGTACTTTGTTACCTATTCTAAAAATAAAACTGAAATTGAAAAGTTAATTGAGCTACTTGTCCAAATGAAATTGAGTTTTGACCTTTATTCGTTTAGGTACTTGAACTTTTTTTGAGTGATTAAGCTTGTTTCATTTGATTTAACTATTTTCTCATTTTGTTTTTCTCTTCTTCTGCAAAGTGAAGTGAAGATTGAAATCGAACAAGATGTGTTAGATTTTGTTGTCACGCATGATCTCAGAAAGTATTTAACTGATTTACGTGAAACAAATTGTATTATATTCATTAGTTATTTAAGAATGTTTAAAACTATGAAAAATGGAAGGAGGTGACGCCTGGTGGTTCCAAACAAAGCTTCAGGGTCAATTTCAAGCCAAAGTGAGTTGCTTTTGAAGTGAGGGGTTTGAGAATTCCTTGGAAGAAAGGTGGGAATGGTTTTACTATAGAAAGTTAGAGACTGGGAGGAGTTTTAATGTGTTTCCTGAAAAATGGAATAATTGGCGCTTGGAAACGCTTAGATCCAAGACGTTCTTTCCACACACAACGGAAAAACAGTCAAGATCCTGTTGAATAAGGCAAATTTCGTGTGTCGAAGTAATGGTCTTGAACAATTTGGTATCATTGGCGCAGAGTGTGATGGAAGAATGTTTGATAATCCTTTCAATATCGTTGATTATAAAAATGAAAGCAATAGGACAGAGATAGCTAAAAAAGGGAAGTGGTGTCAGATCTTAAATGGTCGCTGTAATTAGAGTTTTCAAAAATGAAATCCATTTAACCAATAAGGGTCTAAGCAAAGTTCGAACAGTTTGAAAAAGAGGTATCTATGGGACATTTTGTCAAAGCCTTTGATGCTGAATTCCGTTCACGACTTCACAGACTTTCTCTAAGGCAGAGAAGGTAACGGTCATAAATTCAACAAGGTAAGTAGTTGTAGAGTAGACCTACATTTGAGAAAGCCATATATGTTGTATAGAGGAGATAAGCGATTTGCAGTGGAAACTTAAAATTTCGCACAAAGTACTTTCAAAGAGTTTGGGTATTGGTGAAAGCTTGGCCATGGGACGATAACTGTTAACATCAACTTTCGGACACTTTTTGTGTTTCATTTAATCCATTTGTTAGTAGGTCGAAATGCATATCCCATTCTCGGAGTAGATGCTCCATTTTATATGAGTACATTCTTGAACACTTGCGTATTTCACATCAGCATCTGTTCAGCTTTTTGTATGGATCATCTGCTGGGAGCTTGTGGTTTGTTTTATTCAAAGGGTGGCATGAATACGTAAGTTCTCTATTTGGTATGAATAAAATCAACAATACATGGGGTGGTATCAACAAAATGGAGTACCTGGTCAAAAATGTATTTTCTTTTAAGCAATTGCAATTGGTATTAATAAAATTCTTAAAGACTCAGATTTTTATAGGGAGAAAATGCTCGGAGCACGTGTTGCTTTTGATTTTGTTGACCTTAAAAAATCAAAAAAGGCAATCAAAAATTCTTAAAAAGGCAAAAAAAGGCATTTATTATATATAGAGAATATAAACATAACTTAAAATAAATTAATTATAATAGCATTAAACTACCAATAGCTTTTTGAAGTTCTCAGGTAACAGCCTTCTACGATTGTCTCTAAGAAGCGTCTTAAATGAACTAAAGGACCTTTCTACTTGAGCAGAAACGAGTGGAGCCCATTTGAAACTCTCTACATCATTCACTTCAACGTTTTCGGTAAGTATAGAGTTGACGTCGCCATTTATTAACGCATTTATTTCTTCAACAGTTTTAAGTCCACGATTTGCATTAAAAACAGTAGTGAACCTTTTCAACACTTTTTTTGCAATTAGCTCTTTTGCCTTTTCCAAATTTTCATTAATATTTCTTAAAATGGGGAACACTTGTCCAATTGGTATTCCTTAATAAAAATTATGTTAGTTAAAAATAAAAGTACAGAAACTCAACACTACCTGCTCTTTGTAATCCTTCGAAAATTTTTTTTTTTGGGTCGACTAAAAATCCGAAATTTGCTTTAATGTATGCCAGTCGCACCTTCATTTCTGCGTCTTCAATCAATTCCTTTGCAAATATAACACAGCTTGCATCATCTTCCAGGACATTGACGATATTTTTTATATGAGAAAACTAATTCGCATATGTAGCTGCCTCTAGCCAAGTACCCCAGCGAGTCAAAACCTGTGGCAATTTAAATTTAGGTATGTGTAAATTTAAATTAAATTTGTATTTCAATTAAACTTACGTGTTGAGGTGGTAAAGGCAATTCGGGTTCTTTCTCCTTAAAAATCGAAATCCGGGATGGGCTTTTTAGAAACATTTTTTTCATGTTTGAAACGAAGGCGTCAACTTTCGGGAAGTGACTTCGTATACTTTCACATACCCTATGCAGGCCATGAGCGACGCAAGTTATGTGTATCATTTTTGAATACAACGCCTGTAGTGATTTTCCACTCTTTTTCATGTATGGTGCAGCGTCTGTTACGAATAACAGAACTTTCTCTCTTTTAAGTTCTTCTGGACACAACAACCGCATTGAATCATCAAAGAGCTGGGCAATGGTTGTTGAATTTACTCTTTCCAGAACTTCAGACGTTAACAGATATCCTCGACCATCCTCTCGCAAAGGTCCAACAATTACATTTGTAACACAGCGCCCAGCTTTGTCTGTGGTTTCATCGATGGATACAAAAATATTGTCGTCACCTACTTCATCCCGGATTTTGTGGAGCACTTCCAGGTAGCAACCTTCGACGTAATTTTTTCTGAGTGTTGATTCGTCTGGCAATTGTTTTTCCGTGTACTTCTCTATAAACGCTTTGAATTCGGGACGATTGACTTTGTGTAACGGTATGTCACATGCCAAGAACATTTTTGTGATATCGCTGTAAAATTCGTTTTTTGAAGTTCCTGCGAAAGATGCAATTGTTTGATATTTTGGTGTTTCCTTTAATGTCACTGCTTTTTGGTGCTTTGCTGTCTGAATATGATGTTCAATAAATTTTTTTTTTCATGGTTTACTTTCACACCACACAATTTGCATAACAGCACTTTTCCGTCTGACGAAAAATATTCTGCTCCAAATGTCAATACAAAATTTTTCAATTTTGTTTCCTGTTTGCAAGCAACCTTAGGCATTTAGGCACTTAAACTTTTTTTCAATTATTTTTATAAAAAAACACTCCTAGATTTAAAATACTCGACTATGTTCAAAAGTGTGCTTCCAATAAATGAGTCTTATTTTTCATATCTGACCATTGTTTTTTTCTTATATACCTAATCTATGCACCATTTCTTGGATGCACCCATACTGTCATTTCTCAAACCAGTTTTCATCATCAAAAATTGGTGTAAAGTTACGCAAACATATAGTGTCAAAGGGTTACATTAGAATAGCTCACTCCATCAGGCAAAATTCTGTGTAAATATACACGCGCGATCTTCCGGAATTCTTTGTGTATATAGAAACAATAGAGCGTGAGGGTTTATAAATACGATACACATCCACGCAGCAACATCTTATGCCTGTGACATGCATTTGCGTATCCATGTTTTCCTATCCAGACCTGACTAGGCGGTCTAGTTAGACTTATGTGTTTGTGTGTGAAAAAACAGGTTTGCGCGGTGCTGGGAAATTCACGATCATCCATAGAGAAATGCAAAGAACTTGTTTTTATGAGTAAAAAAAACACAAAAAAAAAGGACAACAAATTTTATTGAGAAAAGATCATAGGTATCTACACTACATGCTTTTTTTTTGGTTTGTTGAGGGCAAGCAAATTTGTTTTCTGTTCGATTTAGATTGTGTAGATTTTTTTTTACGATTTTATCGTTTTTAAAAAACAACTAACTTTGATAAAAAAAGACAAGCAATTCAAAATTGACAAAAAAGGCAATAAGGGGTAAAAGGGCAAAAATAAGCACTAACGGGTAAAAAAGGCAAAAATAGGCAAAATAAAAGACATAAGTCGATACTTTCTTGCGATTGCGCAAAAAAAATAGGCAAAGTTAGGAAAATCGTTTCCCTGGTCATATCACACAAGGATTTTAATGAATACCAGCTCAGATTTTCATTTGATGCACCTGCTCTGAATTCGTGCTCCATTTTATTCATTCAACCCATAGTTTCACACCAACCATCATTGAGTTGTCACACATAAGACAAATCCCAATTTTGACTAACTTACTTTCTTTAGGTGGCGCTCACAGCCCAGGGTGAGCTACGGCCTCAACTAATGTCGTTTTCGATTGGATTTTGGAATAGTGCTACTCCTTTCTGATTCCAATCGAATTATTTTCTATTGTTGTGTGTGTGCGTAAATTGTCTGATATTTATTTATATTATGCACGTTCAGTCGAGTAAAATGAATCTGACAAATATTCCGGTGAAAGGGTTTATATGTATATGTGTGTTCCGGGTCTACTCCTTTATTAATTCCGGAACAGAAAAATACTCCGAAAACATTACTCGGAACAGCCAATCGAATTATTTTGGAGTAATCGGAGCCAAAAAGGAGTAACTCCGAACCTCCAACCGAAAACGACATAACAAAGCTCCTCCAGCCAGCTCTGTCCCTAGCTAGCCGCTTCCAGTTGCGCACACCGAGTTGGTTGTGCGCGCCACCTGTTTTGGATTCTTCCTTTGCTGCGTACACCATTGGGGTTTGATTCGAAGACTTGTTGGGCAGGTGCGTTGCTGTCCATACGCTCCACGTGCCCCAGCCATCTCAGCCGCTGTATTTTCAGCTTTTTGAGCAGGTCAATGTGTGTCGCTGTATAGTCCGTATAGCTAGTTGTTGAATCTTCCTCTCCACATTCCTTCGATACATACTGGACCAAAAATCACAAGAAGAATCTTACTCTCAAAAAACCCTAGCAGACTTTTATCCGATTTTTTCAATGATCAGGACTGGGATGATTAGGGTCTTGTCTAAAGTCTCCTTGGTTCTCTAAGAGAGGGCTTTTCTACTTATAATTGCCTTCTTAGACCGAAGAAACATGCCGTTGGAAAGAGTAATTCTTCGATTTATCTCTGCACTAATGTCATTCTGCGAGGTAATTGTGGAGCCCAGGTAGACAAAGTCCTTGACTAAATCGAAACCAAAATCGAAACAAAAATTCAGTTTTCATTCATATTATCGTAACTTAACTTTTTAAGTAAAAGTGTAATAACAAAAAGTGAAAGCATAATACACTTTTCTACAAAAACAAATCAATTTTTCTGCTACGATTCCCCATGGTCATCATAAAAATAAGTAAAACATTTTTAGGATTAAACTGTTGAAAAACTGGAGAATACAGGATGTGACGAGAGACTAGACAAACAACAACAATTTACAAAAGTGAATTGGCTTTTTGTGCCAATTGAGACTAAAATACCCTTCACATTAAAATCCAGCAAAAATCCATCACATCATCTAAAACGACCCGCAGCAACGTCCAGTGCTCTTCGCTTTAAAGCCCATTTATTGATATTCCTATACCATTTTTGCCTTGGTCATCACTGGCAACACAAAAAAAAAAAAACCAAAACAATAAAAGTAAAAGCAAAAACAGAAACAAAATGCAAACGAAAAAAAGCGAATCCTTAACCTTTTCTAATTAAAAACCATTCTCATCTCCACTCGACGTTGCCACCTGTGATGATGCTGGATGTTACTTTCATCGCCATCATCGTCACACCCATAATATACCGCATGATGGCCTTGCTTTAACCACCCATCCACTACTTCATTCTGATCCAGCGCTTCATTTAACGACTTTGAGTAGCAGCAGCAGCATCGGTGGAAGGCGGTGGCGGCGGACATCAAGGATCGCCAAAGGACTTGCAGCTTCAGTTAAAGTATTTTCGCTTTTTATCTTTGTTTTCGAACACCATTCCACTTTCCCTTCGTGATCCAATCATCAATTAGCAGGATTAAAAGGTATTTATGCTGTACCTACTCGACGGGCGGCGAGGCGGCGGTAGCGGCGGGCGAACAGGTATATAAGATGGTGAAGAAGGACGGTGGGGGGGGGAGATGGTAAGTTGTGAATGAGTGTGGGATTTTTATATTTTCCTTTTTCATTTGCAGAAAAAGAAAAGTGAAATAAAAGAACCCACACCCAGTGAATTATATTGCAGAATGGCTTAACATCCTTCAATTACACTCCAAAGTACCAATGCAATGCGAGTCACTCGTATAAATATTTCCAGCACTTGAACACAAGCAAAAAGCTCACATCACAACATCCACGTCAGTTGAGCAACCAAGTGGCTGGCTGTGGCGCGGCGCGGCGGCGTGGCAGCTATATACCATAGAGCATTGCAAAGGAGCAATATGTGTGGTTCATATGAACAAGGATAAATATACATATACATAGTGAGGGTGTGTGTCGTATCTGCATCGATTCTTCCCAAAAGTTCTAATTAACTTGATATTTAAAATTCTCGCTAAAGTATATTTTTTTTTCATTTTCATTTTTTTTTTCTACTTTTTATCCTTATTTTTTGCACGAAAGGACTATTGAGCTGTGAATTTGATTTGGTTTCAGTTAAGTGAGTGAGTTTGTTTAAGTTGATGATGTTCATGATGATGATGATGTTGGGAAAAGGAAGTTCGCTCCGCTGAATGGTACAACTAGCAAGCACGCTGACACAGTAACTTCGAGATGTATTCATGCGTTGGCTTAAAGGATTATATATGTACATACTCGTTCGTAGTTGCAGGAAAGTTCATCAAATCACTGAACTGAATCGAGGCCAAAATAACATTATATGTATGTATGTCTGTCTATATAATATGTATCATAGAATGCACCTCTGATTTTGCATTGCATCTGACGAAAGAAGATAATTATTATCTATTTGTAGAGAGAAAGGATTTTAATTGAATTCGTTTTATTTTATGATCAAAAAAAAAAATAATAATAATTGTTTGGAGACTTTATTCAACAAGTACGTGAGTTTGTAGATGTGCATTGGTTATTTAATTTTTCATACAATCTGAAACCGGATGCGAAGTATTTTTTGATATTTTTATTTGTATTTGTTGTTTTTTTTTAATCAATTTAAGAATTATTGATATTTAAAAGTTCTTTGCAATTTTTCAACTTTATTGCTTTTATATTATTATTATTATTATTATATCATACATATAATAATCGTGAACGCATGATGATGATGATCAAAAAAATTACTTTAAAATACAATTATACATATTAATAACAAAAGTTGTCTTTAATTTCATTTTAATTAAAATTGTTTGTAAAAATTAGAAACATTGGTCGTAATGGGTTTTTTTTTGAATTGGCAAGCTATAATTTTATAATATATCTTCTATAATTTTCTATTGAGAGTGTTTGGAAGATTTTTCTTAGAAAAACTCCATTTTCCATTTGCATTACAAAAATAATGTGCAATATTTTTAATTAAACCTTTTATGATTTTTTGTAGGTCCAGAAATATCTTATTCTTTTGTTGATGCTAAATTAAGTTCTTTAAGGCCCAATTAATTCACTTTCCATTAAATTTAAATTCTCTATTTAAAGTTAAAAATTGATCGATTTTAAATATTTTTATTAATTCTTCCTTCTTTAACGATTTGAAATGAAGTTTCATCTATTAACTTATTATTTAAAATCTAAGCTAAATCGACGAAATCCACATTTTAAGGAGGACTTGATAGAGGATTAACGAACTGTTTCTTTTTATTCACTCTCAATTAGCGTTGACAGTCAGTTTTTTGTTTGCTTATTTTTTTTTTTAATCATAAAGTGCCATGTGGAATAGAAAAGCCCATAACATGTAAAAAAGCTTTTCGTGCAAAAAACAAACTACATACAACCATTATAAATGTATTTGATGCAATAAATGTGAATCAGACCTCAAAATTACCCTATATCGTTTGGTTTTTGAAATTCTCCAATTTTTAAGCGGAAAAAATAGTTTTGCAATGACTTTTGATTGGCATATGCCTTTAGAAAGGATTTATATACTGGATATAGATTCAGTAAACCAAAAATATTCTGAAAAGTATAGTTCGTTTTTCCACCAGAAGGTATTTTCAATTTTGTGGGTTCTTGTTATTCCTCATCGCAGTTTTATATTACAAAAAAATGAACAAACACAACGCTAATTGAGAGTGCACAGACAGACGCTCTGTTAAACCTTGTTTAGTGCTAAATTGATAGTTCATCAGTCCCAGTAAAAGAAAAAAATACCAAGCATATTTATAAAAATTATTTAAATTTAAAGACAGCCAGTTAACTAAAGGCGAGTGAATGAATCGAAAAAATTAATGAAGTATTCTGAATGACACAACTTTATTAAAAACAATGGCGCAAAATTTTAGATGATTTAGTACGCTGTTAAATCATTTTTAGTATGATACTAGGTTAAAAATTGTGTTTTGCTAATTTTAAACGAGTTTATCATCGTACTATCCCCTAACATTTTACTAAAGTTAAAGTCACCAACTGGCTATTTTATCTTTTTAGTATCGTACTAAATCCATGTGAGAAGATCCGAATGTTCCAGGTTCGAATCCTGCTGGTACCCAACTTTTTTTTCTTTTTTCCTTTTTTTTGTAAATAATGAATTTAAAATGATAAAAATATAAATATCGAATACTCATTTCAAGCCCATGATGGTTTTCCATCAATTAATTAATTAATTTACAACGCATAAAAACAATAATTGTGTTCATTAAATTCAAACCCTACAAATTCAAACTTACTAGTTAGCAAAAGGTTTAAAATTTTGGAATAGAAAGTAAATTGCTAAATACTTAGGAAATTGTTAACTAGTAAAATGTTAAGCCCTTAAGAATAGTTTGTTTAAAATTTTGCGCCAATATTATTTAAACCGACACAATTCAGTTTCTAATGGACTGAGTTAAACTAGCCCTTGATGAATAGTTTTTGAAAAATTAATTTTCAAACTCAAATTTTTTAAAAATAAATTTCAAACTTTTGATTTCCAAAATTTTACGTAAATAATTAGGTACTAATCTTTTTTACAAATTCAATGCTCATCAATTTTTAGTCAAACACTAAAAACCGGGTGGTTCTAAGATTTATGCAAAATTAGCGGAAATACCCGGCGTTGCCCGGGTCCCTTTTGTTAAAGGATAGTTTGTTAACAAATCTTGAAAAAAAAATTCCCGTGAAAATTAGTTTTCCTTGAAAATATTTCTGTTATCGTGAATATCTCTGAAATAAATTCGATGAATTGACCACCCAATTCCCCAGGAAAACTTATTTCCATCATCAATAAATGTTCAACATCATTTATGTTCTCAATTTTCAAAGGATAGAAATACTGTGCAAGTGTTAATTATTATTAATATAAAAGCTTAACTATATATTCACGTACTTCTAAATATCTATGCTAAGGACACCAACTAGCCCAGTCAAATTAGACAAAAAAAAGCCCTAACCCGGACAAAATTTCTTACAGGTATATTTTTTAGTGGAAATGTTCAGAAAAGTGTCCTTAATCAACTGTTAAAAGTCCCAAGCAATCCGCGTTGGTGTACGACCACAATCTTGAAAAAATGCAGCCATCTTGTACTCTTTGTTTGTGGCTATATCTCTGGAACTTGGTGCCCTAAAAAGACCATTCAAATGGACAAGCTTAGATTGACAAAATCAGGGAATTAAATACAAATTAGTTACAGGTATTGCATGGCTACTGTTTTGAATTAAATGAATTCAACAGAGTAAATTGCAGTGCAAATTCGGAGAAAAAATGTATTTATTTATTACAAACAAAACGTATTTTACTGTGCCATGTACTGGATCCGAGATATTTGCAAAAATCCAAAAAAGTCAAAAAGTACGTTTTTACGAATAACTTTGGTAAAAAAAGTTGTCAGGTGATGCAAATCTAGGGTTAAGCTTTTCTTGTAAGCCCCATCGATTCATAAAAAAAACAGACCGTGCCGATCAACGCAAGGTCAAATGACCATTCGACTGAACTATATTAAGCTTAACCAAAAAAAAAGCAAACAAAAATATAAAATGTATTTAACAACTTTTATAGCAAATAAGTCGAAGAAGAGCGTGTTATTTTTCACCCAACAGAACGAATATTAAGAGAAACAGAGTCAAGCAAAGGAATAAAAAACATTCCATTCCATACCCAGTGCCAGTATAATACGAGGAACAGCGTCTTATTACTTGCGATGTACGTAGTATAGGGCAAGTTTAGATTGAGATAATAATTTCCCCTAACATTACGATGATAACGCGAAAAAAGTGGGTCTCGCAATTCTGTCTGTCTGTCTGTCTGTCCGTCTCTCCGTGTGTCTGTATGTACCTCGACCTGCAGCCTGAACGGCTGAAGCGATTTTCTTCAAACTTTGGACTTAAGGTTCTTATGCGATTCCCTAGAGGGGTAATTGAAATTTTTTTTTAGCTCCAAAAATAAACGGTACCTGCCATACAATCAATATACAAAAATTGATTTATTTCAAAAATGGCTCTAACGATTTAAAAAAAAAAAAATTACGTGCTACTATAATTACGACAATATTTTGGTAAAACACAATTTTTTTATAACGGTTTTTAATGGTACCTGTCATAGAACCGATTTTTTGGTTTTTCTCTATTGATGTAACCTGTGTGTATAGCTCTGAGAAAAATGTATCTACTTATCAGGCGCGAACGCAGGAAAAAATTTTGGGGGGGGGGGTTTAAACTGAAAACTCAAATATTAAGAGTGAAATTGAATGGCGATAAAGTTAAATTCATACAATTCGGGGGGAGGGGTGGGTGTTGAACCCCCAAAACGCACCCCTGCGTTCGCGCTTGCTGCTCATAAATTTGTTTGCCCACTCCATAAAATTCTGCACTCATAGCATTTTGTAGATACTCATTACATACTAAAATCTTACTGAATACAAATCATCGCATATATATATTTAAACTATCTGTAATAAGTTCATAATTATTCAGTGAGTAAAGTTTATAAGCATTCTTTAATGTAACCATTACATAAATATTATGTATTAATTACATTAACAGTATTAATTCATTAAATAAATAATAGGCAATCATTAAATAAATTTAAATTTCTAATTATAACCTTTTTTGTACTGGTTATAGAGTAAGCACAGGTTTATTGTATATTTTATGCAGTCAGTACATACATTTAAACATTTCATTGAATAATCAAATAAATATCCTTCGGTTAACTTTGATGAGTATATGATTGTGTAGTGAATGAAGTTTCTTAGGAGTATTCTATGGATATACTCGTACTCATTACATAAATAATATGCACTCATTATTTAAATAATAGGTGCATTCCATGAAAATATGGAAGATTTTTTTTCACGACAGACAAAGTTAAAAGTGGATAATGGTTAACGGTAGCAGGAATTGCTAGCTTCTACTTCATGGACTCAGAAATGCAAGGAGAATGCAAAGATTTCCAAAAAAAATCTGTTATTTCGTAGCTTAGGAACAGGCCTCCCGAATAGGGTAAAATCTATCAAACCCAAAGAAAACTCATGGTTTGATTCGAGCTGTAAAGAGGTTATCAGGATCAGAGAAGTAAGCTTCCGTTGTTATAAAGCCAACCCTACTGAGGAAAACCGGAAAAAGTTTCAACAAGCTAGAAAGACCTGTAAAGTTCATATTCGACGAACCAAATTTTTACATGATCAAAAGTTACGGCAAAAAATACTACAATGTCCCAAAGGTAGTAAAAATTTTTGGTCATTTGTAAAAAACATACGAAACACCACCTCGTCCTCGATTCCAACGCTCGTCTTCAATGATACTCCTTTTGTCAGGTCAGCAACATAAAGCCAATTTGCTTGCAGCACAGTTTGCTGTTAATTCGACGCTGCCAGAAAGTGTTATGACTCCTCCTGTACTTGAGAGCGTAAATGATTTTATGGGACAAATCTTCTTTCGCACTCGTGCAGTTGCTAGAGTTCTAAAAGATCTCGATGTTCGCAAATCCGCTGGCCCGGATAGTATCCCTCCCATTGTTCTGAAGAGGTGTTCTTCAACGCTGGCAAAACCACTGCGTAAGCTTTTCCATCTGTCCTACTCTACTGGTATCTTTCCGAGTGGATGGAAAACAGCATTTGTCCAGCCTGTTTCTAAAAAAGGCGTGTCTTCTTCCCCCTCCAACTATCGACCAATTGCGCTTACGTCCCTTCTTTCCAAGGTCATGGAAACGCTGATTAATTTTCAGCTAAAGAAATATCTCGAAGAACGAAAGCTTCTTAATGACCGGCAGTACGGCTTTCGTAGCAATAGGTCCACTAGTGATCTGATGGTATATCTCACCGAACAGTGGCACAAATCTTTACATCGTTTTGGAGAAAGTAAGATTATTGCGCTTGATATTTCAAAAGCATTTGATAGAGTTTGGTATCAAGCTCGTGCATTTGGTATCGATGAATCTCTTCTTCGTTGGATTAGAAATTACCTTTCGGACCGCTCAATATTGGAGGGTTTCAAGTCTGAAATCCACAAAATAAATGCTGGTGTGCCCCAGGGCTCCGTTTTGTCTCCGACCCTCTTCATAATATTCATAAACGATCTCTTATCTGAAACTTCTAATCCATTAAACTGTTTTGCTGACGACAGTACCCTCAGCTTTTCATATTCGTTTCTTGATTCAAATCCATGTCCTTCGGATGTGGGACTTGAACGGCAGCGTATGATATAAATTCTGATCTCGACAGTATTGTCCAGTGGGGAATAAAAAACCGTGTAGAATTTAATGCTTCTAAAACTCAATGCTGTCTCCTGTCGTTAAAGAGGAACCCACCCCAATGCTGCTATCCATGAGCGGCAGTTGCATAGAGGAAACTGAACAGCTTTCAGTCCTCGGTATGTGCGTCACAGACCACCTTTTGTGGAATGACCACATATTTGACATCGCCAAAAATGCTGCTAGGTGTTTAGGTTTTCTCCGTCGATGCAAGAAATTTTTCTCACCCTCTGATCTGGCTGTGATCTACAAAGCCTTTATTCGTCCAAAACTTGAGTACAACTCCCATATTTGCTCCAATATCCCAATTGAGTACGTTTACATCTCTGGAGCACCGTCGAAATGTTTCATGCCTTTCGTTGTTTTACCGTTATTTTAACAAACATTGCTCTAGTGAAATAGCCAGTTGCATTCCTCCCTTAAACAATTCAACCGTAATACTCGCGCTTATAGGAATGCCCATCAGTTTACCCTTAAGCCCAACTTCGGACGTACTGGTAAGTACAGAGATTCTTTCTTTAGTCGCACTACACGAATGTGGAATGCTCTACCCAGCTCTATCTTCCCCTCCCATTGTGATCTACAGGCATTCAAAACCAATGTACATCAGTTTCTCCTTTCAAATCCCCTCCAACCTACCTAATTGCTCGTGCTGTGTTTTTCACTTTAAGGGTATTCACAACCCCTTTAGCGCGCGCTAAATATAAAAAAAAACAAAAAAAATAAAAGGCCTACAATCACTCTTTTGACACCATCATGGCAAGTCTTATGAATTCGCAGAAAATGTAATTTTCGACAAGCGTCTGACTACTTGGCAGATTTTCCCCGTCCGTACGTGATATTCCTTTGTTTTTGATTTATGTCTTATCAATAGTTTACATACAAATTTTTGTACTGAGTGCATGCATAATATATTGTTCCCTGAGTTTAGGTTATTTTATTGTTTCCCTCAAGTTTGTAAAAATCATAGCCTTTTTTTTTTAATTTTTCCCTAAGCTCCCGGAACTTACAAAAAACATCGAACTCAGCAAATTGGCTAGGAAATCGCTCTTTCACTAACTTGCTCCATATAGATACATCAGAATGGATTCGGATCCTGTTCGCTTTTTTATTTACTCGATTTGACACATTGATTGATCCGCTTTCTTATATGCAATCTGTTATTATTATATAAAAACACTTTTTCTAACGTCTTTAAATGTTTGCTTCCCCCCCTCTACAGTCTCACTGACGACATTGAAAAACTCTTTGTGCTGATAGAGAAGCACAGGGAAATCGTGTGGAAATAATCGACGATTTTCTTCTCAATACCAAGGACGAATTGACGAAGATATTCTTGTTTTTTTTTTTTTAATTTTTTTTAGGGACAACAAGAGCACTAAAAATAAATTCAGAAAAAAGAAAAAATGATAACAGAATTTTTCGCGCGAAAGAAACACAAAACAAAAAAATTTAAACTAAGTATTGTGTACGCTGTCAAATTAACTGTGAAAAATATTTAGACAGACGGATTAGTCCTTTCGCTTTACTCGTTTTAAAGCTAGTTTAGTTTATAAAAAAGAAGAAAAGGACCCTCTGCACAGTAGATACCCCCGAAAACTTAACGATTAAAATAAGACGAAGATCGAAGAGTTTTGTATTCTTTTGGAGCTTAGACATACAAAGGTATATATGAAGCAGAGTCAGCATAGAAGAAGCAACAAGGACTTTGTCGAGTCAAGGAAAATTTACTCAGCATCAAGGATATATAAGGAGGGTGGTTAAATGCAAGTGGTGCATACGAGACAAAAAAATTACTCTTAAACTCTCGAAGACGGCAGAGCTATAACAGCTTAGCATGGTTTTCTTTTCAATTTTGTTGCTTTAGGGGCTTTGGATGCTTAAGGGACGAAACATGCGCTCCTTGGAGATAATGGAGCGCGATTCATCATTCTTGCTGGATTTTGGAATTTAATTTGTCATGGTTTTTGAAAAACGGATGAGCAGAAAACCATCAGAAGTTGCAGAGCATAAGGAAAGGTGATGCTATAAAGGCCACACAGATATATTATATATAGGTTCATTAAGAAAAAGAGGAAGTGACGTGTTGGGTAAAAGGTGGAAAGAAAGGAAGTGATTTTTTCGCGTGACTTGTGTTGAATTTCCCTGAAGGTATGCATACATATAAACGAAGGAAGATTAAGTGGTATTTCAAGGAGATATAACAAAGGAAAATAAATTTAAAATTCTCCAGAGTAAGAGGGAAGAACAAAATTAATTTGCAAAATTCGAAAGCAAAACGACAAATTGGTTTTGCTAACCAAATTTAAAAATTACAATTTTCTTATCAAATTTTGATTTTATTTTTACTGTCAGATTTTGAAAGCAAACAAAAAATCGAACAAAAACGAAAAAAACGATGTCCCGCTTAGTATCATGCTTGTCAAAGATTAAATCATTTTATCAGAATAAATTTCTCAATGATGCTACCCCACTCCTTATTTGTTTAGGGACATTTTCTGAAAAAAAAAAAAAAAAAAAAAAAAATAGCAGAATCAATTAAAATATATGGGCATTGAGATAAAAGTCACATGTCACTTTCCCATTACATCCCACTGAATATATGCTTCGCAATATCGTAGATACAGGTAGGCAATATCGATAAGGGTTAAAAGCGAAAAATCCAACCCCTACACCCCAAACAGCTGTTTTTCAGCTACCCACCGCCGCCGTGTCACAAAGGGGGCACCCATGTAACATGTATGTAGCTTCACTTTGATAAAATAGCAACCAAAGCCGCCATCCAGAGCCCAACGAGTGTAAACATTGCCACCCACAGAAATTAATTTAATTCTCGAATCGAATGGGGGTTTGCATCGCACAACTCTCTTTCGCACATCGAAGAATCAGGATCAGGACCACTTTATACATACATTCGACTACCATCAGCAGCACGCATGTTGGGCTTGTTCCATAGAATTTACTTTTTTTGTTTTGTTTTATTTTAAAATAAACTAATTTCTTTTTCGTTTCTTTTTTTGTTTCGTTTTTGTATTTTGGTATGTGTTTTCCCTTGATGTTGTACAATTTAAATTCACTGGATAAAGATTGTGAAAGGTGCATTAACGGCATGCACTCTCCAAGCAGGGACGGTTTAACAGGGTATGCTAGGTCTGTATCACATCTTGGCAGTTAGTCTTGAGGTTTTAAATTTCAGGGAAAAATGATATTTAAGACGAAAGGTTTAAAATTTGAATCTTAAAAATAATTACAAAAAATCAACATTGTTAAAACAGAACTTTAGTTAATATATAAAAATGCAATTTCAATTTTTGAATTGCTTCTAATTAGTTTTGGTTTTAAAATGAACATTATGGTGAAGTGTTTTTAGCCATTTCTTCCAAATCACTGCGTACAAGTCATAGTTAATGCATTATAGGTTTCTTAACTGAACTCATCCTCATTATTTATTTTGAGTCAGGAAAAAAAAAAATATTTGGACATATTTTGAATTCGGATGCGAATAGCTAGCGCAAAATAATTACGAAATCTTGTAGTGGGACAAAATACAAAAATATTTAACTGCGGGACTATTTCCCCTCGTTAAGACGGCAGAGGTACCTTTTTTAAAAAAAATATTGAAAAAAAAATGCATAATTTTTCGTGATTTTCAATTTTCTTAAAAAACTAGGAGACAAAGAGGCACCTCGTTTTCAGCGTTCGATTAAAAATTGATACGGCGACTAAAAACTGTATCCAATTTTGATTGTTATTTCACATGTTTTACCAATAATCAGTTCAACCAACATTTTTCCACGGGTTGCTCTAGGTCTACTTGCTCTAGGTCAACTCAAAAGATATGATGAGGTTGTGTTCAGAAAATCGTTAGGCATACAATATTAGTTGCGTCAGGCAGTGATTTGGAAAAAGTTGCTAAAAACGCTACAAACCCTAATGTATGTATTAGGGTGGTCCTTATAAAAGTCATTGTCTTATTTTGAATGACGCAGCCCCCTAATTTGTTCTAAATAATTTAACAAAAATGTCTGTAAGATTTTCGCTCATTTTATTAACGTTAAACCGGCCCCCAAGATGTCTGAAGCTTTATATGGGAAATCCCATTTATTTTTTGTACACCCAACTTCAAAAAATCATAACTTTAGTAATTATTGACAAAGAAAATTCAATTTTTGCACACATGTAGTAACTTTTGTCGTGTTTAAAAAAATTTATTAAAAAAATTAAAAAAATATTTTTATAACTAAAATTAAATAAAAAATAATGTTTTTGTTTAAATGGCTATAAGTAGGGAAATAACTGTTGTAAATTTTTTTCACATACATTTTTATGAACATGACAGAAGTGACTACATGTGTTCCAAAAACTTCAGACGTCTTGGGGGCCGGGTTAACGTTTATACAATTGGCTAAAATTTTACAGGAATTTTGTTTTAATTATTTAGAACAAATTAGAGGGGTGCGTCATTCAAAGTAAGGCAATGACCCCTATAAGGACCATCACCCTAGTATGTATAAGAAAACCAAAATTCAAAATTGTCGAACCTAATTTTAAATATCACCAAATCTTACACAAAAATCCAAATAAATAACTTCCATCATTCCTTCAAATTTAAGATTTTTAAATCGATCCCTTAAAAAGATACAAATCAAGAAACTGCAAAAATGAATCTTGTATTTTTTAAAAATTTCACAAGCTAAAAAACCAATTCATAGATCAAAAATTCTTCAGACATGGTTAAATATTTTTTTATTTCTTATCCTTCCAAAAATATAACTGGAGCTTTCGGGAATTGTGTTTCCCATGAAATTTTCCCCATATTCGAAAAATAGGTATCGTGAACCTCTTTCGAAATTAGGGAAAAATTCCGAGATACAAAAAAAACCTATCGCGAACAATTGTTGTATGGGACATTTATTGCTTTTTCCCTCGGAATATTCCCCTGTCGTTTAACGTGGGAATTCAAAACAAAAATGTAAGTTATTCTCTAAAAAAAGTTAATAAAACTAAAAAATAGAGTCCTATATAATGTCAAATTCGAAGCAAATGGAAGTTTTAATTAACATAATGGAAAAAACGGCAATTATACCAATGGATTTATTACATATAGACCGAAGTAAGATGACCAAACATTTTGGAAAAAAGTTGAAAGAGATCTCAACTGCATTGGCCCTTCAGTAAAATGGGTTGCCGAGTGGAAAAAAGTATAAGTGGTTAATTATTATAATGGTGTTTTCATAAAAACAAAAATAATTTAATGTTTGGCCTGATAAAAAAAATATGTGAGGAAAAAAATTTCAGAAAATTTAAGAAACAAAAAAGCGACTGGCGGAGTCCCTTGTAAAGAGTATAAGTTCATCCCATTGGAAGAAACCATCACTAGGGTTTGTGCAATGGACGATTAGTTGCAAGGATTTCCAAATGCTTCTACTTTTGGTTCATTTGGTCATTTGCCTCTTGAGCCAAACGGGCAAATTTTGTTCTCAAAGGAATCTAATACATTTGAAAGGAGGGGGAATTCCCGATAGGAGAAATGAGTTCCCGGGAACTATAAAATTCCTTGGGAAAAATATTTCCCAAGGAATTCGCGATAGGCCTGAATATTCGGCACAGTCAAAAATCAATACGATTTGTCTGTATCTGAATATTTACTCGTACCGATTGAAATTTAAATATTTTAACTTAGACTTTCTATCAGGGCTCTCATCACTTAACTCTGACGATATCGTTTTCGATATATTTATCGATAGCTATGCTTCACGGAAGAATACAAAACGTCTATCGTTCAAACGATATCGAATTGACGATTTGAGTTTTGCTTCATGTAATTAAAAAAGCTGTCATTTACCATTGTCTCGACGATATCGACTGCTCGATACCTATCTAGCTATCGTCTTGGTGTATTTTGTTAGTTTTAGATGTTATTTCTTATATTTAACGAGCCGACAGCAAATTTTGGGACTGGATATATAATAAAAATATAATTATAAGGGTTTATAGGTGCATGTGTCATGATATTGTAAGCAAGTCTACCTACACAACAGTAATTTATCATACTTCGTTCAAAAGGTTGTTGGTGTTTTGAAGCGGAGTTATCTATCAACCAGCTGGCTATATAAAAAAAGTACTCGCAGAAACCTTTTCGGCGATTTTGGGAAATTACTGTTGTGTAGGTAGACCGCTTTGTCCATTCTCATTCACTGTCGGCTCTTGAAGTATGACTACAAATATAAATACATTCATATGTACATACATACATTCATCAATACATAAAGGGTCCGCCAAATAACTTTTTTTTTTGAAAATGTATCATCAACATCGAGTGTAGCTTCGGCTGTGTGGCACGTTGCGCCGTCCTGTTGAAACCAAATGTTGCCAATATCCTCCTCTTCAATTTTTGTGAACAAAAATTCGTTCAGCATGGCGAACGAAAATGGCCCAATTATGCCTCTGGACCAAAATCCGCACCAAACAGTGACTCGTTTTGGGTGTATCGGCTTTTCAATGTATGCGTGCGGGTTTTCTGTGCCCCAAATACAACAATTTTGCTTGTTTACGTACCCGCCAACATCAAAATGAGCTTCATCTGAAAAGATGATTTTTTTGGCAAAATCGGCAAAGTAATGTCGCAATATTTTCCAGCGTTGTTCAAGCGTATACACAACCATATTCGTTTAGCGGAAGGATAAAACTAATTATCTGTCAAATCAGACATGAGCTAGGTGTTACCATTCACGAAATAAGCACTGGTTGAAAAAAAAACGTAAGATGGTGGACCCTTTATTTACATTTGTGTGTATTGTCAACACAACATTTTAATTATCAAATAAACGACACCCACGGCCACGACGATATTGAAAAAACTGTCATTATATGCCTAATAAGGACTTATAAAAATTAATTTCCACTAAAACAAAAGCCCAACAGCAAACAAAATGAATTTTCTCACGATGATAGTACAATATTTCTGATGTTTTATATTTCAAACGTGTTTTTCAGAGACTCTCAAACTTTCAAAAACGGGAGCGATAGACGATACGAGAGTAGAAGTGTAACGTGAAGCAAACTATTGTCGATATCGTTTCTAGCTATCGTCTGGACGATAGTCGTCAGAAAAGTTACGTGATGAGAGCCCAGGTTCTCTAATGATTAAAGCAAAAACTCTTTAAATTCCCATAAGAATAATGAATAAAAATATACTGGAAAACATGTTTAAATTTTAATTTAATAGAAACCATAATTATATGAGGATGGGACAATAAGTCCCTACAAAATAAAAGTAAGAATGCTGTTGTCGAAAAAAAAAACTTCTTACTTCTCGACATAATCTCCTTTTAGCTCGATACACTTCATCCAACGTTTTTCTAATTTTTGTATTTCCCCCGAAAAATATGTTTTTTCGAAAGCCTCAAAATTTGTTTCTTGAATAACTTCATCATTGTTGCCATTTTTTTTCCACTGAGCCATTTCTTCATACCTGATGGACGGTGGAGTAACTCGTACCTTAATTCATTCAATTTTGCCATTGCGATTGCGGACTTGTGCGCAAGAGCGTTCTCTTGATGAAAAAGAACTTTTTTCCTGGCCAAACAGCGTCTTTTCTTGTTTTTAATTCAGCGTCGAATCGCTCCAACAGGTCAGCAAAATAAGCTCCTGTGACCGTCTTATACTTTTTAGAAGTAATCAATATGGGTGATACCTCGCACATCCCAAAAAACTGTCACAATCACCTAGTTTGCCACTTAGTTTTCATTG
This sequence comes from Melangyna quadrimaculata, assembly GCA_949320155.1. Lineage (NCBI taxonomy): Eukaryota > Metazoa > Arthropoda > Insecta > Diptera > Syrphidae > Melangyna > Melangyna quadrimaculata. Next base: position 10,263,558 of record OX439483.1, on the reverse strand, counting down.
GCTTGGATTCAACTAGAGAAATCCACTATTTAGACTCATGTGGATTACAGAAATTCGCAAAATGTATTTCCGGGGGGTTGACTCGATCCGCAACGACTTTGGTGCGGAAGTCAAAAGTTGTATGGAATGTGGATCGGCTTTTCAAACTACGTTACCGACATTCCATATTCCATAAAGTCGTTGCGGATCGAGTCGTCGACATCCCGGGAATGCAATTTTTCGGATTCTGTTATCGACATGACTCTTCTTTGGTCTCTTGTGTGTGGTGATGAATCCATGGTCTTTCCACTGCCACCAATCGGCGCGATTATGGTTGAAGATGGCCAAACATTTCTTTGAAATGTTCTAACGATTTTATTTGCTATCGATTAAAAACAAACGCAGCACCGATCTTGCGGAACTTTTCCATCTTTTTCATATCCAAATATTTGTGTAAAATTGAAATTACCGATCATACAATATTAGAACGTAGATTTTGATGACAATTTCCGGTGTGGCGACTTCAATAACGCGACCAGAGTGTTGTGTGACATTTGTGCTGGAGCGTCCTGCAGCGAAATTGTGTATAAACCAATAATTGTGGATTGTTGCAATAGTTAAAGAAGAGTCCCTAATTTCCGTAATGGAAATTAGGATTAATCATTTTGTAGAAAACTTTTTGACTGCTCCTGTTTAAAACCACTATAACAAAACAAACTGTTTGACAAACTTGAATACAAATTTTAGGACATTCATTTAAAATATTTTGTATTACAACCTGATTTTTGCATTTGAGATTGCAAGGTGATAAATGTCTATTTTCGGGGACTTATTTTATATTTTAAAATAAGAATAATTTTTGTATTCCACGGATGTTTTCGTGTTATTCTTAAAAGACAAAATTACCTACATAATTTTTTTAACAGGGGCTGTCATGTTATTTGTACAACACGATTAATTTAATTCAACATGATTTCTGTTTTTATTTTGAAGTAAATATAATTTTTTTTCAACAGGAATCTTGTATTGCTTAGCACTCCTGTTTTTATTTCTAATGTGCTTATGTGAGTCAATTTTCTTAAATTACTGTGCCTTTTCCAGTTGAAGAAAATGATAACTTGTTTATATTTTTTGTTTAAAAAGCTTACGGTTATATAAATTTTTAATGATATCTCAAATTTTGTCTTAACTTTTTCTTCCAAAAATAAGCCTTAAAAACAGATGTTACTTTATTTTATTTCAAAAGTAAAAAATTAAACAAGGAATATATTTGCTCACCCAACAACCTTCTACATTTTATAAGAATACCCAATAATTTTCCTAAATACGCTCCTGCTTTCAATTGGATCACTACAAATGCTACCAAGTGGTGCTGCCTCTGCTTCAATGGTTCTCATTCATGGCCATACCAGATCAGGCCAGGTCCATTCAATATAACTGAATTGAGCTGAACTTACCCCACGCGAGTCTCGTAAAATATTAATTTGCTTTTAAGGCTCACGTCGGTCGTCATCAATTTCTTATATTAATTCAGAATATCGTTATAAGAGGAAATGCAAAACAACTGAAGGCTAAAAATATTCTGGGATGCTGGCAAAAAATATGCCATTTTGTTTGCCGTATTCCAAGAAGATTGTGGAGAGGGCGGCAATTTTTCCACCTTCCGAATCTTTTGTGTTATTTCAGTTGTTAATCTACTACAAATTAAGGATATAAAATATGCCTATGTACATTTATATATTTTTTTGAAACAGATGTTACCCGGTACCGTTGCCTTGCCGTTGTCGCTGTGACGACACCCTCTTAAGAATATAAATTATTTAACAATAAAGCTCATTAATTTTATACGGGTCAACTGATTGCTTTCTTCTTTTTATTTTTATATCTCTATATAAAAAATACATATATTTTGTAGTCCTTTGGCCTCGGATCTCTCAGATCGGACTTGGTTCGGGATAAATGAGAGAATCATTTGTCGCACGCTTTCTCCATCCATCCATCCAGTTCTGCAGCGCAGCTTCTGCAGTTGAACCAAATTATATGATGAAGCAAAGCAAAATGACAGCATTAAGATTGACATCAACTCTCGACTTGGACTGACCGAGGAGGACACAAAAGAGAATTTTTGAGTGGTTGTTGTATTAAAATAAAAAAGAATAATACAAAACAAAACGAATTAAAAGAAAATAACGTAAAATAAAACAGGACATGAGATAAAAATCCTTTTAATTCATCCGCGCGAGGACGATTTTTGTATATCTTTTTTTTTTTTATTTTGTTCTGTCTTTACTTCTCCCTCGTTTAATGAGGTTATAATTTGAGTGTCAGGGATTATATCGGAATTAATTTACTTTCTTTTAATGCTATATTTAATTTCTTATATTCGTCGTTTTTTGTTGTACAATTTTGCTTACCATTAAAGGACGAGTAGAACTTTTATAAAAAAAAATCGATCTCGAAATTTTAATCAAAAATAATTAAACGATATTTGAGAAGTGTGGCCGAAGTGGTACCTACATAATTAATATGGTCCTATTAGTTAGTTGACCCAGTCAACGAAGGAAAAGATCTGCCATAACCTAAAAAAATAAAGCAACAGTTTTGAAACTTCAGTCTAAAATGTCCCCACTCTTCAAGCTTCGGATCAGAGCTCTTGCGGCAGTTAAGAGAAGCATGTTTGTAGTTCTTGTCGGGTTTTTCATATTTATCTTGTAAACTGTTATTGGAATCAATAAATAGTTTTCTTTAAAAATTAAGCTTATTTAATGTCATTAAACAGATTATTTGCATTTTTTTCTAATTTTTTTTTGTTGTTTTTTTCCCATTTACCTTGAAATTTGTTTCTCGTATTAAAAATTTGTTTCCTAGAAAAAAAAGCCAAGAAAATATTCTACAAAGTACGATAAGAAACTGATCTTTGAGTTAAGGTTATTTGAGCTTTCAGATTTAATTGATTTATATTGAGTTAAATTTGTGGTAAGCACCAAAATCGTCTCAAAATCCATGTTGCATAATTTTTTTCTAAAAAACATACATGTACGTCCAAATGGTTGATAAAAATGTATGCCTATCAAGAACTTCTGTAAATTGTACACACTAGACCTTTTGGAGATCCGAAAGCAAATACGTGCGACTCCAATGGGCTATTTGTTTGTCACCACTGCTTCTTTGCCATTACGAAACAGATATTTTTACCACTTCTTGATTTTCTTTGAATTCTTTGAAAGACATGCTTAAAGATGTCATCGCTTTGTCTTTGAGGTAGTTTATAAGTGTTCTAGCATAAGATTTGTCTTTTAGTGTTAATTTACTTACAAAAAAAAATAAAAAAGGATCTTCAGAGAAATTAACATTGGAATATTAAATTTAAAAATTTAAAATTATTTTACTTGCGTTGGAGGAAACTTATAATCTAAGATTTAAAATTATTTAGTACTCGTATATATGTATATGTATATTCTTTCAAAAGTGTAAAAGAATTAAAGTGAGAATTGGTAAGCCATAGAAAGTTAAGCAACTAGAATTTGCTTCACAAGTTTTTTTTTTTAATTATAAATAATTAATGTTGGTTCTTACTTCCTCGACATTTTTAATAATTAAGAACTTTAAAAAGGTACGTCAAAGAAGTTTTGCTAATTTCCTTGAAGTTAAGAAGGAGCTTATAGTGCAGTAAAACTGTTATGCATAAATCCTAATTATCATTAAACTCAAGTCATTTTTAAATGCAAGTCAGCATAATATTTTATTTCTTTTATCAACACTATACTTTGTATTCACAATGTCTTTCAATTGCAAGCCAGCATCAGCATAAGATTTGTTTATTGAAGTCTGATACTTTTCAATTTGCTATTTGTTTTCCCATTATTGTACTATTCGTACTAGAATGTCAGCTTATTAGGCTTGACCATTCTTTATTCCGTCAATTTCATGGCATTTTTTGAACAACAACAACAACTTAAAGGCGCTACCACCAATTGTACATGGTGTACATAAAAAGTTTTTCAAATAAAATTGGATTAAAGCTCAGCACCACAAAAAAAAGGAGACTGATGAGTGCAAAAGTGGCAAAAGCACGAAATAGCTATATCTCCAGCCAAACAATTGGTGGTAGCGCCTTTAAGTTGTTGTTGTTGTTCAAAAAATTCAATATTTGTTTTCCCTCTCAAAGTGGCGACCAAAACGTGTCAAATTAAATTCCTTTTAATTTATTGTCCATCTCAATGTTTATGCATATACCACTCCAATAGAGTACCTACATAGCCTTTAAGAATCTCATGTCATATGAGATTGTATATATATTGAATGCTCGTATGAGTAGGTATCATGTATTATAGAAATTTAGAGATAAGTTAGTCTTAAGTGAGATTCATAAATAAATGGTTGACTTACAAGAAGTCTTAAGTCTTTTTATTTTATTTTATTTGGTGCATAATAAAACTAGCAAAAATATCTACACAAATAGGTATTGAGAATTTTATTATTTTATTTCAAACATTTCGTCTTGGGGATTCTAAAACAAAAAAAAAAAAAAAAATAACCCGAACAAAAACTCTGTGAGTCGTTTGCCATTTTGAACAAATCTTTAAAAATGTTAACACGATTTTCTCGGTCGTTATTATAGTCGTAAAGTAGTTATCTGTAATTACTTTTGTAGGAAAAAATGTTCTCTAAATTAAAAGTAAGTGTCGAAAAACTGTCAAATTTTTGAGTAAAAATATTGATTTTAAAGTTTAACTCACTAATGTCCATCCGAAGTGGAAAAATACTCAAAATTCTTTTTATAGAACATTAAATTTTTGTATATAAAGTATATGTGAGTCAAAAACTTGCTATTGAATAAACCTTTCAGTTCGGAACAATTGCGATCAAGAGTTTTTATTATTGAGTTAAACATAAGGTTCCTTAAAATAAATTAACTCATCAATATTTGAGAGAATGGTCGCACTGGCCATTTTTGAATATTTTTCGTACCTAACTCGAAAACTAAGCCGAGTTTAAGAATTTTACTTATGAAAATTTTTGTTGAAATTAAGATTTTATATCAAGATGGATGGTTTAAATAGAAAATTTGTAAACAAAATGTAAGCAGAAATATTTCACCAAAAACCGTTACGTAATGGAAACATAATTGATTTTAATTTTGTTTTACTTAACTGCTCATAAATTTTGGTTTTGTAAAAATAGGTGCAAGGCATTATGTAAACGAAAGTAAAAAAGGACTAAGCAGAACGGCATGCAGACAATCTGCCGAAATATGACCATCCAAATATAGCGATGGCTAGGGATACTGACACAAATAAAATGTAGGCACAACAAAAATACACGGCAAATTATATTTCTAGATAACACCAGGCTATAACTGATGATGCCAACTGTGTTTATCAGGCCGAAACGTCTTATCGCAAAAAAAAAACTTTCAATTGAATTTGATAGTTTTCTCTCTGTTCTCATGTTAATACCCATAAAGTCTCTAAAATATTTTCGTTTTCCATTTTTTTTCTAAACTTAGGAGGGTTCCTGTATAAACGGTAAACTTTTTGAACCATAAGGCCTGCTGCACACGAGATTACACCGCACGTTTTTTAGCTGTAAACATCCGAACAAATGAGCAGTGGCGCATCGCATACATTTACATAGAACTGTTCACACGATGATTATTCTGCAAAAATCGTTTTTACCTGTAAATTTCGGATGTGTACCAGGCCTTACTCTTATCAAGCCATATCTTTCCAACTATCTCAAGAATGTGTAACAGAAGACAGCAAAAACGTGTAAATGTAAAGCAGCGTCCACATTATGCCAATCAACATTGTTTACTTACATTGTCGATCATCACCCTCAACATTTAAACCTGTCCACGCATTGCCTGTAAGTGTGTACGTGTTACTGTGATCATGTCATAATTGTCATGTGCCTCCCAATCGAGGCACAAAACCCCATGCAGTGTCTGTACAACTCAGTTTGATGATTGTTTTGTGGGTTTGATGTTGTACATCTCCAAGCCCAGTAGGTACGTCCATGGAAACATTATTTTTTACCAACTCAATTTTGGACATCCGTTTTTAGAAATAGCTGCGTGTTTTGGTCTAACCAATTAATTTAAAATAACAATACAAATAAGAAATCAAAATAAAAAAACAAAATATATTGCACGCAGACGCCACAACCGCAATAAAAACGACATTCAGACTTAAAAACTGTTGTTCCAGTCCACTCAACATTTTTGATTTCCACCCATTTGAATCCGGTTACGTTCGGGTCAACAAAAGTTGATCGACTCTACCGATCTACACGTCCGCTGAACATTGTTGATCAGCACTGTTGATATACACAAATCAACATAAGGAACTCTTCACTTATTTTTGTGTGGCCACTTCTTTCTCCAATCGAGAGAAACCGACATAAATGAAAGTTCTTTTCAAAATGGCGGCCGGTAGGGCGCAACACTTCTGAAGAGAAGTCAATTTTTGAAAAATAAAAATTGTATTCTATAAAATTTATAGAACCCGTCAGTTTTCAGTTCAAAGTCCACAAAAAAGATACAACATTTTTTGTTACATTCTTTTACAAGTGAGGGTGATCCGGGGGGTTGAAGGATAGGGATAACCAACCGAAATAGGCACTTGAGTAAATTAAATGAAAATTGTTTAATTTCTGAAATGAATGTAATTGAATTAATGGCGTCAATTTGTGGAAAAAGCGGACTGAAATAAAATGGTGGGTTGCTCAGTGTCGGTATTGTTCTGTCATCGTTTACTTTCGGCAGCGGCGATGGCAATATGGCTGTGTAAATTCCTGCTGTATTAAATGTATCGTAGGCATCCAACTGTGCGACGACGGAAACAAAAGGCATCACAGAGACTCTCGATGGTTTTGTATTGTGTGGTTGATGTACAATATGTACATAAATACTTTGCTTTGGCCTCTCACTCTCTTATAAAGCTGATGGTTGATGGCGTGATGTTTTTCTTTTGTTGTTGTTATCTGTTTTGTTTTGTATGTTGCGCTGCAATCCACCTACCATTAAGGACCTTTACTTTGATACTCTCCCGAGGCTTGTGTTGGGCATGATTCTCGTGTAAACTGGATGAACATGCTTAAAATAATGAATACAATCGATTTAATTTCGGGCTTCTATGGGAGTATTTTGTTGCAGTTAATATAAATTTGAATGCGAGAAGTTGAGGTCGGTGCCTCGCTGATGATGTTGATATATGGCTGAATACTTGAGATTCAATTTTAAATTCAAATTGTTTGGAGAATTCGTATTTTTGGGTAGGAGAATATTTGAAAGTCACACTTTAAGGAATAAGAAAAACAGTTAAAAAGTAGAGGTATTTCTAATAACAATCAAAATCTAAAGTCAAAATTAGGTGGATTTTATGTTTAAGGTTATGTTTAAATTTTCTTTTTATTATTTTTAAATTTATCTACCCAAGTACGATGGTTTTAAAATTTTCTCTTTTGAGTTTCGTACACATGTTTAAATGAAGTATTCATAAGAAATGGTCAGCGTAAAATTTTTACATTCCACAGGTTCTATTTAACAACTTATCTAATTGAAAAGGTGAAATCTTAACCGATGCCAGGGGCATTACCCCATGTTATCACATGCGTACTAAAAATTACCAGTAGAATATCTATTGTGGAATGCGTTCAGTTTTTATTTCCCGAGAGGTGAATACTATGCTTAAATCTTGAAAACTACTCAAGTGAAAAACGATTTTATACGTTCCACAATCATTTAATGCATCGTTTTTTCCAAGTTGAGGCTCCAATATAAAGCTCATTACTCATGAATGATTTTTTCGAATTGTTCTCTATCTTAACTTTATGTCTGGAACTTAGGAACAATTATAGAACAATACGGTCCACAATCTTTTTCTCAGAAATGGAGTGAACAAGATTGAAGTTTTATAAACCTTAATTTTGTTTTAAGATATAAGCTGTGAAATGTACCTAGCAAAATTTGAAAATTTGACGCCGAAATATCTCTAATCGTTAGAAATGTATTTTTAACTTAATGAGTAAAGTTTAAATGAAATAAAAAAATACATTCCACTATCTTTGTTCGCTTATTTTGTTTCCACTTTCTAGTGTGGGACAAAAAGAAACAAATTTGAAATTGCGTTACTATGGATATGTTTGAAATTTTTTAATTAATAACAATTTTATTTAAATAAAAAAAACCTGTGGAATGTCAACTTAAAAATTACTTTTCGAACTATGTTCTGTACTCTAAGCCCAGCACTCAGTCGAGTCAAAATATAATGATTAAATTATAAAAAATACGATGCACAATATTTTTGTCACATCTTTTATCCATTTTAAGACTAGAACTCACCTCTCGTTAAATGAAAAATGAAAAATGAATGCATTCCACAATATTCTTCTGGCCATACTATACATTTTAGAAGTGATATCATGAGCCAGCTTTTCGCTACGTGATGTGGATAAGTTGGCGGCGCTAGTGCGGCACTGCTGTTCTTTTTGATTTGAAATACCAGCTAGCAAAGTTAGTTGTGGAACCACCAGGCGTCACTACTGTCGATTTTGACAAATGACAATGATAGTACTAATAGTAATAGAAGCCTTATCAGTAAGTGACCACAAAGAAAAAAATAAAATAGGATGGAGCTGAAGCTGAAGCTGAGTCTTATCTACTTCACTTTTTAATTATTTTTTTTTCATTTTCTTGTCAGCGAACAAAAAAGAAAATAGCGTGAACATAAGACAAAGTTGCGTTTTGTCTTTCGCAAAGAATAAGCTTCATTTGTTTTCTCGAACTAACTCCAGCTGAATGCATAGTAACCAACCAAGCAAAATCAAATGAAGTATGCAAATAGATGGGATGTTACCTAGCCATCTCAAGATTTGTGTCATTCCGGTTCCATGCTAAAGTTGCCTGCCCGAAGTAACTTTGCAATTAACCCGTAATTGTGTATGTGGCGACATTCCTTAGTTTCTTTTAGCTAAATAAGATTTTGCAGAATAAAAAAAAAAAAATTAAAGTTTCTGCAACTATCCCCTATTTTATATCCACGTGCATTGCACAACACAAATCTTTCTACATCTTCCCATTTATTCACCTCGCTAAACCACAAGAGAAAAGCAACTACCTACTATGTAGTTAGTTAGCTATATAACTTTTTCTGGAATAAGCATTTCGAGGCTCGCATCCTTGAATGCGAACTTTAATTACACACCCGTAATGGTGTCACCTCCCCTTTACCATTTTTTGTTCCATGGGAGTTAAGTTTTTCTTCGAAAATTACTTCTTGTTTTAGAAAAAGAGGGGGCTATATGGGGGACTTTTAGCCATGGGTGAAGATTCAGCTTCTATATCTTCTACACTAATTGCCGATTCAACCTCGAGAAGCTATACTCTTTTTATTCTCTGTACTCCCCTGAGGTATGTAACTACCATCAGCCAGGCAGCACCACCATCGTGGTGGTGGTGTAGAAATTTATTTCCTCTAAAACTGTGATTCAATTTTCTGAACTTACGTCATCCCCAGCTCCCTAGCCTTAGCATGTCTTCATAATTGCAGATAAAGGCAACAAAACGGTACCCCAATTGTATAAGAAGACGGACATGGTTGCTGTTGATGCTGATGGTTAAATATAGGGGTAGAATAGTGTAGCCAAGCCACATCACGAGTGCCGCATTTTAAATTAGCTACCACAAATGAGTTCGGCCAGGTCCATAAAGATTGCAATCGTCTGACTAGACTCGGGCGGGAGAGGAAGAAATGCGGCGTTTATGACTTGGGGTTCCTGCTCGGAACAAGATAAGAAAAAAGTTTCGTTCTCTCTTTTGAGACACCAGCGAGCGTCCACTGATGAAATAGGGTGTGGCATGGCCCCCCTCATCAAAAAATCTGACCAAGGGTGAGATCTTGACATATCCTATTACTTATTTTGCACGGGGAAGGGGGTGATTTGTTGATTTTTATTACACCTAACCATCAGGATGTATACGTAAGAGGCATGTTCTACAAGCCTTAAAATGAGGTCGAACAAAATAAATACGTTTCCGGTTGCAATAGCAATGAATGTTGTGTGGTGCGGCAGCTCAATTGGCTTCGGCTCGCATATATACCAAATTCATAGCCCAAAAACCCCAACTACCAAAGCCCAACCACCCTTGTCAATTATTTATCCTCACATTGAATTGCAGAGCAGATACATTTTTATGTCCTTTGGGGTATAAAAATGGGAAACAAGGCTTGTGGAACTTATCGCACTTGCAATTTCTGTTTCGGTACACTACAGCGCAGATATATATATTTTTTTTTAATATGAAAAAAGTGTATAAAGAAGAAGACATCGAAAATGAGGGGGTAGTGTTTTCAATAAATCAACATTCAATACCCCCCTCCCAAAAAGAATGCGCCACAGCACTCCTTCGTCCTCTTATATTGATTTCATTCCGAGTAAAAGGACTTCGGGCCCCCTTTTTGGCTCACATTAGAGTCTAGAAAATTGATGAGATCAAGAGATGGATTGGGTGGAAGACAAAACGAGCACTACTTATACTCCTGGGTGATTCGTGCCTTATGTGTGCCCTCTCCACTACATAAATATAATATGTATGTTCTGGATGGTACAACGAGGCAACGATGCCTTGTTGCATTGTCCTGGGTCTTGGGTCCTGGCATAATAGATTCGTCCTGTGAATCATCGCCAGAGTCTTATGGATTGGATGGATACAAGATGAAGATATTCCATTCTCCGGCTGTTAGTTGATGATTTTGAGAGTGAAGACGAATCGGATGTCGTTTGATTATTTTCCTCTACATATCCTTTAAGGAGTCAAGATGTAGCAACTTCCAAGGATATTCGAAGAAATTGAAAAGACTGTAGCTATATTCGCTTTTTCTTAGACTCGAACAATTTTGGATGATGTTTTTTTTTTGGTGGCGGAGTTCAATATAAGAAAACAGAAAGATAAATGTTGCACAGTGGAAAAATGAATGCATTGTTGAAAGAAAACGAATAAGGGTTTTCTATTTACAGATGGCTTTTCCACATCAGGATAACCCGTGAACATGAGCATTTCTGCTCTGTCGTATCGGTCGGTGAGCAGTTTTTGGATGGATTGTAAAATAACAACAAAATGGGAGTGGAATTTATGAATCCCATTGAATCTGATGAAGGATCAAAAATTCATTTCTAAAGCCTTGCATCTTTTTGCGTAGTTTGATACGGCACAAATTCGTATTGGTTTTTCAAATTTGTGTATAGTAACTAAATAAACATAAATTTGGTTTACAACAATCTTACAACTGTTGGTAAATATGCATTTTCTACAATCTTGAATACGAATAAGTTTCTTGACAAATACACAGAATTCTTTCACATTATTATTTATGTTTTTTTTTTTAAAACATGCCGCGAACTAAAGGGGTTCTTACTTCCCTTAATATGACAAGCACAATGCGAGCATAAGGAAAATAAGAAAGGATTTAAAAGGAGATACCTGTGCACATTGGTTTTGAAGTTCTGAAAATAGGGCCAGGCAAAGCATTCCACATTCTTGTTGTGCGACTAAAGAAAAAATCTCTATACTTAACGGTACGTCCAAATTTGGGCTCAAGGGTAAACTGATGAGCAATCCTAAAAGCGCGAGTATTACGGTTGAATTGTTTAATGGGAGGAATGCAACTGACTATCACTTGAACACTGTCATTGCGGCGGAGTTCCAGGGATGCTATTGCTGTCGTTATTGTTCTATCACCTATCATTTTTTGGACTCTTTTTTGAATTCTATCCAACAAGCTTAGCTGAGTAAAAGGAGCACCTGCCCAAAGTGAATTATACTTAAGCTTTGGACGAATAGATTTGGACGAGTAGATTACAGCCATATCAGAGGGGGTAAAGAATTTCTTTGCATCTTCGGAGAAAACCTAAGCACTTAGCAGCGATTTTGGCAACGTCAAATATGTGGTCATTCCACATTTTAACTAACCGAAAGGTAGCTTCTGCAAAATGATAACAAACAAGGTTGTGGAACGTATTCATTTATTATACTTGAATTCTACCTTTAGTGAAATGATAAATGAATGCATTCCACAAGATTCTAATGGATCTTCCATCTTTACCGGATGACACCGCCCTCTCGATTTCTTTTTTCTCGTCTTGGATTAACTCTCCTTATTACCATTCAATTTTTTGTTATATTAATTATATTCCGTGTGTTCAATAGAAAGCCATTTATAAAATTCTATGACTTCCTCATTATGGCAAGAAACAAAGTCTTAATAGTTTCAAGAATTACGAAATAAATTCGTTTAATTTCACCCAGTTAAACGGAATTTATTCACGTCCCTTATTTTGCGGACACTTTGTGGCGGAATCGAAAAATGTTGATGTCAGTTTTTGAAGCTTATTAAATGCTAATTTGTTGCTCAATCCAAAAATTTGTAGCTCGCTTAGTTTTTGAGTTATTGAAAATTTCGCTAAAATAAGTCTGAAGTTAGCGGATTAAATCCAAAATAATAATAATTTTGAAGTGAAATTGGTACCCAAATTTGTAGCTTTTTTAGTGCTCTTAAGTTCTGAAAACAATTAATTCTGTACCTATAATAGTTCTTTAAATATTCAAATTTCCGCTAAAATAAGTCTGAAGTTAGCGGAAGAACATTCGAAAATAACATTTAGCTTTTTAAATGCTAATTTGTTACCCAAAAATTAATTTCTTATCTCTTAAGGATAATTTTTTATTTGAATTTTAAGTTTAAAAAGCGCACTTCCGGTCCGCTGAAGCTGGCGGACAAAATCTATAAAAAAAAACAAGATTTTCAATTTCTTTCTTTTGCCAGAATTTGTAGCTTTTGAAATGCTGATTGGTGGCCTCAAATTTGTAGCTCTAAAGGTTTATTTAGTATTGAAGTTTCCGCTGGCAAAAGTAAGCAAAAAATCGACCTTCTAAAATCTAAAAAACTGAAAAAAAAAAAAAAATCATTTTTTTGCCACAACTTGAAGCTTCTCTGAAATAGATCAACAGCGCAACCCGCAATTTTGTAGCTCGCATGTTTTTTTTTGTTTTACAAAATTCCTCTAAAATACGATTTTAACTGTCAAAATTAAAAAAAAAATTGAATTTTAAAACAAAAAAATTTTTAAGAAATTGTAGCTTTTGAAATGTGAATTTGTTGCTCAAAAATTAATTTTGTAGCTTTTACTGGGGATTTTTTATTTGATTTTTAAGTTTAAAAAATTTCGATTTTGCTCAGTTTTTTAGATTTTAGAAGGTCGATTTTTTGCTAACTTTTGCCAGCGGAAACTTCAACATTAAATAAACTTTTAGAGCTACAAATTTGAGGTTTGGGCCAGCAATCAGCATTTCAAAAGCTACAAATTTTGGCAAAAGAAAAAAATGAAAATCTCATTTTTTTAGATTTTGTCCGCCAGCTTCAGCGGACGGGAAACGCACTTTTTAATTTTAAAATTCAAGTAAAATATTACCCTTAAGAGATAAGAAATTAATGTTTGTGTGACAAATTAGCATTTAAAAAGCTACAATTTTGGACATCAAAAAAATTGTTATTTTCGAGTGTTTGTCCGCTAACTTCAGACTTATTTTAGCGGGATTTTTAATAACTCAAAAACTAAGCGAGCTACAAATTTTGGGATTGAGCAACAAATTACCATTTAATAAGCTACAAAAACTGACATCTACATTTTTCGATTCCGCCACAAAGTGTCCGCCAAAATAAGGGACGTAAATTATTCAACGGTATTCCCTTTTTTCATCAGCTGCTTTAAAATGTTTACATATAAAAGTTCATCAGTTCGAAATTTGTTTATATTTTTCTTCACTGATTGACTAATTGGTATATATATCATGACATAAACCCGAAATCTAACTAACAAAATAAATATGTCTAATGGAAAACTATATCTCAAAAGACTCACTTTCATAATATATGAATGAGCAAGCTAATCGAACGTTTTGTTTCTTCGTGTATTTTCACAGTGAGATTCTGGAGATCTCATTTTACTGAACTTACCAATTTTTTTGATTTATTTAGAATGAATATTACTACATTTGTTAAGCACTTATTTAACTTAGCTCCTTGACCCCTCCTTGGTTTATATAGGTCGTCATGTACTACAAGACGCCATCTTGTTCTGTTTCTGGAAATGTGTTTGTGAGCTCTCCTCACCTTTTTGCAGCTTCTAAGATTGCTTTTCGACTGTTCTGGACCAAGTTTCCTCCCCCCCGTTTTCTGCCATCACTTCATTGCGTGTCACACGAAAGAGTCTTTACTACGCCACCGCGCCGGCCGTAGCTTTTGCCTTGCCAATTCAACAGTTTACATCTCTATCTGTAATATGTGCGACCACCGTCTTTTGAGACAATGCTTCCAAGGTATAGAAAGATGTTCACCATTTCAACCTGGGGGTCAATTCTGGTTTTGTGAAAAAGTGAATCGAAAAATTCGTTTTCAAATTTGCTTTCATCCGTTGCTTTCACTTTTTCAATTCACTTGGAGCAAAAAAGCGATTCTCGTTCAGTAAATCAAAACTTGGTGGTGAATTCAATTCGCTGTGGTGAATAATTTTGTTGTGTCTCTTGTGAATTTGTTTTGCTATTGTGAATGCTGAATGCCAAACGAAACTAAAAAAAATCATTTTTTGCTCGTTGTTAATTGTTTCAATAGTTTCAGTCTTTTTGCATTCAATTTATACAAACTAATTAATTACAATATTTTTATTTATTGTCTTCAATATATTTAAGATTTCTTGTTCGAACAAATTGTCAAAATGTGCAGAGGTTGGATATTAACATTCAGCCTTATCGGGAATAAAATCTCCCCCGGAGTTTTTCCCGAATTTTTCATAAACAATGTTCGAAAAATGGGAAAAAACTCCAATGAAAAAAGTAGAAATCGTAAATCTATTTTCCGGGGAAAATTAATGATTTTTCCCTGGAAAAAACTCGCCTCAACGTAGTTGGAGAATTTTAAAAATAGAAGCATTTTACTATCTATTTTTGAAGGTTTTATAATTTTTTACTTGCAAGTAAAAGAATAAAAAACCTTCAAAAATAGATAGTCAGAGGCAGTAGCGGATCTAGGATTTGGCTGCGGGGGGGGGGGACTTGATACATTCAGTTTAAAACAAAACGGCCCACTTTTGCGGTGTTGAGTTAAACCCGAGTTAGTTAACTCTGGACAAATATCTGTCTACAGTTACGTGAACAAGCTGTTTTTTAATTGAGGAAGAATGTCGAATGTTTTAATAAGTACGGAAGACAAAATATCAAAAACCTATGTTGAGTTAACTCACCAAATTTAGTGAGTTAACTCGAGTTTAACTTAAACCCTGCACTGAAAAACTGGCCCTAAGTAATTTAATTTGTTTGTCCTCAAATTAATTTTATAATGTATAACAAATAATAAAGTTTAAGTTTAGGTTTAAGGTTTTGTTTTGTGAAAAATATATACAAAGTTATATGATCGAAAACGTACTTTGACATTTCCCCTGTTTTTTTTACAATAGCTGTGTTATTTGTGCATTTATATCAGCTTCTATCCCCGGTTTAAAATGTTTTCAATGTTAGGAACAATAACATCTGTCGTGTTTAACACTTAAAATATTTTTATGGGGAGATAGAACAGCTGTATTTATAGACTTTTAATCTTAACTTATAACCTTCAGTTTTCAGCCACGTCAAGCCTTGAACCACAAGAAGAAAAAATCTGTCCATAAATTTGCGCGTCCGTCTAGAGGGATCACAAATACATATTCACATGCACCCGCATGATTTTCTGAGTGCATAGAGAAAACTCAGATTTTGTTGTTTTCAAATTCGCCTCGGGTTTTATCCCCAATGGCGTTTTTTTCGCGAAATTAGCTAAGTTCTCATAGTAAATTGTTTTTTTCATTTGGCATGTTAATTGTTAAGCCCCCAACCCGTTTTTCAGTTATCTCTTCAAGCTTCATCCCCAACTTGGAATTGACAGTCCCTAGAGTCAAGCCCCAAAACTTTCTGAAATAGGGTAAGTTTTAAGGATCATTTGCTTAGCCCTGAGCATTTTTTTTCCAATTCTTGTCAAGCCCTAATACCGAGCTGTTTTTTTTCGTCCAAATTAACTGTCCTTGTCAATTATTTGTAGGTCTTACCTTTGTTTTTTTGTACAATTCCTTTCAAGCTTTACCCCCAAACCTAATTAATTTGGGGCTTAGAAAACAAAATACAAAACAACATGAAAGTTGCTTAGCCCCAGCCTCGTTTTGTTCACTGCTTAGCAATATTTTAGACGAATATAAAACTCTTCACGTTGTAATGTATTGATTTCTATATTTCAATCAATTTTAAGAATTGGCTGTGGTGGAGGGGGGGTGGGCTTTAGCCCCTATTGCCACCCCCCTGACAGTGCACTTGTGTCTGCACTGGAACCGGTGTGGCGGACACACAACACCAAATCGTAAACACTTCAGTTGACCAAGTGATCTCAAGTAGAGAAGATCGAAATATGAGTGTGAAATCCATGCCAATTTATTGAACAACGATTCGGGTGCAACTGAATACTGAATGTGCGCGAGCATCCCCATACACATCGCACCGATCGAGACACCGACACCAAAATTCAAAAAGTTTGGATTTTTACTCGCACCGTGTCTGACACCAAAAATTGGTGCGTACACCAGCCCCCAGACGGGACACCTTCAATTCTCAATTCTCCCCCGGAATTGCCGATAAGGGATTATTTGTGACTATGTACTGTGTTAATTAATCTTCAATTTTTATGAATAAGAAGAGGATTATCAGCCGAATCTTAAGGGACAATGTAAATCCTTTCGAATGGATCACCAAGGAAAATTTTATTCAATTGTACCACTTTCCAAAACACTTATGCATTTTCCCTTTGTCCCACTCCATCTAATGAGACAAATCTACAAAAATCTTCAACAAATTGAATAAATACATAAATCGAATTTATTTGTTTATCTATATAGGTATCATAATAATATTTAAATCCTAAGTTGGCTTTAGGTCTATGTTGAAAATTGTTGTTTTAAAATAAGACGACCGACGGCGACGTTTCGAACGTTGTTGTTCTTCTTCAGGTCTCTAAAAAATTTTTTGTTTGTTAATACTTTATAGCTACACATTGGGAAATTTAAGAATATTTACACTTTCTTTTCTTATAAAAAATCCGTCGGAACGGAAAATTCTTCGATTTCGGTCCGATCGGAAGCCTTTTGCTTTGAGGTTTTCTTCCGAACAGCTGTTTGGAACATTTTCCCGACATTCTTTGATACAACCCGGCGTTCTCCCAACTAGCAATTTATCTTGTTTAAGTGTCTATGCAAGCTATTTTCTAATTTTTATAGCAACTAATAAAAACCTTATGCAAATCAGTTTGGCGCACATTATACAAGTTATTTCATTTCCTTAATACCTTTGATCAGAAGTTCTATATAATTAATTAGATTTCCATAGAAAGTCTTATTGATAAAATAAACAAAGCAAAACAGTGTTATTGCTCCACCAAACAAGTTATCTCACTTTTATAAGACAGGTCGCATAAATGAAATGACTCACGTACATTATAAGGCCTTAAAAAGGCCTAATAAAGAAGTGTATTATTTTAAAAAAATCGTTGCTTTTAATTTTATTTTTCCTTCCATTTTCCCATTACGTTAGGGAGTTATCTCACCCGCTTTTCTATTTATTATGAAATTTAAAGAACTTAATTTTATTTGAAAAAATTCAACTTTTACTCACATTAAATTTCAGAATCCGGGGATCGAAATCAGCTCCTCTCGATAAGTAGGCCACCACGCAACACACCAGGCCAATTTGCAATATACTTTAGGTGTATACAAATTTTTACCAGTTGATACCTTTAGCCCAAAAAAACAAACTAATTTTGTATTAAACCTTGGTACTCATAAAAGGGGCTTAGAAGGTTGAATTTCAAGTGGCAATCACTAAATTCTTTAAGTGTTTGAAAAAAAAAAATATACTATATGTTTGTATATATTTTAGACTAACATTTTTCAAATACACCAGTTAATCTATAATGTTTTCAAAATTATAAAAGGTTTGCATGAACTTTTTTATCGTACCATGTTTGAAAGAAGTCGTAAGTTTTTTTTTAAGCAACTAGATATGTGCGATGCAGTAGTGTAATTAAGTTGCTTAATTCTATCAGTCTCACCTAAGGGGACAATTTGGTATGTATAATATTTCATTTTTCAAAATAACTAAGTTTGTTTTCTAATTAACAAAATGCAAAAATAAAAATAAATAAATCGGGTGGCACAACGGCTCATGAAGAACCAGGGCCTAGTGACTAACAACTCGCAACCATTCCTGTGTGCGCCTTTCGACAGGAATGGAAGGGACCTACAATTTTATGCCGAATCCGAACGGCTAGACGAGAAGCACTTATTCGTGACAAGTGATACTCTTGGAGGATTTGTCAATTCCTCGCAAGAGGCAGTAGCCCTGAAAAAAACTTTTTAGTTTTTAGGTGGACGAGGCTGGGAAGCGACCCCAGACCTCCAGCGTGACAGTCGAACGCACTAACCATTACGCTACGGGCTACTACAAAAACAAAATGCAAAAGATATACCTAATTAAGGAAGGCAAAAAATGTAAAAAAAAAAAAAAAAAAAAAAAAAAAATCCTCTTTTTAGGTGGACGAGGCTGGGAAGCGACCCCAGACCTCCAGCGTGACAGTCGAACGCACTAACTATTACGCTATGGGCTACTACAAAAACAAAATGCAAAAGATATACCTAATTAAGGAAGGCAAAAAATGTAAAAAAAAAAACAAATTCCTCTTTTATCTTAGCTTTCATTTTTGATTTCCGTATGCAAGCTATTAACAAAATGCAAAAGCTAAACATTTCAAATGGATGGCAATATCTGTCACAAATATAAATTCTTGATTTGAGTAAGTTTGCTATTAACAAAATGCAAAAGCTATAATTTAATAACGGAAGCCAACATAGATGTCACAACCAAAGCAAAGTTCCTGCGCATTATTTAACTAATTTTTGATTTCCTTAAGTTTGCTATTAACAAAATGAAAAAGCTATAATGTTCCCTACGTAAGTCAATAACTTTTACAAGAAAAGCGAATCCCACTCATACAAAATGATTGATCATCACCATCAGTCTTGTTTTACACCTATTTCAAAAATGCATATGTTTTTTTTTTTTTTTTATTTTAATTCTGGTAAAGTGGTCTATGGAAACGAAGGATAACAGTTTACTCTAAGTAACGAATAGAGGCTATTTAGTAAAATATGCGACCAACTTTTTTTAATTTGTTGGAGTTTTAAATACATTAAAAAAAATTCCTTTTGAGAAACTCAAACGAAGATATTTTTCATGCACAAAATGGCAGAAGCAAAATTCTTATAGGTAGTTTTTATTTGTTTCAAGCCTAAAAAATTTAGGTAGGTGTATGATCAAACATTTAGAATATGCTTTATAAATTTATAATCATTGCGTTATTCAAAGCAATATAACAACTCTGATTAAAAAAAAATAATTTAAACATCTATCAGACATTTTGATGATACGCGAATACTTTCTTAAATAAGCCGTAAAGGAGTTTAAAATATTGTTCCGAAATCCTCCGACAGAAATTGTTCGCGGAATTTGTTAACGATTTTCAGTGAATTGTAAGAAAAATGTAATAAATAAAATAAAATATAACTAAAGAAAGAAACTTTTTGTATTTGTTGCTTGAATTTACATACATTTCCAATATAAGAGTCAGGGGCGTATACAGCCTTACTTCTTGGGGGGGGTCACGCCGAAAAAAAAATAACACAGACTTATACAGTACTTTGTATAAGTATAAACGCACCTGTAAAAATGCATTTTATAGAAAACAGGAAATGGAAGCGACACCTTACTATTTTTTTATTTAATGGCATCAGTAAACAAGTGAATTGAGCAAAAAAAAAAGTCCCGTTATCTTCCCTAGCGTTGTTTAGAAAATAAAAACAGATTTTTTCGTGTTGCAGAAGTATAAACGCGCTATGCAAATCTCAATTAAGTTTCATTTAATTATAAGTTTCGAGATGACAAACAACGTAGCCGCGTGGTATACATTTAAGAAATACGGAAAAGGCCAAAATTCAAGACTTTCGTTCAAGTATCCTAAGATGTAGGGCTATTCTTAGGAAAATTTCGAGATTGGGTCGTTTTTTCGTAATTTCATACCAGATCCAGAATCTTATGAAACGAAAATAAGACCCGGGGGTCCGCAGATGCTGACACATTGCGATAATAGCCGAACAATCAATGTTGCATCTAATGGGGTGCAATTTTTGAGTGCAATTCGTTACGAATTGGGGTTAGGCGTTTCATTTTCGACGGTTTTTCGTACTTTGCAGTAGAGTGATTGTTAGGGGCAAAATGGTGCCAGCTCCAAATCTGACAACAGCCCACAAACAAAAGATGTTGGGATTTACCCGTCATAATATGGACCGCTATTGGAAAACCGTACTTAACATTTTATTATTTAACGCTTTAACTCTTCTTATTTCAAAAATTAATTTAATACCACAATCTAGTGCAATTTTTTTTACAAAGATTGTTTTCAGTGACAACAAGTAATTAAGACTTGATGGGCCAGATGGTTTTAACGGTTATTGGCACAAAAAATGCATTAAATTGTGGCATTAATACATTTTTAAAATAAGAAGAGTTAAAGCGTTAAATAATAAAATGTTAAGTACGGTTTTCCAATAGCGGTCCATATTTTGACGGGTAAATTCCAATATATTTTGTTTGTGGGCGTTTGTCAGATTTGGAGCTGGCGCCATTTTGCCCCGAACACTCACTCCACTGCTTCTTAAAGTACGAACAACTGTCGAAAATGAAACGCCTAACCCCAATTCGTAACGAATTTCACTCAAAAAATGCACCGAATCATATGTAACATTGATTGTTCGCTTATTATCGCGATGTGTCAGCATCTGCGGACCCCGGGTTTTATTTTCGTTCCATAAGATTCTGGATCTTGTATAAAATTAGGGAAAACGACCCAATCTCAAAATTTTCCTAAGAATAGGCCTACATCTTAGGATACTTGCACGAAAGTCTTGAATTTTGGCCTTTTCCGTATCGCTTAAATGTATACCACGCGGCTTCGTTGTTTGTCAGCTTAAACGAAATTTGCATAGTGCGTTTATACTTCTGCAATACGAACAAATCTGTTTTTATTTTCTAAACTTATTTACTGATCCCATAAAATAAAAAAATAGTAAGGTGTCGCTTCCATTTCCAGTTTTCTATAAAATGCATTTTTACAGGTGCGTTTATACTTATGCAAAGCACTATTTATAAAAAGTCAAGTGCCAAATATTTTTTTGTTTTATATTTTACTGTGGGTATAAACAAGAAAAGGGAAAAAGTTTTAATTAACTATACTATAAAACATTTATATAAAAAATAAATTGGGTGGCACAACGGCTCGTGAGGAACCAGGCCTAGTGAGTAAAAACTCGCAAACATTCCTGTGTGCACGTGTCGACAGGAATGAGAGGGACTTCAATTTTATGCCGAATCCGAACGGTTAGATGAGAAGCACTTATTCATGACACGCGATAACTCTTGGAGGATTCGTCAATGCGTCCAAAGAGACAGTAACCCTGAAGTTTTTAGTTTTTAGGTGGACGAGGCTGGGAAGTGAACCTAGATCTCTAGCGTGAAAGTCCAACGCACTAACCATTACGCTATTGGTTGAAATTAGCTCATTTGGAAATAAGAATTTGTATGGGAAATGATGTAATTTCGGATCTCATTTGGAAATTTTCAACGAAATTACCTCATTTGGCCCAGTGAAAACGTATAGTATTAGTATAACGGGCTATTCGTTTCTATACCTTAATGTAACATTTTTTTAGGGCTTGCCACGAGACTAGAAAAGTCTCGGTCTCGATCTCGCATGACGAGAATGAGACTAGACCAGGCGAGACTGCCTTTAAAGCAACCGAGACGAGACTGTATATTTAGACCGACATTTACAGAGAGTCTAATAAATTATAAAAATCCAATTTCAGTTAAATATTTATTTTCTTCTGCACATATTCAAACGATAATTGAAAATATTTCGTTCCAATAATCAACGGTTTGTCCGGAAATCGTATTTTTCGGAGACGAGACCGAGACGAGACTTAATTATACTAGACCGACACGAGACCGAGACGAGACAGAAAATTTTCGATTTTAACGAGACCTAGACTTACAAAAGTCTCTCAGAGTCTCGTCTCGTGGCCAGCCCTAAATTTTTTGTTTTGGAGGACCTCAGCAACAGCATACAGCAGTCTCCAGTTGCCTGAACAACAAATCTGAGTTTAGCAATCAAAATACTGAGGAAAAAATATTGGATTCGCTGGGTCATTTATTTTGAATTTTGTTCAGAATTTATTTTATTTCAGCTAGTTCTAATTTGAATTGAAGTTGCAGGAAATATTAGTAAAATAACATTAGGTACTCTCTTTTCTGTTTCTGAAATTTAAGTAAACAGTTAAATATAAATATTCACTACTGAAAATGAAAACAATGGTTCTGATTTTCAAAAATGAGCACTTGGGAAAATTGCTTATACAATAATAATAGTGGACAAATTAAAATACATTACAAATTCGTATTTTAATTAAATACAAAGATTCGTTTTCGTTGCTTTTCAATAAAAGTGTGAAAAAAGTTCAGGAGTGATTTGTATATGCTTCTGATTTGAAAAAAAAAAAAAAAATTGTTTCTAAGCTGGCCATACGTGACCGAACCGTGAGTGGGAAAACTCAGATTGCTTCGTTTGGTTCGGCCGAAGAATTTGGATTTTCAGCCAGTCCAAAATCCACGAACATGAACCTTCAAATGTTCGGCTCTATCGTCTGCGGAGAATCAGCAAGCCTAGCAGTTATGTTTGCTTCCAACTTTCCAATTGCTCCACCGCACCGTTACTAAATAATAAAATCCTACTTTCTCACTCTTCTCATTAAATTGCAGAATACAATTTTCACAAAAACATCTAACTGTCTCATTTTCTCCATGAGAGACCGGAACCAAATAGCTCCGAGCTGTTCGGCTCGGTCGTGTATGGCCAGCTTAAGACTGCCAGGATGGCAAAGTTAAAGGCAAAATAAATATGTACAACAAATATACCTAATCTTTTTATCTTTCTTACCTGTAAAGCCTTTCTGATAAAAATAATTGACAAAGTTGTTAAATTCTGTGAACCTTGTCGCGTTTTTGTCAAGGATTCCATTTGACTGCTATAAACTTTTGCATTACGGGATTCATAGGTTCCTTTGTAAAAATAATCCACATGCATATTAACAACATTATTTTTCGATCATAAATGTTGAATAAGTGCAAACAAAATCCTATCATAATAGGTTTTCATCATAGTTTTATATATTTATGACTATTTCTCGTTCACATTAACATTTTTTGGTTAGAATAACAATAAATCGAAAATTGTCACTCACATTATGTAGATATTTTTGTTTGCTTTTAAAAATAATCTACTCTGTCATACAGAAATCAAATAAAACAATTTCTATATGGTGTTCTATAATGTGTTTAAAGATTTTATTTTCAGAAACATAAAATGTTCTTTTTCAAAATCCTATTGGTTTTACTTTACTGAGTGAACATTTGGAAACAACTACAGTCTTTAATTTCTGTTTGGTTAAACAGGTTTTGGCAGTCATCGGAACCTATGATTGTTTATGCATATATTTTAAGATTTGAATGAATTATCATATGAGAAGTTTGTTGTTATCTTAAATTTGAGGTACGAGGAAGAAAATCTAAGTTGCATCAATTGAATACAAAATATGGTAGGTAGGTATTTCATTGCCATGAAAATTAAATTCTTTATTGAAATCCAAGTTACCATCATTCAAATTTTCTATTGAATTCTGAATTTACCAATCGAAAATCATATTAGCTTTCTAGGTAACCAACTTGCTTTTTTTTGTATGTGGTTACTAAATAATTATTTCAGATCAACAAAATTATCTTGAGTTCTCGGGGGGGGACATGACCCCGTGACCCCCCCCCTGTATACGCCGTTGATAAGAGTGAACGAAAAAACAAGCACCAAACAAAACAAGCTCTAATAAATTTATGAAAGATACTTAGAGCACGAAACTATACATCAAAAGGTTAACAGAAGATGTTGCTGCATTTTGGGGCGAAGAAACTGACCAATTTAACAAATTAGAACCACTGCAAAGAGATGCTGTTGGTTGGAAAAAGTGTTGAGTCGGACGAAATTAAATTATAAAAGTGTTATGTTTATTTGTGTACCTTTATATTTTTAAAGCTAGACCATCCATATTTCCGTGTTTTTATTTGTTATTTTAAGGATTTAGCATTTATTTTTGAATTCTTTTTCAGCAACTGTGTTTATTGCATGAGCATATGTTAAAACATAGAGATTGCTATTTCGAAAAAAAAAAATATCGATATTTACCGAAAACAGCGATATTTACCGATTCGATGATGTACCACTAAATTTTGTTTCCTAGTTAAAGCCGGCGTACAAATTTCGCTCATATTCGCATACTTACATGATAAGTGCTATGGTATTCATCCCTTCCCAGCGAAATATCATAATTTTAAGTACCTCTCTTGTTTTCTATACAGAAATATCGGAAGAATATCGATATATTTTTGTAAATATATATTAGAATATTGAATCTGTCGCATGTCAAATCAATGCGTCGTTGCATTTTGTATTTTCCCTTTCCGAATCGGACACCTTGAATGTAATTTGAATCTCCGATGGACTATGCGTTGCGGAGAATGTTCCGCCCCGACTTTTAATACATTAAATGTCTTGAAAAATACGAAAAAGGAATAATTAGGTATCGCATCATAATGCTATCTCGAGGTTAACTTCTAAAAACCTAAAACAAGAATCTTTTCGAGCATTGGTCATGCTTTTTCCTTTATTTTTCTTTAAATATATTTCCTCAACATCCATTTTCACTTTTTCACATCAAGATTTACAAACGATTGAGATCGTCAAATGAAAATATTCATATGAATGTTTTTGACGTTTGTTTCCATTTTTTCACAGAACGAGAATCGATTTAAGTGTGAAAGGGTGAACAAATTTTCATTTCACTTTTTCACAGAACCAGAATTGACCCCCTACTGTCTCGCAAAGTCAACTTGAGTCGACAGCAGAGTTCCCAGAAATAATGAGGATCTTCGTTTTTCCCGATGCTGACCCTCAGCCCTACTTTATTTGCTTCACTTTCTATATTGCTCACTATTTGGTGAAGATCCCTTGATGTTTTGTGAAGCAAACAAATATCGTCCTTGAAGTCGATATGTTGCAGAAAAGAAAACATCGTCCATCTGATTCCTCCCTAGTGCTTATTCGGTTAGAGCTGTGTGGAGGACATTTCCAATAACCACCATAAATAACAATGGTGATAGTAAACACACCTGTCACACTTATCACTTGACAAGTCTTGCAACTACAGCCTCGGACAAGGTATGGTTTGCTAAGCACATAGAGTTAGAGAAATATGGTATCAAATGAATTGTAGTTTTATTGAGTTGTTAAATGAGCAAAGACCAAACTAATCGCTCAAGACTTAACTAGTGAGGTGAGAATACCATCTTCCATCAAAATATCAAACTTTTTCGTAAAATTCCTGAAAAAGATACAAACAAAAATTAAAATAACAATTTATAAATTTTCTAATTCTACTAGTAAAGCTTTTAAGCTTAAAAGGAAATACATAATTTACTACTGCAATCTCTAGTTTTCACTAGATTAAACCCAGCAGTAATGCTGCAAACAGTCTAATAAAATGCTAAACATAAAAAATACTACAACAGAATTAAGGATTGAAACTAACTATAGAAAGTCCTAAGAACAATTGCCAATAATTATCAGATTAAGCTTCAACTAACAGAAATCAAATATGTATGCCACTTTTTAATGCCTTATGTCATTAAAAAGCTTCTAACTATCAATAACCACATATATGTAGTATGTAGAACACATTTCCGGTTTAAAGCTATCAGCATTTTTCTTCAGCTCTTTTATTACAAACATAAGGACCAAAATGCTACTCAATAATCGAACAAAAAACAAAAAGTACAATTACAAACTTGCCAACAGATGGGGCTGTGTGTGCAGTGAATGCACTGAAAAATGCAACGGAAAACATTCAACGAACCAAATTGCGGAAATAAACAGACAAAAAACAGTGTTTCAGGATAAACAAATCATAGAAAAAATAAATGATTGCCTCCTTCCACAAACAGACACAAACATAAATAATTCCTTAAAAATGCAATAGATACCTTACCGCGAAACGATATGTAGAAGGTACTTGTTCCCTTCCTCCGAAGATCCATGCATCAGGAAGAGCTAAAACACCCAGCGAAAACGTATAGATCTAACAAAAAGCAGTAGCACTGTATAGAGTAGGGTATCGACACACTGTAAACATGGTTCTTCGCTTTTCCGGAAATTATGCCACACTTTTCTGTGCTGTGCTTGCCACTTTTAGAGCTGCAGCAGCAGAACACACGCTTGCATATATGCATGCATGGTGCAAGAAACCACGGCACCGCACATAGTAACACACAAGCATCAGAGCAGAGAAGACAATTGAAATCCTCCCGAGGATGAGAGGCCAATTCGTTGGAAAAACTTTATCCTTCCACAACGGGACCGGATGATGGTGTGGGGTGTTTTTGTGAGCCTTCATTGCACCACATGCGGTACTGTACAATTCCGCCATTTTTTTTTTTTTTTTTTTTGTGTTCGTTACCCCCAAATCTTTTTTGGTTCGTGTGCCCGCAACAACATTCCCTGTTCGCTATGAACTATTCATATGCATCGTGAGTGTATGCGGCTGCACTGGGGAGATTTCTACATACACTTATCTACGGTTACCGTTAAAGTCGTATTAAAACCAGTAGCTCCATTGGTTCGAAGGTCCTTTCTCACTGCTGCACCACGAATTGGTGGGTAATAAAAACTTTTACCCCAACTTTGATTCACTATGAGCCATCTTTTCATAGTGAACAGTGTGTGAGGGCTGAGGGGGCGAGCGAGTGGGCTTCGGTTCGGTCCCCCGACGCCTCCCAGGACATTTTTATTGATGTAGGGGGTACCCCATCTGCACCATTTGTCTTCGTGCGCCAAATAAAGCGAGCGAGACTATGAAGCTGGATAACATAATAAGATTTTTTTTTTATTTTTCCACGGAAGTCATTAATAGTTAACGAACTTTAAATTGACGAAACGACTAGCACGACTACGACAACGACACGATGACGACGATAGCGCACCCAACGGCAACATAGAGGACTATAATACGACAATGCGACGAGCGACGCGCCGTAACGCTGCTGGTTGCCTCCATGCTTTTCTTGTAGGTTAGTGGGGTTTTCTGTTTTGTTCCTATGAGTTTATTATATTTCCCGACCGACGCGAAGATCCTTTCAGCGAGAGATGCAGATTATCCTATTTACCGTTAGCGCGAGCATTGTCCTACTTTTCCATTTGAATTAAACTTTTTTTTTTAAACTTTTTTGCACTCGTATTATGTTCATCTTTGGACAGGATATGCCAGATTGTTTGGTTTATTGGCAGTTAAGGCAACAAAATGTATGCAAATTGCGTTAATAAAAAAAAAACTATTTTATTTTTGTTTTATGTGATTTTTTTTGTTAGTGTTGCCCCAGTGTTGGGCGTTATTTTTTGTATTGAAGTTCTTATGTTTGATATTGTTGCCATATCGTTCCTTCCTACGTTCTGCAACACCCGAGGAATGTATGAAGGCGACTGCCACTGCTAGAATTCGTGTGTGTGTGTTAGCTTGTGTGTAATGTGTACTTAAGGTTATTCATTGTTGTTCGAACCAATGAATTCCAATCGACAGAGGGTAAAACGCTTTAGCATGAATGGCGAGGATGAATATCGCTTGAAGGCCTTCAACAAAAATACAGTTTAGGCAATCGAATGGGCGATGTTTACTTGATTTTACAGCTTGTTGCCTATGGCGAACAAAGGAATATTGTGTTGGAGTGAGTTGCCTATTGAGGTTCGGTGTTGCCAGGGGAGTTTTTTTTATTTCCTTTAAATTTGAGGATAATAAAACACTAAAAGTTTGAGCGTGCAACCCAAATTTGTATGTTCCTACTTACTTACTTACTTTAGATGGCGCTCACAGCCCTGGCAAGCTCTTTCCCTAGCTAGCTGCTTCTAGTTGCGCACATCGAGTGATTTGGTGTCGTAATCCACTTGTTTGCGCCACCTGTTACGGATTCTTCCTCTGCTGCGTACCCCATCGGGGTTGGATTCGAAGACTCGTCGCGGCAGGTGCGTTGCTGTCCATACGCTCCACGTGCCTTAGCCATCTCAGCCGCTGTATTTTCAGCTTTTTGACCAGGTTAACGTTGCGGTCATACGTGACTTTAAAATCGATAAAGAGATGGTGTGTATCGATCTTGAAATCCCGGGATTTTTCTAAAAGCTGTCGGAGTGTGAACATTTGATCGACGGTTGACTTGCCTGGCCTAAAACCACACTGATATGAGCCGATCTGATCGTTGACAAAAGTTTTTAGGGGGTCACACAGGATAGCAGACAAGATTTTATAAGCGACGTTTAGGAGACTAATTCCTCTGTAGTTGGTGCATTTCAGAACATCTCCCTTTTTATGGATGGGGCACACTATAATAATAATAATAATTTTAACTATATGCCAGTAAGACATCAGGTCTTTTAAATGCAATGCACGGCACTAGTTAGAAGGAATAGAAGGAAAGGAAAGATCTTTGTTGGCATAGTGGACTGAGAATAAGATGTTTATTATCTCATGAAATTCCACGGGTGGTATCCAGTTGAAACTGGGGAATACAGACAAAAATGCTAACTAGACTGGGGCTCGAACCCACACGTCCAGGTTAGCAGTCAAACACTATATCCACTGTGCCATTGCCACCCGCACTATACCGAGGTTCCATTCATTGGGCATACTTTCATCAGACCAAATTTTGCAGATGAGCTGGTGTATGCTCCCAACCAATTCATCTCCCGCTGAATTAAATAGTTCGGCTTTTAACCCATCCGCACCAGCATCCGACTTAAGTTGGGATATCGCCAGCCGCACTTCGGTTATGTCGGGTGGACGGATCTGTTGGCCATCATCGTCCAAGTTGAATGGAGCGTTCTGTCTTCGCCGTTAAGCAGTCTTTTTTATATGTTACACAGCTTTTTGTTTGTTCCACAGCTTTTATTTAACAACAAAGAAAATGGATAAATATGTTCTTCTTAAGGCTATTCTTATGTGCTTCCACAAGGTTTTATAGAGATATACCTATTTGAAATGTATGTTAAATGTTGTGGAACGTACCTTTTCTTTTTATTGAATGACAGAAAATTAGATAAACTTGGTGAAATATATGTGGATAGTAAACATTTTTTAAAGTTTTTATTTGTGTTGAGTTCAAGCGAATAATTTAAATTATATTTACATAATTTTCATGAATTCTAGGAACAAAATGTGGAACCTTCGTGGATCGTAAGTGAATTTCAAATAAATTCTAGGTACAAGACTTATTTAAATTTGGGTTAATATAATTTCCTATTAGTTTTTGGATGAGAAACCATTCGTGGAACTTTTGTGGATCGTATGTTATTTTTAAATTTGTTTTATACGATACAAACTTTAATGAATATTATAAAAAATTATGTTTCAATTGCCATTTTCCTCGATGTTTGTTAAAAGACTAACCTCTGTCAAATTTACATAATCAATTCCAACATTCTAGCTCCATTAATATTCTACCTTGTGGAATATATGTGGATCGTGAATATTTTGTTTTAATGTTTTATTTTATTTTAAGTTCCTTCGAGTTATTCAAGTCAAACAAATATAATATTTGAGAAAAGGATATATCTACCCATATCCATTTTTTTAATATTTTTAAAATATTTAGTATTTACTTACAATATTCTTAGCGTGTTTTTTAAACTGAAATTTTATCCAGACAGGATTCTTACCTTGAATTTAAATAATTTCTACTCATTTCAAGCTTCCATTACTATCATTTTGGTTTGAATAAATTAGAGTTTGGATAAATACCGCCTTGTGGAGCCTTTGTAGATTGTAAGTGAATCTAAAATAAATTCTATATAGGTTTAGGCATATTTTAAAGTTAAATGGAAATATTTTTTTTTGAATTGATTTCTTTTTGTCTGATAAAAATCCTTGTGAAGTTTTTGCGGGCCTTATGTTAATTTTAAATTAATTCTTTACAATTCCACCTTGTGGAATAAATGTGGATCTTGAATATTTTGATTTACTGTTTCATCTTAGGGTCATTCGAGTTATTTAAATAAAACTCATGTAAAATTCGGAAAGATGATACACAAATTATTTTTTTTGAATATTTTTTTTTTAAATATAAAGTTAGCTACTTAACGTAATGTTAAGCATTTAATACTTTTGAGAATTTCTAGTTTTTATTTGTTAAGAATCTAGTTTTTATTTATTAAGAAGTATATCAAACCAACACCTTGATTTTAATTAATATTCTACTTATTTCTGGCGTCGATTAATATCATTTTAGTTTGAATCAATTACAATTTGAATAATTTACGCCTTGTAGAACCTGTGTGGATCATAGGTGAGATTTTGATAAATTCAAAATAATTTATTCTTTGATTTACATCAAAAAATATTTTAGTAGAACAATGCTTTGACCAGAAAATACCTTGTGGAACATATGTGGATCGTATGTGAATTTTATCATTTTCCCTGCAAAGGGAACCTGGCAACACCACTCAAATCAATCTGCAGTCAATTCAAATCAACTCACAACTGCCATTTGCCAAAATAGAAAATTCTTTTCTAGCATCCTGCGGCCATCTGAATGGCATAATAAAAATAAATAATTTCTAAAGCTCTAGGTGCCAATGAATTTCAAGCACTCAGGATATACAGTATAAACTATGATGATATTAACTTTGGTGTTAGTAAAAACGGCTCTAACCACATACAAGACAATAAATTTTCTAAGGCAAATGCAGTGTTTGGACATTACACTATCCCTGGCACCGCATAATGATAATAAAGATGGGAGCGTAAAAAGCCAGGACAGACAATGGCCCCCCATATATGCAACACACAACAAAAAAAACCCGAAACATGCCTGAATAGGTGATGATGCTGTGGTGCTATATTCGTCTGAACTCACAACTTTACTTGACCGACCGACGAAAAAAAAAGAAAGGATAATAGAAGTCTCGGTTGAAACGGAAGGAAAAGCCAAATGCGAAAATAAGTGAAAAGGACGAAGATGATGATGGGTCGGGATGGTTGTTGTTGTTATTGTTGTTTTTGGTCGGTTCTTTCGTTTGGTGCTGGGAACAGATTTATGCTGTGATGCGGCTCCTTCCCTCGTCCTTTATTGCTGCTGTGTGTATTTTTGTGGGCATTGTTTATTGCTTAACGAAGCGAAAATCTATTGACTCTGCTAATGATGTAATTAAGCAAAGTTTCCAATTATATAGCACGGCTCACATGAGAGCGCAAGTAACACAGCAGCATCAGGCAGGATAACGCAGTATATGGCGCAACAAAAACCCTTCGAACTTTATGGATGGTAATGGAGTTATAGCATATCTCAGAGAGTGCAATGCAATGGCGGGTGGCAAGCGAAATACTTGAATGCTAAAAGAGCGATGCGTATATACATTACATAGAATGGGCTAAGTGCAACAAAATTACAGCAATTAAATACGAATTACGTGTATGGGGTATAGATATGTGTGTTTGAGTTTGTGTGTTTGTGCACGTTGAACAATGCAATGTGGTTATTGCCTGGAATTTTTGTCGATTTTTTTTTGTGAAGCTGCAGTCGATATCGATACGATGAGTTGCTATTGATTGTTACAAAATAGATGTGAATACTGTGTGTGTTCTGTGGAAGTGGAGAGAAAATTGTTTATTTTTTGT
Organism: Melangyna quadrimaculata; assembly: GCA_949320155.1. Classification (NCBI taxonomy): domain Eukaryota; kingdom Metazoa; phylum Arthropoda; class Insecta; order Diptera; family Syrphidae; genus Melangyna; species Melangyna quadrimaculata. The sequence continues at coordinate 10,231,584 of OX439483.1, read as the reverse complement.
TTGTGTTTAATTCAACAATGAAGTGGGTCTGTTTTGGACATCCTGATTGTTATAAAATGGAACGAAGTGAAATTGAATTAAAACTGAAGAATGTGGTCGTTGTTGTTGTTCATTTTGCGGATATTTGAAATTTTACTTTTTATAATGGGGTGCGATCTAATGCTTTTTTGCGGTTGATAGTTTTGAACAATATGAACAAAATGGATAAATAGTAACCTTTTGAAATATTTGATGTTAGAATTCTATTGGTATTATGAAGTGTTAGTGTGAATATTTTATGTATTTGCTGTTAGGTATGCCGGTATAATAATGGTATCACTTAGTTTGATAAATAAAATAAAGCAAAAGTGTCATTAAAAATGAATTGATAAATTTTGGGGATAGATTACAGGGTAGTTAAACAAATAAATAAAAAAAGTAGGTATACATAATACATTTTGTAACCCTTATTATATTTCAAAAAGGTATTTCCATGAACTCTTTCGATTATTAGTTCGCGAGAAGCATTTTCAACAAAATGTTCACTGCGGCGTATACGTACATTATTGTGATTTTTTTTTAATAATTTTGTTTACCACATTAACTTTTGATTGTCATTTGAAATACCAGTACGTCCGAGTATCACATTTTAAAATCTTGGCCGACGTGACCAATTGAGAACAGTTTCGCATCAAATATGTATTTGTAAGGAAAATAAAAGGCTTCAATTTGGGTGTAGAGCAACCGGAGGATGAATCGAAAAAAAAGTAATTTTCGTAATTTCTTATTTTCTCAAAAAACTAAATTACCTTCATAAATTCATTTTATTTTTTAAATTCGATCAGAAATTATTTTAATGTTAAATACAAGTTTCAATATTATTAGGTACGTACATCTTTGAGAAAATGAAGTGATTTCCGCAAATTTTGAGTTTGATAATTATTTTTTTGTAGAATATATTCTTTTTAAAAATAAATCGGGTTGCACAACGGCTCATGAAGAACCAGGGCCTAGTGACTAACAACTCGCAACCATTCCTGTGTGCGCCTTTCGACAGGAATGGAAGGGACCTACAATTTTATGCCGAATCCGAACGGCTAGACGAGAAGCACTTATTCGTGACAAGTGATACTCTTGGAGGATTTGTCAATTCATCGCAAGAGGCAGTAGCCCTGAAAAAAAACTTTTTAGTTTTTAGGTGGACGAGGCTGGGAAGCGATCGATATTCTTTTTAACAACTTTATTTTAAAGCAAATTAAAACAATGGATTTTAAGACTTAAAAAAGATGCCTCACAATTTATCGAGTATACCTGTTGTTTTTTTTTAAACATTTTCCTTTCAATTTTAAGTAATTTTTTGGTAACTGCCCCTCCCAACTGAACGAGTGAAATTAGAATCTCCCACCAATATGACTTGCTTCTTGTCTGATCTCAACCTACACCAATTATACCAAAGTCAAATAACGACATAAAAATCCATAAAAAAAGGGTTTTGTAGTAAATTACGGGAAAACCGTTATCCGCATAGAAAAAAAAAAACAAAGTAAAAACTGCTAGGTGTTCCTCTGTTAACACAAAAACAAATTAATTAATCGGTTGTATTTTGGAAAGTTAAAGCTTGTTAAACAAACGAAAAGGAAGCAAAAACGAGAAAATTACCTCTTAAGTTTTTCGACTAAAAATCACCTCAAGCAACCATGGTTTTCTTCTGGGCTGTTGACGTTCGGCCACCCTGCATTGAATTTTTTTAACATTTTTTCTTTGTAACTTAATTTTGTATGCCAACTTTAAGTTACAAAATTCTATTTTTTTTTAGTTTTCAAGATATTGTGTTTTAAAAAAATATATAATGAAAAATCATTTAAATTCTGAAGCATCTCTTGTATAAAAATTTGATCAGAATCAATAAAAATAAATTTCAAATAAAATTCCATGTAGCGTTGTTAATATTTGTTTTTTTTACCTTAATATTGACCTACATGCCGTAACTTTTGTATCACAATTTGTAAAGCCATTTTTGAAATAGATAATTATTTTCATAACTATTATACGGCAAGTACCGTACTTTTTGGAGCAATAAAATAAAATCCAGTTTCCCCTAATAAATTAAATAACATTTCTTCAGTGGCTTTGGCTTGAGGTACAGATAGAATTGCGAGCCCCAAAACACTGCTTACCCAACTAACAATTTAACTCCTGTAAGGGACTATCGAAGTTATTTCCTAATCAGCAAATTAGACTCTATAAGGCCTTAGAAAAACACATTTGGCCCACATTGAGAAGCTCGAAAGGCTTTCAAGCAATCATTTACAGGTTTATGGGAAGTATTCAATTTATTTCGCTAAGGCCTTATAGAACAAAACTACAATCAAACATTGCAAATGTAGTGGTATAGTTTTGTTCAAGTGTTTCGATAGCCACATCTAAACACCCTTATAAAAGGCTTGTCGAGGCTTAGGAGAAGCCTTTTCAAAGCACAATACAAAACAAAATAAAAATTAATTCTTTATTTTTATTTCTATATTTTCTACTTTATTTTCATGCTAGTAATGATTTTCTTCTGGAACTTAATTCACAATAATTATTTATATCCGAAAAAACACATTACTTAATTGATGGATTTTGCGGGAATTGAACCGAGGATGATTGGGTTGAGAGTCGGGCACCTTAGGTATCGAGCTAGCCTGGCAAATGAAAAATGAGTGCCAAATTGGAACCACTTGAAACCGAAATTAGGTTCGTAAAAACTTCCTTGGGGCTTCCTGATGAATTAAACTAATTTGAAAATTACAGGTGACAATACACCTGTTGCTGGCATGGGAGTTTTTTTTACATAATGTTTTTTTTTTATGGTCACACAAACATACTTTTTGTGAGACAACAAATAAAATATAAGTTCGTTGAAATCAATTGTTTTTTAAAAACGAAATGCTTTGATTTGAGAAAAAATATAAAAACTCTTTTTATGCCCCATAAAATATGTACTTTTCATTTTGTACACAAACCGTTTACTGCCAATTTTAATTTGTATCTTTTTTAAAAACACTAATTTGCCAAAATAAAAAACATAAACAATAAAGAGCATCATTAAGTTTTTTTCAACTGAAAGTAACTATGTATGTATAATAGATATTAAAAAAACGTTTAAAATGCAATAAAAAAACTACTGAGAAATGAAAGCTTCATACTGAGATAATTTTTGAAAACATTCGAATTTCTTAACGTAACAATATTTTATAACGATGAAACAGGAACTATACTATGGTCACCTCGTTTGTGAATAATTCAGCCAGCAGTACCTTATTTTCACATCAATACTACTTTCCATGCGAAGTACCAGCTTTTAAGGCTTTCATGTTGAGTGTGCAACCCTTCGCTAAGAGGATGATTAAAATTAAGTTTGCATATCCACCTCTTCACAGGTCTTATAAAAACAAATTAGGATGACATGTTGTTCTGTTTTTGTTTTGCAAAATATAAACGATTTAATAATATACCATACCTATACTCAATGAATCGGTTTAATTTAAATTTTCAAAATGATACAATTTTTCCTATTTTTATTTTGATAAGTAATTTGACCTGTGGTTACCATCTCTCGGCAGTAGAAACATACATGCGCGGACCAGTACACAAATTAATGCTTGTATCAGGCTTTTGCGCAGGGGGCTTACACAAACAAAATAAACTGACAGAATTCCACTGACAATTATGCTTCCATTAGACTTTCGTACACATAATAGCTTGTTTCAGGCGTTTGTAAGCAGGCCCTTCAAGAGCTCTTGGCAGTGGTTCCTTGTGAAAGCTTTTTCTTTGCTTTTATTTCACATGCCTCTCAAAACTAATTTCTGGGAAGCCTTACTAAAACTATAAGCAAATTGTTAATATTCAGGCTTGCAGAAAATTATAGATTCTGCCTATAATAGGTTTGTAGGAAGCTGTTTTTCAAAATATAGCTTCGAAAATTTGCAACTTCGATGCCCAAACTAAATACAAGCCTTGTAGAAATAATAACTTATACAAATTCAAAAAATGGACCTTATAGAGGAAAAATTGTTAGTTGGGATATTGTCTTTAGTTTTTAAATGCATTATTTAAGATCACAAATTTTCCCAGTTATAGGTACCACAGATATTGGAGGTACATGCACTTCTTCTATTAACTGCCAAACTATCACTTGGAAAAAATTAAAAAAAAAAACACACAATTTAAAAACTTCTTGCACTTCAGAAAACTACTTATTGTGCAGTGTCCATAAAGTAACAAGCTCAGTTGTTTTAGTATGTTAGATTTAACAGCAATTTTAAAAAATATTGTTCCATTCTCATTTAACTTTAGTAAAAGTATAGAAATCTATGGCTAGAAATTAAATCCACTTGAACATAGAAACAGATATATACTCTGTTTGTATATGCTTTCTTTCTTGATATTTTCTTCTTTTATGCTTTATTTCTATTAAAATCAACCAGGAGATCTATTCATGTATGTGTCTGTATTCATCGAAAACATTTGTCGAATAATAATTATAAAATGGAGCATATACAAAATATTCTAAGATCAAAATCTTAAATATTTATATTACAGAAAATTATCAAAGTAGCTAACTAAATAAGAGTTTAATTTAAGCATTTTAGAAGAGAACCCCTAATGGAAGTGCATCGGTGTCAGTGTCGGCTTCAACACACTCCCCCCTTGAAGTCTCTGCTTCAATGTCAACATCAACAGGAATTCGACATTTCTGCTCTGGACGCTCTAAGAATACTGTTTTTTTCTCCCAATCCACAGTTGCTAGTTTTAACCGCACATAGGTTACTATTTTGCCTTTCATTGCATCTTGGACAGGGTTTATCAGGGCATTTGGAAACAAAATGATGTGTACTAAAACAGTTTCGACACAAACGGCGTTTGTTTACATACACCCTGCCGATCAGCAATTGACATTGATCGACATTTTTGACATATAAATGGCCAGTGCTGCAAACCAGGACACAACCAGTAATCTGGCGGCGATTCATTTGTTCGGCCTACATCCGTGCTTGGCTTTTCGAATATAACTCTTTTTTGCTCAATACCTTGCGTCCCGGAAACTGTTCCAATTTGTGCCAAAATACTAGCTCGCAATTCTAAAAATTCATACATTTGCTTAAGTGTTGGTATAGATTCAGTATTTCGTCTTAATGCCCATTGTGTTTAACTGTCCGTATCTAAAAGACACTCAACTTTATGCAAAAGTATATATTCTGCAACTTTTTCTGGTATAAGCAAAAGTTGCAGTTGCACCTCTAGCTGTGTCTAGAATATTTCGTACTGCTTCACAAGTTGGTGACTGTATTGGCTGTAATGCATGCAATGCCTGAGCATGACTTCGAATGGAATTATATTCATTGCTATATTGAGCACAAATGTCAGCCCACAACTCAGTGTAATTTTTATTCTCAATCGGCCAATTCTTGTATGCAGTTTGAGCTCTTCCCTGCAATGCATCCATTAAAAAGCGCATTTTTTGTGCATCCGAAAATTGTGAACTGTTATGCACTTCCACTTCAAAAACGGAGCGAAATTTGCCCAATCAACATCTAGTCCAGAAAATGTTGGTACCTTTGGTGGTTCTGAAAGCTGAATTTGCATAAATTGCCCGCCATCTGCACTTGTTCTTACTTCTCTGGGAAGAACTTTGATTTGCTTCTACCAACCGCACATGCCTACGCAATTGGGACTGAAGCCGCAAATAATCATTCATGCCTTGTTTGAAAATAGTCCTGCATTCATTTAGTTGCTTATCCATTACAGGTTTTCGGCTCAATATGTTCCAATCACTCTCAAATTTCTGCCAACTTCTCTCCAAGTTCATTATTTCCTCTGAATTTAAATGGTTTATCCTCATGTTTTCTAAAACTTCCAAAAATCTGTCATTAATATTTTTATTTCCAACGTTTCGTTCATTTAGTTTTTCAATAATTTGTATACCTTGTTTTTCAGTTGCTTTCCTATTTGATTTCGTTTTTTCTTTATTCATTTTTACAAACCCTTTTGTAAATGAATTGTATCGCTTTCTTCATTAAAAGATTCACAATTGGTAGTAGCCCGTAGCGTAATGGTTAGTGCGTTCAACTGTCACGCTGGAGGTCTGGGATCGCTTCCCAGCCTCGTCCACCTAAAAACTAAAAATTTTTTTCAGGGCTACTGCCTCTTGCGAGGAATTGACAAATCCTCCAAGAGTATCACTTGTCACGAGTAAGTGCTTCTCGTCTAGCCGTTCGGATTCGGCATAAAATTGAAGGTCCCTTCCATTCCTGTCGATAGGCACACACAGGAATGGTTGCGAGTTCTTAGTCACTAGGCCCTGGTTCTTCATGAGCCGTTGTGCCACCCGATTTATTTTTATTTATTTATCAATTGGTATATGACATTGACTTTATAGGCGCGCTTGAGGGATTATTTTCCTCAATCTGTTAGCCTATATAGTTTGACACAACTGATGCTTCACTGAAATCACTTCTAGTATCAAAACCCATTGACGTTATAAGTGGGCTTGAGGAATTATCATCTTCAATCCGTTTGCCTATGTAGTTTGAACATTCTGATGCATTTATTTCTTTATCTTTGTATAATATTTTATGCATTCATTTTCATAAATGAGTTTTTGTTTATTACAATTTATTGTGAATTTAAAGTATTGTAAGAAATCATATCCTATCATTCCGTCATAATAACTGAGGACATCTTTACTGCCCATAATCTCGTAAAGGCTTTTGATTTTGAGTTTTTTGCATATTTGGAGTTAGGGCAATGTCCCCGATTTTTGTGTATCAATTTCTTAACCTTAAACCTACAAATCATATGCATCAAAATTTATAAAAAGCCCTAACCAACCATATAGGGCCTTTTATAACACAGCGTATACAGAAAGTATTTCCATGTTTGTTTTAAAAAGCCCTATGTGGTAGTTAGGGCTTTTAAAAAAGTTCGTTTCTATAATTTTGAATACGATTTTATGCGTAAATTTTATAAAAAAATGGTTTGAAATAAATCAATATCATTGAAAATTTCTTGTTTCTTGTTATAAAAAGGATATTAAATTAAGTTTTACGTACATTTTTGTACATAGGGCTTTTTATTTTTTTTTTTGCCAGAGGCTTAAAAGCCCATCTACCTTATTTCCTTCATACTAACCAATTTTAACTTTACAACTATTTGTAAAAATAAAGCATTAATTAAGCTTTACAAAATATATTTTTTGGTAATTTTCACTTTTTATCTTCAGGTTGCGGTAAGCGATTTAGTGTTTTCATCATTATCTGGAAATAGTGAAAATGTTAGTTAGGGCCTTTACGAGATTATGGGCAGTATTTAACAATTCCTTTTTTAAAGCTATCGTCACATCTGGGCACAAATCGTTTTCAAAAATACAGTTTTGTTTTAATAATGATACTCCCGCTCCTGTATCAATTAACATATATTTTAGGACTTATTCTTATAAATTATTTCTACATGAGGACTTCCTATCATTACTGACGAGATAGTTGCCTCATTAACTATTCGTTTTTCGGAAAATTTTGTGAGAATTTTGATTCATTGTATTTTTTTTTTAAATCTTGTTCTTTAAATGGATTTTGATGCTTGACATAATCCCTATTATTTGTATATGAATTTTGAGACTCGTTGTTTTTATTAAAATTTTTGAATATGAGTTTTGATTAGTTGTATTATACTTATAACTCTTGTTTTGGTAACATTCTTCTGACATGTGGCCTAAACGTCCACAATTAAAACTTTTAACGAAAGTGTGATTTATTTTTATTAAATTCCTATTCGTATAGTCTCTTTTAATGTTTTCTCTCGATTAACTATGATAATACCCTAGACGGATTTCTTCTTCCATGGCTAGTTGACTAGCTTCAGAAAGAGTTTTAGGGCGCTGTGTATTCACGAATGTACCTATTCCTCTTTTTAATCCAGATATAAATGCGATAAGCATATCACTTTCTATACCCCTCATTTGACCATCATATGTTGGGTCTTCAGAATTTTCTACATAAAGTGCCTGGATTCTTCGCCTTGTCAAGGTTTCGCACCTTTGGGTAAACTGAATTACAGTTTCATTGAAATTTTGGCGAAGTCTGGTCATTTCCAGGGGAAGCTGTAAACTCGAATGAGTTTCTCTAAACACCCTATTCAGTTCATACTTGGGTTCTAGCCAAGTATTAATTTTTATATTCTGTTTCAACCACTTCAACCAATCTTTATGCTTCTTGTAAACTAAAACAAATTACGTTCACACTTTGGTGGTTCAAATGCAATTAATTCTTTTTATTAATAATTTACATTAATTGGCAGTAATTTAATAAGAACAAACAAAATTGAAACATGATTTGCAAATTTAGGTAGAAAAAGACATTTGACTTTGACAGTGACGATGACAGCGACTGTTGACATATTAACATTAAGGGTGTGTGCCATAACTGGTGCATTTACATGGTACATAGCTTGGCGTAATTAGACGTTGGCTTCAACAATTCATTAGTAGAATTTCTGCACTTCTACTTCTACTACTGTTTTCTACTTTTAATTAGTGCAAGAAGTAGTACCTTCTGTGATGAAGATGCCAACTTCATCGCATTGTCGCAATTTTGAATAAAATTGTGAGCTTTCAAAGCATCACTGTTAAAGTGCGGAATTTTATTAATTAACTCGCTAAGATTTATTCCCTTATTTTCCTCTTTCTCTTCAGTAGTTAATTTTATTGTACTTGAAAAACGTTCCTTTGGTTTAGGAATAGCATTAGTCTTATCTTTTAAATCTGCTAATCTTAATTTTTATAATTCATTTGTTTCTATCCAACTTTTCTGCGATTAAGGAATAGCACCCATTTTATGGCCTAAATCAGCTAATCTTAATTTTTCAAATGCGGTTTGTAAAACTTTTGTTTCATTGTCGACTTTATTTTGTTCTTCGAGTAGAATTAAAAACGCATGCCTCGAATAAATTTGGCATTTGAAATATACTAGGTAGTCTTCACTTTCTCCATTATCCTCTGTTTCTGAAATTTGTTTATTAGTGCTTGTTGAAGCCGACACTGACACCGATGCACTTTCATAAGGGGTTCTCATCTAAAATGCTTAAATTAAACTCTTATTTAGTTAGCTACTTTGATAATTTCCTGTAATATAAATATTTAAGATTTTGATCTTCTTGTTTGTATATGCTTTCTTTCTTGTTAATTTCTTCTTTTATTCTTTATTTCCAGGAGATCTATTTATGTGCGCGTCCTTATTCATCTAAAACATTTATAGAATAATAATAAAAACAAATTATAAAATTGAAGCTTATACAAAATATTCTAAGATCAAAATCTTAAATATTTATATTACAGGAAATTATCAAAGTAGCTAACTAAATAAGAATTTAATTTAAGCATTTTAGAAGAGACCCCCTAATGGAAGTGCATCGGTTTCAGTGTCGGCTTCAACACACCCAATTTTGCTAAAGGGAATAATAAAGTCGTAGTTCACCTAAAATGCCTAACTCAAAATATTCTTCGAACTTAATTAAACTAAAATTTGCCTTATTGAGTGGATGATATTTGAAAATAGATTTTTGGAAAATCTTTTAATATCCCAAAACATAACATATTTCCAATGCAATCAAAACTATTTTGAAACGAGATTATAAAAATATCCCTTCGAAATTATTCACTTTGGCAAATAATATTGCAATGAAATAAACAAAAACTTTTATCTTCACTCCTCTAAACCCCTTAGCAAATTCCTTTTTATAATATACCTTCCTACCAAGAGCTGCAGGATTTTCATCTTTCAAAATGTTTATTTCTCATTTTGTGTGTGTTTCTTTTTTTTGAATCTTCGAAATGCCAAAGTATTTATGTACTCCTGTCTCTTCGTTTCAGTTTGCTGCACTTTAATGACCATCAGAAGTCCATACATAGTACCTACATATATCAAAGCCCTTCTTCATTTTGTCCCAATGACTACTCATACATACTTTAGCTATCTACCTACCAAACTACTAAAGATACTCTTGTCCAGTTTCTGAAATTTCAGTATCGCCTTCATCTATCTATCTGTGGTAGTTGTGTATGTGTATAGTTTTGTGTCGTCCATTTGAAATGGAGAACAAAACATTTGCACTGTTACAGTGTTTCTTTATCTTCGGTCATAAAACACAATTTTACACTACCTACTAAAAGAGCTCTGACAGTGTATATATTGCACTATAAGTTCCCTTTTGGAATGACACATTCCCTTCATATAAAGTATGGGAAAGGGACATAAATTTAGGCATAAAGACTCACCCCAAAGCCTGGGAGCAGTTTAAATTTATAGATTGTCTCGCAAAAGAGAGAAATTGGTATCCCTCGTTCCAGCTCTTCCACATAACCTATTTTGATTGTTGTATATGCCTCGAGGGGGGCTCAACTATATGATGGTAGTGTGAGTGCGTTGCTTTGGTTTTAAATGGACTTAACACCCAAATAACACCTCCTCATGAATTCGTTAGGCATCAGAAAAACCTTTAGAGTCCTACATCTTCTTCTCCATCCTAAAACTATTGCAATCCGATTCGAAAATTTCATTTTCCAAAATGTTTTTGGACAATTTTGCACACATTCCTAAAAAGCAGAGGGTGCACCAGCAGTATCACCACCAGTAGGTACCACCACCATTGACAATGGGAAAAGGATTTGCACCAAACTGCTCTGTTCCCAACAATCGCCAACGTCGTCGTTATCATCGCATAAGCTTCCGGAACTGCTGGGGCTCCTCTCTAAGGCTCCGGCTCCCAATATCACAGGCTTGGGCTGTGGCATCATTTGTCGTACTTCGAGCGGTAATTACGCACCCTTTCGAAGATATACTACATTCGTTCCAATGAGCAGTGCTCGGTTGCTCTGTGTTCCAGACCAGTGATTAAGTGTGACTGTAAGGCTATATGGCTCGCACTGTTTTACTGTTCCGTAACTATAACTGTGTGAGTTTTCTGTGTAATGACCATAGAGCTGGTAGGGTTTGAGTTTTTGGATACGGATTCGGAGAGCGATCCCGACTTAAGTGATTTTTCTTTCACATCCTTCTGTAGGCACCTATACATACTCGTAGAGCAGCTTTCGTCAACGTGTGACATTTGGTGCTGGGTGAATGATGGATTTTCTACTGGGTTGGTTGATAGGTATTCTAATGACATGGCTGTATGGATAAACCCCGTAACAACCAAAACCGACCTGTAGACAGACAAGCAACTTTGGAATTTAATGATAATGACCAGAGACAGACAGATAAATTGACTTTCATAATAACCAGGCTGAGTAATGTGTACCTAGGTTATAACCAGCAACTATGTATATTGGGGAGGGGTTGTTTGATGTTGGCTAAAAGGGGTGTCGTCGTTGGTGGAATTTAAATGCACTTTACACAGGAATTCAGATCAATGGTATAATGGGGATGCTCTTATATAAATGGGATTTGCCATTTTCTTTATCACTTGAGACGAAGTGAATTTAATTGGATTTTATTCTTGTTATTTACTTGTTGGATGTTCATGGATGTTTTTTAAAATGAATTTTACATTCTGAATTGCTACCCACTTGTCACTTTTTCTGTTGGGTGAGTTTTTAAACCATCCTCCATTTGAGATCAGAACAGAAGTGTATACACTGAGGGAAAAATTGCGATCTAAAATTAAATACGACCGTATTTGATCTAGAGTATTTTTTATTTTTACGTTGCGACGTAATTTTAATATGCGACGGAATTTTAAGAGATTCAGCCTAGTTTCAAAGTAAAAAATTTTTATTTATACATTGAAATCAACTTTTGTACATTTACATTCAACGTTGTTTTAAAGTGAAACGTTATCATTTTTACATTGAGATCCACATTTAAAGTGCGCTCAACCTTGTATCAAAGTGAAACGTGTTCATTTTTACATTGAAATCAACATTTTACATTGCGATCCACTTTTATGGCATTTGAAGTGCCATCAACGTAGTTTCAAAGTGTTGCATAGTCAAATAAACCTCAATTTGTTTGTATTTGTAAGCTTAATATAAAGAATTTCGAGAGCGCGTTGTTGTTTTTCGAGGTAGCCCCTTACATTTGTGAACAAATTAAACGCGCACTTAAAATTCACTTTCATATAATCGAAAAACAATATTCAATTACTTTTCCTATATTTATTAATATGAAATACTCATAGCATCAAACGATTCACTTAAGTCGTCACAAATAAATGATTCACCACAAAAATGAAATACGTCGATCATGAATATACATTTGTCTTTGTCTTACATAAATGTAAAAAAGAAGCGTGGCGTGGGTAGCCATTTTGAATCAATACCTAACCAAGCGAAGTTCAATCTACGTTGATTCGAAGTAGATAAATGTTGTTTTAAAAGATGGATTAATTTGATTTAACCTTGATTCCACTTTAAATCAACATATAAACGTAGTAAAATCTAGTTCGTTTTTAAGTATGAAATCACTTTGAAATAAAGTCGCTCCACTTTGATTTGAGAATTTTCGTCGTTGGCGCCAAATCGTTCCGAAAAAATATTAGAATCAAAGTTTTTTGCTTTGATTTTACGTTGTTTTTTTCTCTGTGTATAGGCTTTTTTCGGTCTTAACAATTTTGATTTCAAGCTAGTATATAATATTTTAAGTTGAAGTAATTTTCATTTTTCTCTGATTCAAATATTGAAAAATATGAAATACTTTACATGAATTAAAGGGATAAAAATGCTATTTATCTAAAAATAGCACGCGGTTTAACTAGAATAATTTTCTTATGAGATTACTTTTTCATTTCCTTTATTTTCATTCAAGGATGGACTTGGTGCGTTTCTGACCAGACTCTTCACTATACAGGAGTGTACCTAGTTTACTCTCGATCCAAAATTGAAATCGGTTTTGAGACATGTCTTTTTGGTGCAAATTTTGATGGAAAACCAAAACACTCATCAGTATCCAGCGCAGATGTGTTTTTCTATAAAAGTAGTAATTTTTCGCCTAGAATATTACAAGAATGATAATCCTTGTCTACTTAGAGCCAAAGCAACTGTAGGCTTATTCGTGCTTAGATCTATATAACAAGAGATATGCTAAAACCCATTTCTATATTAATTCTGATACGAAAGACAAAAGACAGTCTAATTTTCAAAATTGAACATTTTCACGTCTCATTAGTGCAGAACTCTCCTGAATAGTAAGTACATTACTTTAAACTTTTCGGCAAATAATTCCTTTAATAATCATAATCATAACACAATTTCTGTGGTAGGAATAACATTATAATAATTTTTGATAAACCGATTACAAAAAAAAAAAAAAAAATCGGGTGGCACAACGGCTCATGAAGAACCAGGGCCTAGTGACTAACAACTCGCAACCATTTCTGTGTGCGCCTTTCGACAGGAATGGAAGGGACCTACAATTTTATGCCGAGTCCGAACGGCTAGACGAGAAGCACTTTTTCGTGACAAGTGATACTCTTCAAAATCCTCCAACTTTTATCCTCAAACTTTTTAGTTTTTAGGTGGACGAGGCTGGGAAGCGATCCCAGACCTCCAGCGTGACAGTCGAACGCACTAACCATTAAGCTACGGGCTACTACTAAACCGGTTACAAGTTCGACGTTAAACATGCTTCATCTGATGCTCCACAAAACTAAAATCAGCAAGCGGTAAATTTTCCTTATCTCTCCTTCCCTCATCATTCACATTGCTTTCGGCTTAGTCATTACATACATCTCATATAATGTATGTAATTGATTGAGTCGAAGTAAATCAGACAAATTGCTGATATTGGTTTTGGGTTTCCAGGGGCGGATCAATACATACTACTAAGGCATAACACTGGTAGTGTTTTGTATTGTGAAGTTTTATTGGGGCCCAAACTCAATATCAGCATAGATAACTGTCTGATTTGGTTTTTAACGTTTGTATTTTCGTAATGGTAGGTGAATTTAGGGTCGATATTAGCAACATTCGGGGGCTGAGAAAGAATTTCTGTGCTGTGTACGTACATACTGTAAAAAACAGGCCAGCAGTCTTGGCACTAAGTGAAACCCAGGTAGGTGAAAATTCTGATTACTCCGAATTTAGCCTACCTGGTTATAGCTTAGTGCCTTTATTTTTCCTACACCACGGTCTCGCAATATATGTACGTAATGATGTGGCTTATCAGCTTCAACCACAATATGGCCCTTGTTTAAATACAAACTTTAACTTCATGTGGTTAAAATTCACCGTCAATAAGCACATCATACATACATGTTTCATTTATCGTAGCCCAAGTTTGGATAGTAATTCGACTTCTAACGAATTCGATGCGCTGTCCGATTCAATCCTGAGAATTGTTTCCCATTATCCGCACAGTGAAATCGTTGTTACGGGCGATTTCAATGTACACAATTCTTCGTGGCTACGCTATTCTGGTCAGACAACACCCGAAGGAAGGTATGTCGAGATTTTTGCTGAGTTAAACCACCTGACTCAGCTTGTTGACGAGCCTACTCGGATTCCTGACGTTGCAGGCCAAATCGCCAACACTCTAGACTTGTTCCTTACCTCTGACCCGAATAAATACACTATTAGTGTATTATCTCCTCTAGGCTCATCAGACCATTGTGTCATATCTGCAAATTTCTCGTGCCACCAAATCACAGTTAAAGAAAAAATCCCAAAGAGAACCGTTTGGCAATACGAGAAAGCCAACTGGGACGGTCTCAATAATTTCTTCAAGAGCTTTAACTGGTCACTATGCTTCCTCGATAGTGATGTTGACGCCAGTGCAAGAGGTTATTAGGGTTAGAGAAGTAAGCTTCCGATGTTATAAAGCCAAGCCTACAGAGGAAAACCGGAAAAAGTTTCAACAAGCTAGAAAGACCTGTAACGTTCATATATATTCGAAGAACCAAATTTTTGGTCATTTGTAAAAAACATACGAAATACCACCTCGTCCTCGGTTCCAACGCTCGTCTTCAATGATACTCCTTTTGTCAGCTCGCAAGATAAAGCCAATTTGCTTGCAGCACAATTTGCTGTTAATTCGATGCTGCCAGAAAGTGTTATGACTCCTCCTGTACTTGAGAGCGTAAATGATTTTATGGGACAAATCTTCTTTCGCACTCGTGCAGTTGCTAGAGTTCTAAAGGATCTCGATGTACACAAATCCGCTGGCCCGGATGGTATCCCTCCCATTGTTCTGAAGAGGTGTTCTTCAACGCTGGCAAAACCACTGCGTAAGCTTTTCCATCTGTCCTACTCTACTGGTCTCTATCCGAGTGGATGGAAAACAGCATTTGTCCAGCCTGTCCCTAAAAAAGGCGTATCTTCTTCACCCTCTAACTATCGGCCAATTGCACTTACGTCCCTTCTTTCCAAGGTCATGGAAACGCTGATTAATTTCCAGCTCAAGAAATATCTCGAGGAACGAAAGCTTCTTAATGACCGGCAGTACGGCTTTCGTAGCAATAGGTCCACTGGTGATCTGATGGTATATCTCACCGAACAGTGGAACAAATCTTTACATCGTTTTGGAGAAAGTAAGATTATTGCACTTGATATTTCAAAAGCGTTTGATAGAGTTTGGCACCAAGCTCTCTTATCGAAAATGCGCGCATTTGGTTTCGATGAACCTCTTCTTCGTTGGATTAGAAATTACCTTTCGGACCGTTCAATACAAGTCGTATTGGACGGTTTCAAGTCTGAAATCCACAAAATAAATGCTGGTGTGCCCCAGGGCTCCGTTTTGTCTCCGACTCTCTTCCTTATTTTTATAAATGATCTTTTGTCTGAAACTTCTAATCCATTAAACTGTTTCGCTGACGACAGTACCCTCAGCTTCTCATATTCGTTTACAGATTCTCATCCATGTCCTTCGGATGTGGAACTTGAACGGCAGCGTATGATAAGCTCATTAAATTCTGATCTCGACAGCATTGTCCAATGGGGAATCAAAAACCGCGTAGAATTTAATGCTTCTAAAACTCAATGTTGTCTCCTGTCGTTAAAGCGAAACCCACCCCCAATGCCGCTATCCATGAGCGGCACTTGCATCGAGGAAACCGAACAGCTCTCAGTTCTCGGTATGTGTGTCACAGACCACCTTTTGTGGAATGACCACATATTTGATGTCGCCAAAAACGCTGCTAAGTGTTTAGGTTTTCTCCGTAGATGCAAGAAGTTTTTTTCCCCTTCTGATCTGGCTGTGATCTACAAAGCCTTTATTCGTCCAAAACTTGAGTACAATTCTCATGTTTGGGCAGGAGCTCCAAGAACTCACTTGAGTTTGTTGGACAGAATTCAAAAGAGAGCTTTAAAAATGATAGGCGAAAGATCTATAACAGAAACAATTACATCTCTCGAACACCGCCGTAATGTTTCGTGTCTTTCTCTATCTTATCGCTATTATTATAATCAGTGTTCTAGTGAAATAGCCAGTTGCATTCCCCCCCTTAAAAAATTCAACCGTAATACTCGCGCTTCTAGGAATGCCCATCAGTTCACCCTCGAGCCCAACTTCGGACGTACTGTAATGTACAGAGATTCTTTCTTCAGTCGCACCACACGAATGTGGAATGCTTTACCTGACTCGACTTTCCCCTCCCATTTCGATGTGCAAACGTTTAAAACCAATGTGCATCGGTATCTCCTTCTAAATCCTCTCCTACTTACCTAATCGCTCGTGCTGTGTTAAAAACATATTAAGGGTAGCCATAACCCCTTTTGCGCGCGTGGAATATAAAAAAAAAAAAAAAAAAAAAAAATCCATTACCTACGTAAGATTGTCGAACTACAAAAACCGATTTCTTCCCTATATTGAATATAAGTTTAAATCACTTGAATATAATATGTTTTTTTTTTTTTAAACCTGTGAGGGCTATATATAAGAATGTAAAAAAACTGGCAAATGCGTTTGTGTTGGTAATGTTTGAAATGTTTGTATCTATATCATCACACCACTTACTGGAAAATAATGGCAGAACAACGTCTGCCGGACAGTTAGTTTTCAACAATAATAGCACTCGCACTAAATATAGAAATCGACCGGTATCCTTTTGGTAGGTATTCACTTTTTTCAAAACGAACTTTAAATAAAATCGATTTGACATCTTTTTTTTTTAATTTGTTGTATGACAATATACATATTTTTTTTTTTTAAATTTCGATTAAAGTATTTTTTATATATAAGATTTTATCGTGTTATTTTACCACTATTTCCGTTTACTTTTTTCGGTATTTTAATAGTTATTCTGTTATTCGGGGAGAAGGCAAAAAAAATCATTAAAATCTGTCCAGCAGTTCTTGAGTTATAAGTGTTGTGACTAACACGACTTTGTTTTATATGCGGGGTGCCCCGTAAAGAATGGATAACCCTGAAATGCCTCATAGTAGACTTTATGGCCGTCCTGAAAACTAATAAAAAGTTCTATCCCAACCACAAGAAAAGATACATGCATTTTTTTGTTCAGTGCATTATTTTTTGCCTTACTTTACATTTTTGAATACAAAGACTACAAGTGAACGAGTTCCACCGTTTTTTTTTCGTAGCAATATTTTAAATTATTTGTGCCACAACATTAGTAGAAGAAAATTATAATAACTGTTGGAATTCTGAGAGAAAACAATTATTTAACTTTGATTTTCAATGCAAAATGTGAAACAAAATAATTTTTGAAAAAGTTAAATCATCTCCGGTATAGAAAAAATGCATGAATACGTAAGTGGTCAAACATTTTAAAAATATGCGCATTAAATGTGAATTTCAAATTGGTATAGCTTGTTTTTGTATCTAGAGTCAATAGCAAGTTATTGGTACAAATCTGCAATACTAGAGGCAATTTAACAAAAACAAAAGTTTTAAAAATTAGCACATTAAACGTGAAAATAATGCTATGCGTTGAAAATGGTAGATTTTTGATTGATTGCCTGTTTTTATGATGTTGTTTTAAGGATAAATCCAAGCTTTTAACTTCTAGGGCCGAGTGCAACATTACTAAGTGCAAAAAACGGTTGAATTTTCGAGGTTGACTTGAGTTGTACCTCTTCAATTGGGCTTTAACAAAACCATCAAATATTTTGTTATTGTCAATTAGTTTTTTTCTTATTATTTCCTAAAAAATAATTTCAGCCAATTTTTAACTGTAGCTGGCTACTAAATTAAAAAAAAGAAGTAATTTTAAATAAAAACATTGTTCTACGATTTCGAAGTAACCTGCTTTGGTCCAATTTGAGCCCAAAACCATCTCGATAGACCGAATGGTTTCCAAAATACAGCATTTCAAAATTTAGCGACAAAAATAAAAATATAATAAGTAGTATTATCAGACAGTATAATGGAAAATAAAGAATGGTTGACATAAATGCATTAAAGCACTGAAGCGTGTAGGTTGAGCCAAAATAAAAGGACAATCATACCGGACGGGGGGTCTATACACCCCCGTTAAAATGGAAGGGGGATTTATCTAAACAAATTACTTAAGGTAAAAACAACACCATTGAAAAACAATGGTTACAACCACAATATTCCCCTTTAGCTTTTCTTGAACCCAGAAACCCATTCTTGAATTTTCTTTTTAAATAAAGTTATAATCGATGTATTTGAGAAATTAATTTCCAAACTCAAAATTCTGAAAAAGAATTTTCTACTATTTTAGAAACAGGATCCTTGGAGCAAACTTATTTTTCAATATTTTGAGTTTGGAAATTAATTTCTCAAAAACTGTCGATGAAAATAACTTCATTTAAAAAAAAAAAATTCAAAAATGGGTTTCTGGGCTTAGGAAAATTTATAGGAGAATATTGTTATTGAACTTAATAAAAATTGCGTCTTGACAAGGCCCTCACTGTCAACTGAAGAGTCCAAATGAGAACGCCGGAACGAAACTCCAATTTTTATGGTCTAAAGGCTGTTAAAAGCTTTATTGAATCAATAATTGAACAATCCCAACTGAACAATGCTAAGTCTCCTACTTGGCTGATGTATTTCAGTAGTATATAGAATTTGTATTATAAAAAAACACTCATAATTAGGGTTACCATTTCAGAAAATGACAAAAGGGGGATTTTGAGTTTTATTTAGCGGGACAGCTGGGGGGGGGGGCAAAATTTCAAAATCCTCTACTTTTAATTTAAGAAATAAATACAAAACCAATTTGATTTCTTATAATAATATTAATTCTTTTTAGCAATGGTCATTATATACATGTAGGATGTGCCTACTGTCAATTCCCCTAGTCCCTACACCGGAAAACGATGTGCCAATACCGTATCATACAATCATCTTTTCTAAATACTTCGTACCGTTGATAAATCATTCGATAGTTCAAAAACCATCAGCTAAATAAAATCAAACAGAAGAAGAACAGAAGACGGTTCGACCTGTTTCTATTATTTGCTAATCTTGTTTGAAGTTTAACTTAAATTTAATATTCGTGAATTAACTATAATTTGTACTTTTATTTTATTTTAGTATTAAAAATAAAACTTTTAAATCAGTTTTACTGCTTAAAACTGTCTTTTGTCATACATTATTACATACATTATGTACCTACTTAATTACAAAAATAAAGAAAAAAAAAATAAATAATTTAAAAAAGGAACATAAGCTCAGATATTTATGTTTTCGTATACACATTCTGTGAGATAAAATAAGGTAAGGATAAGTTCAAATCCTTCATGAATTATATTTATCGCCTGATATTATTTTTTTGCAACAAACTGCCATTTTCATATATAAATTTGTAAAAATCATTGCAACTCAATTTATTGTTATGTTTAACAACTAATTCCGTTTCAACTGATTCGACAAGTAAATAATTTCTGTCTTTTCGCCAGGTGTTAAACACAAGACATGTATTCAGTTGTAAATACTTTCAAAGTTATAATGGAAGTATCCACAGATTTGCTTAAGAAAACAATTAAAAAAGGAAATATGAAAAAGAAAGTAGTTTTTGAATGGAAAAGTTAAAAATTGAGAATGTGTAAAAAAAGGGGGACATTTGCGTGCCTCTTTATCATTTTCTGTGTTGGGGGACAAATTTCTTATTGAGATGAAAAAGTGGGACTGTCCCCCCAAAAGGGGGCGAATGGTAACCCTACTCATAATGTAAACAATTCCAGCCCACGGGTATCAAAATTTCCCACAATTCTTGATTAGAAATTCTATTTGGGTTGGATATAGTTCACAATTGAATTTCGCTGTAAAATTGATGTAAGCTGGACTGAACTTAATAAAAATTGCGTCTTGACAAGGCCCTCACTGTCAACTGAAGAGTCCAAGTGAGAACACCGGGACGAAACGCCAATTTAGGCCGTTAAAAGCTTTATTGAAAAAGTTATTTTTTTGGCTGAAGTTATATTTAAAAAAAGAACTGTTTTGTATGCCGGAATCCCGAATGGCTTAGCCCTTTTTTAGTATTAAAAATCAGGCGAGTTATTCAAGATTTTGCCTCCAATTTTATTTTTTTAAATAAATAAAATAAAACAAAACCAAAAACCAAAAGCAAACAAAATTTGTAGAACAACTTCTTAGTATAAAACTTCTTAGTATCAATCCAGTAAGCTTCAATATAATTCATTTGGGTTCCTAAGATTCCAAGGTTATGTCGTTTTAAGTGTTTAAGGTCTTTCACCTATGCAGTTTAAACTTTACAGTGTAAATTACTGCGGAAATTAATCGACTTTCAATAAATTCATTATAGCTTATAGCTTCATTCATATCTGCTATCTTCAAACAAAGCCCTTTCAATCCATATATGCTTTTTTTTAATCGAAGACGGGGTTTTCTTGGACGTTTTACTTTGTTTGATGAGTTTGTTTTTATCGCAGACAAATCATATAGTTTAGAGATTTTTTTCAAGTCAAGTTTTGGATAGTTTTGGTGTTTTTGAGACTTGAAAAATTGAAATCGTCTAGTTCTTGTGGTATAAGATCGTTACGGCGGTGCGCGTCAAAAGAAATTTTATTTTTGCTTTAAAAATCTTACTGAAGCCTTATTAGAAACTTTCTGGTTGATGGAGCTTTTTAAATTGTAATGGTTAAGCTTCTTGAGATTTATGTTGGAATAACCCAACTATAATGGAATTTGTTCACAAAACTTCAAAACTGTTTGTTTTACGTTTACTGTTTTTTTGTCAACAATATGAAATGCAGTTTTTTAACGTTTTAACATTCAACCAATATCAACGGGCACGAAGTTCAACGAAATCCTGAAAGCAGTTTTGAGATATCCTGGAAAACATAAAAATTGTTGTATAACAGTTTTGCGTTTAAGCTGACTTCAAATAAATTTACCTGTTGGATTGCTAGATCACACGAAAATGGTCTTGTGGTCCGAGGCCTTAATTTGGCTAAGCATTGTAGACACAGATACGTTTTGTTATATCAATATAATTGCATACCTAGGGAGAAACTGTAGAAAAAAATCAGAAGTCTAAAAAATTATTTTTTCTCCAATTGTTCTTCTTCATAAATTTGTTTCTAATATTTGATAAACAATATTGTTTTTTGAATGAAATTTAATTCTTGACCAGTGTCAAATCTTTCATACAATTTCCCTCCTTACACATATGCAACGAATTGTTGCGGCTATAACTGAGAGGAGAAAAAGAAAGAACCCGAATGAATAACATCTAACTTGTGTGTGGCTTGTAAAAATGTCAGTTGTCCAAATGCAATTGTAAATTAGAAAAACCTTCATTTGGATGGGCACGATCAGGTGACCCCGGTGGTGCAATGCGTAGTGCAAACGGCCTCTGAGGTAGCTTGGTCTAGGTTCGAATCCAGTTGACGGCAAAACAATTTATAAATTTAAAATTGGAACTATAGACTAAGCACCACTAAAAGGAATCTGATGATTAGTGTGGCAGCCATGAAATTGCAATAATTCCAGCCAAATGTAATACTCGGTGGTAGCCAACACAAGTGGTTGTTGTTCATTTAAAACCTTCAATGTTAAATATGACGGAGCGAAAGCTTTGCAGCCTAACTGCAAGTGTTATCACGAGAAAACACCTTTGAATATTGTTTTTATCTTTAGAAACACACAGCCAATTATAAGATATGGGGGAAAACGCCCAAAACAAAAAAATAGTTATTTATTTTTAACTTCAACCCCTGTTAACGTTTCTTGAATTTTTTACTCAAATCTGAAATGCAGGTTGATTACAACTACTTTGAAAATAACATGGACTCTTATCAAAATCGAAAGATCAGTTTGAAAAATCTGTGAAAAATCGAAATGTTTGTATCGAAGAGATACATAGAATAGATAGATAGAAAAAAATCACTTGTTTGCTATGGAATTATACACAACTACACAAAACAACCTACCAAACTTTAAGCATATCAGTGGATCTATTGAGGCTCTATAGAAGAAAACTTACATTTTTGAGATATCCATTATCGTAGTTATTTTATTAAAAGATCTTCTTTTTGACACGAAACCAATACTTGACCTAGTTCATAGAGGAGCAAACCTGCCATTACTGTATCAAAACATGCAACAAACCCCATACCAAAAACATTACATTGTCATTGCTTAGCCTAGAAGTTACAAGAACAAAAAAAAAAACTTATTTCAAAACAACTTACATTCCATCTAGTAGGTTTATCTGAATAGAATAATTCTAAAAATATTAAGACATGGCCAGCAAACATTCAAAGTTTCAAAACAACCAATTTGCATCGATGTCTAACAACAATAAAATGTTCTTCTTCCCAAAAAACACAAATTTCAGACTTTTTAAACATTTCCCACTCCATTACTCACTACAAAACAACCAAGATCGGGTGTATCTGTGGCGTCATCACTCGGTTGTTCAAAAATGAAAATGATGCTAGAAGGAGAAGATGCCAATACCCAGGCAGGACTCCAATTCGAAATCCCTAGGCTATTGCTTTCTATATCATCATAGATTTTGGATTTTATGATGTTCAGTGTGCCTTGAAATATTCTTCATCTGGTTCCACGTTTAAACAACAATAACAATAACACCAACAGTAACAGTAGAAGTAGCAGATGGGAATGTGATGTTTCACACTGTACCAACAACAAAACACGACCAAGCCCAAAAACAATCGTCGTATAGATTCTTGAATGTATATTTCCCAAGGGTCTGTTTGTCTGTTCTTTGGAAGACTAGCAGTCCCCAGGGACAATTCCACTATTAGGCTAGACAAGGCCAACACATTCAGAGAGAGAGAGAAATGGCACGGGGACGGACTGACATTTTTCTCCTTGTTGCATTGAGGAAGGCAGTGGCTATGGTAATGGCAAAACCCAACTCAAAAATTTATACTTGCAATTGAAAATTTTCATTAAGTCTCTTGCCCTTCGCCATATCCATTTTGCTATGCTGCTGCTGGTTGCCATGAAAT
The DNA here is from genome assembly GCA_949320155.1 of Melangyna quadrimaculata. NCBI lineage: Eukaryota > Metazoa > Arthropoda > Insecta > Diptera > Syrphidae > Melangyna > Melangyna quadrimaculata. Next base: position 10,208,210 of record OX439483.1, on the reverse strand, counting down.
ATGCTTCGTCCTTTTGCGGAAATATTTAAACTCTGACGCTTTCTCTCCCCCTCCCCCGCTCTCTTGCTCTTTGGCCAGTTTGTAGCTGCATAAGAAGTACCAATAATTTTTCCAGTCCTAAATGATGATAACGAGGGTGGGAGTTGAGAGGAGCTGTATAGATACTAGGACGCTTGTAGATTGTATAGTACGAAAAAACAGACACAGGACTATGTAAAAAGGACTTCACCATATGGTATAATGATTATTTGGCACATTCCCTTTGCTGCTCGTTTAGAGAAACGGGAGGCAGTTGCAAAACCATCTTTATAAGGCTGACGCGTCTGCAGCAACTCAACTCTTCTGAATACCCAGAGTCGTTTTTAGGCGATGATGGTGATGCAACCACATGCACATATACTGCACATGGAAATATATGCATGCCAGAGCAAAGCGACTGTGTCCATTTCTCGAATGGTAATGGTAATGGAAGCCCATATGTCCTTGCCGAAATGGAAAAGAAGAATAACAGTGGTAAACTCTGTTCGGATGATGGTCCCTTCCTATTCTGCAAACATACATATCTATACTGGCTGTACTGACTGCATTTTGTTGCAAAATTGCAGCAGCATTATGATTGCAATTTATATTTGTTGCAATACTCTGACGTTGCTTGCAAATAATTTCAGTGAAATTTACACACCAATAATGTGAATTTCGAGTGTAGTTATGCTGCACAGTTGTTGAGATGGTTTTTCTTCTGCATTTTATTATAAGTAGGTATGAAAAGGAAACAAAGATTTTTATGGTACACCAAACACCACCTCACACTTTCCAGCATGCTTTTAGGGGTTAATTAAAAAAGTTATGAAGCCTTCAATGGAAATGTGTGATGTTAGCATTCATCATTTTCAGTTTAATGACGTAAAAGGTGTTGCTCGAAATGGACGAAATAAAATACTATACAATGTCCATGAGCCATTTGTAATACAAATGAACTCTGGTAAAAAATAACTTTGGTAAAAAGAGGTTCTGATGGAATTTCTGGGGGACTAAATTTTTTTTTTTAAATGCTTGAATGGGAGGGCAGTGTAAATGATGTGGAAATACAATTTAAGCAGTTTATAACTTCACACTTCTTGCAGTAAAATTATTAAATTGTAAAATGGCTTTTTGGTTGATAAGGGTCAGATTTGTCGCTTAGATATTCGAAAAGGTAGCAAAAAAAGAGTCACGAGAAAAAAAAGTCGAGAATTAAACAAAATCCGTATAAATTGCCAAACATAACTATTTTGCGTTTTTTGAAGTGTTTTTTTTTTTGTTATTACAAAAATTAAGCAATGCAAAAGAAATAGGTGTTGGGTGATTTATTATTACTTATTACCTCATTTACCACTCATCCTTCTTGTATAACAATCATACTTTGTACCAGTTTATACTTTCTTTTTGGTTACTGCTTTCAATAAGGCTTTTAGTCACTGTAAAGCACTCACAGCGGTTGGCCAATTATTTAGTCTGTTCGGTTATCTGTGCAACAATATAGCCCAGTCAATTTCGACAATAAATTCGCAAAGCACGATGTAGACCTGCATTTTTTATATGTTGTTGGGGCATGTTCGAGTAGTCTGTAGCTAAGTTTGCAACTACGAAAACGCAAATTTTTTGCGACATTTTCCTTTATAACTTTGAAAATATGCACATTAAGAAAACACAGTTCACTATAAACTTGTTTGTTAAAAAAAAAATAGGTTAAACATTGTCCAATTCTGCTAAAAATTTGGAATCAAATATTCTAGAGTATAACAAGACGAAATTCGATCACTTCATCTAAATCGTTCAAATAGTTTTGGCAAGAATCATGATGTTAACTAAGTGCAACACGCAATGTTTGCATCATTGCTGTGGTCAAAGTAGGACACTTAAGTTGGCACTCATTTTTGTACACGTACTTGGAACCATTGACTATCATAAAATATAGTTAAAATATTTATATCTTTTCTTAAGCTACTTTTATAGCGATTTTAAAAGTTCCGAAAACTGTTAACTTATGTAATTTCGTGAACATTTCGGAACTTTTAATATCGCTATAAAAGTTGCTTAAAAAAATATATATATATTATAACTATATTTTGTGATAGTCAAGGGTTCCAAGTTCGTGTACAAAAACGAGTGCCAACTAAAGTGTCCTACTTTGACCACAGCAATGAGCAAACATTGATTGTTGCACTTAGTTAACATCATGTTTCTTGCCAAAACTATTTGACCGATTTGGATCGAATTTTCGAGTTTTGTCTTGTAATACTCTAGACTAATTGATTTCAAATTTCAAGCAGAATTTAACAATTTTTGACCTATTTTTTGAGTGCTTCAGAATTACTAAGTTTTTCAGATTTTTTTTTCAATTCATGGTTAGATAGCAACACAAATATAACATACATGAATTTTAGACTAATGTGGTCTTGTAAAAATCTTTATAACAAACAAGAATATAGTGAATGGTTTTTTCATAAGTTGGATATTTCCAAAGTTATTAAGGAAAAAGTCCGAGAAAATGCGGTGATTTTAGCGTTTTTTTCACTGTTGCATTTTTCCTGCAGCGAGCACAGGTTTTTCGAAGTTGCAAACTTGGCTATAGACTACTCTCACGTGCCCCAACAACATATCAAAAATGCAGAACTACATCGCGCATTGCGAATTTAGCACTTTTTTTTGTAATTATTGACTGGCCTAATAGGTTTTCTTACTCTTTTAAAATTAGTAAAATAAATATACTTAGCTAATTTTAAGGAATTATAGCGCATTATTTATAATGGAAGTGATTTTGGCTTTTATTAATATTTAAATTCGTACTGAGTTTTTGAATATTTTTACGTTTGACAAGCAATTGGGGCGTATTTATAGTCATTTAAGAGCTGGGTCTAAGTCAAACATAGGTTTAGTTGAATTTTTGGACGTTGATTTTATTTTTTTAAGTTTATTATTGCAAAATATTTGAAGCTATTTGTGTAGTATACCAAGTAAATCATCTTATAAAAATATAAAACCAACAATTTGTAATTCAAATCGGTCGGTATTCATTGAGCCAAAATTGTCTTAAACTGTAGTTTAGTTAAACCTGGGTCTATCTGCGACTATGAATATGCCCCATTATATTGTTGTTATTTCCTTACGTTTACTTTTTTCAAGGCTTCCAAAAATCTAGATCTTGTTTTTCAGAAATATTTGCATTTGAATATTTGAATATATAAATGTTTCCACCACACATTGGCGGAGGGTTAGTCTATGTTTTTTAATTGTTAACTTAGAGAATACCCTAAGGGAACACGCACTGCTGTATGGAAGTGTGAACATTTTATTTTAAAGAGGTATAAATTAGACTAAAAATATTCTGCAAGAGAGTATTTAAAAGTCCCGATCTAAGTTTCTTAATTTAAGAATATTTTCAAAAATTTGTTCTCGAATTTTGAACTGGAAAAGCTCATACTCTTCAATGATTATTTTTTATCTTTATAAGGTGTTAATACTCTGATACTAGATCGTTATTATTAAAAACTTCACCGAGTTTAATTACTTGAGGATCTAAGTACCTCAACACTGCAAACTTCCTTTCATTAATATCCTTTAAATAGAGAAAGATTTCGATATAACTGAGCGAACACCATCCAGTCGAACAAAATACATTTTAACTTGATTCAGTTTTACAGATAAAAATTCCGTTAATGGAAGGTTGGAAAATTTTTATCAATCAAAAAGAGAATTTTTCTAGAGATGGGGTCAGAAAAGTCAAAATATTTCAAAAAAAGGGTCAAAATAGACACATTCTCAAAAGGTCGTATCATTGTCGCACGGGGCAAACAAAAGGGTCAAAATGCGACTAAAGTCGCATAACGGCAACTCTGGTTGCTGATCATCATATTCATAACTAATTTTTCTTCCTCTTTCAAAATGAGAGAGAGAAGAGTTACCCAGTTGCTGTGATCTACAGGTTAAACTCGAAGAGTGTCGGGGACAGTAGCTGTAGCTGGTTGCAGTCGCATTAAATAAACGCTTCCACCATTTCTGACAAATTTTTATAGATATTAACTCATTCAATCGTAAAAAGAACATTAGAATTAAAAAAAAAAATGTTGCTTTAAACGGTATTCAAAGTTTCAAAAACGTGAACAAAATGTGTATGGCTGGCCACGAGACGAGACTCTGCGTGACTTTTGTAAGTCTCGTCTCGGTCCCGTTAAAATCGAAAATTTTCAGTCTCCTTTCGGTCTCGTGTCGGTCTCGTATAATTAAGTCTCGTCTCGGTCTCGTCTCCGAAAAATACGATTTCCGGCCAACTTGTTGATTGTTGGAATGAAATATTTTCGACTATCATTTGAATACGTGCAGAAGAAAATAGTTATGTAACTGAAATTGGATTTTTTAATTTATCAGACTCTCTGTAAATTTTGGTCCAAATATACAGTCTCGTCTCGGTGTCGTCTCGGTTGCTTAAAAGCCAGTCTCGTCTCGGTCTCGTCATGCGAGACCGACATCGAGACCGAGACTTTTCTCGTCCCGTGGCCAGCCCTAAAAATGTGTGATTTTTATATTAATTTCGAAAAATCTTTATTCAATTAAAAATTGTGAGCGGTACGAATTTATAATAAGAAGATGAAGAAATTTAAATATGAAACTATGAATTAAAATTACTGCTGTTTTAACTGGCGTGAATGATTATAATTATTCAATTAAAAACTACAAGTGAACTTAACTACAGAAATTAATTTGATATTATACAAAACCTGTCCACGGGTAATTATTTTCTAGGTGCACGAATTTAAACGAATTCCCCTAAAATAATAAAATTCACAGTGTCCAAAATGTGTGTCTTAATAGGTTATAACAGATTGACTGAAAAGCCCCCTGTCATATATGGTTGAAACACACTTATTTCTGGATTTGAGGTCACTTGTATTTTTTATTTGTAAGAATTTGTTTTTAAAAAATATGGGCATTTATTTATTTTTATTTCAAAAATGTAAACAAAAATCTCAAATCAAACGTAAAACGACTTAATAAAAAAACTTTGAACCATGAAATGTTTAAAACATTGTTTTCTTTTTTGTAAAAAAGTGAAATTTTGAGAGCCTATAAAAGTTTTTTAAATGTGTAAGAGTCGAGAGGTAGATACCTACAATTTTCTTAAAATTTGTAGCAGCGTATTTAAAATAGAATCAAAAATATTGAAAAACGGCAATATTCTTAATATCACATGGCAGCTTTTCTGAAAGCAAGCAATCTATCATAAAATTTAATTTTAGACCAAGTTCTTCTTAAAGTAAAATGAAAGTTTTAAATAATTATTAAAAAAAATTCAAACTTTTTTTTTTTTTTAGCTAAAACTACTTATAGGAAAAAGGGTTCCAAGTGCGTGTTTTGTACACGTACTTGGAATCAGTTCCAACTTAAGTGTCCTACTTTGACCACAGCAGTGATGCAAACATTGCTCGTTTCACATCATGTTTCTTGACAAAACTATTTGACTGATTTGGATCGAGTTTTCGAATTTCGTCTTGTAATACTCTAGACTATTCGATTCTTATTTTTTGATTGCTTCAACATTACTTAGTTTTCCAAAACTGATGTGGTCTTGTAGAAAATTTTAAAGCAAACAAGTTTATAGTGGACGGTTTTTTACTATATTGCATATTTCCTAAGTTATAAAGAAAACTGTCGGAAAAAATGGGGTGATTTTAGCCTTTTTTTCACTGTTGCATTTTTCCTGCAGCGAGCACAGGTTTCTCGAATGTGCAAACTTGGCTATAGACTACTCTAACAGGCCCCAATAACGTATCAAAAATGCAGAACTACATCACGCTTTGCGAATTTATTGTCGAACTTGCCTGTGTGCTAGAAGTTTAGTATAAATTGTTAAAGTCGTTTTGGAGAACTTTTGAACAAGAAACTGATTTCGTTGTATGGCAACTAACTCTCCTTGATGAGCAAGAAGAATTAGGTATCAAATTTGAAGCTAAATGGGCGACGTGCTTGTATGCTAGCTTGATGCACATTGGACGTACATATCGTATTATTGGATCTGATTAATACCTCATTTTTGCTCTCGAAACCAATAATTTCACGTTTAGAGCAAGTAAGAAGATATTTTTATTTGACTTACACTAAAAAGATACGATTCTGTCCCATCAACCTTTGAATTTGTGTCTAACTCCGGAATGATGGCAGCGCTATTCTTGAGAAAATTAATTTGAATGTTACATGGCTTCCAACAATTTTATCGTCCTCGTTAAGTATTGGATTTTTTTCGTTCACATCCGAACTCTAAGTCACAATATTATCAAGATTTGTCCCTCAAGTAGAATGCTTAATTAAGGAGTCAGTGAAGGTTAAGGGGTGGTCTCGGTTTTCTAATATTTTGGTACAATTGTTGAACTAACTTCAGAAATTTTAAACATCAATAAGTAATTCAAAACAGTTACCTCATCAAATAATTGGGAGCCTAATTTTATCTATTTAACCTCAACATTAATTTCAGATACTTTGAAGCTAGATTAAGTGCCAGTATATCCGGCACCGACTTCCTAAAATCTACTTTTGTGTTATTTAAATACCTTTCTGGCGTTGTTTATTGTTTTTTCAAATATAGTCCACCACATTTCTTCAGGCAAAAATTAAGAGTTATTTATTAACTACAATCTTCCATCAACCACTTCATCACATTCTTCTATCGAAACTTTTATCGGAATTTAAATTATTCTACTGACTTTCATGTTGTTTATATCTTTCGACTTATCTACTTCTGAACAAATTCAAAAAACTGGAGACCAAAATATACACAAAAATACTAAATCAGATTCCTTTATAATATAATTATTTCCCTTAAAACTGTGAACCTCATAATCGAAAAGTTTTTTTTGCAAGAACAATTTTGCCAAAAATATTCCCAAAAGCTATCTTCTTCTCCTTTATAATCCAGCGAGTTCTCTTTATAACCGACTTCATTTCGGGATTACTCTATTAAAATATTTATCGAGATTCCTTTAAATAGAAGATGAAATAAAAAAAAAAAACAGGATAAAATTAAGACTCGCCTCATACTGATGGTAAACGAAGGACACCCACAAAAAAAAAAAAACAATTTTAAAACGGCACAAAACTTTGTATAATATTCGTCGATATCTCTCTTATTTCTGTGCATTGCTCTGGATTTACTCTCGACAAAGTAATTTGCATGAAAAATAACCCAAAAGAATTTTACCCCCCCCCACTCCACGGCATTTTCCCTGTTGAAGTTGTAAAACAAAATATATAATCCCAAAAAAATTTCCCACCAACTATAGTTTGAGACAAAAACAACAACAGCAATAATTTTCCATCTTAAAATTAACTGCAGTTTGTCTATTGTAAGAAGTTTATTCTCCCTTTCTCTTTTTTTTAAAAGAAGATAGGATGTTGTTGCTCAAGAGTATACGAGAGATAAAGATCATGATGAAACATAAGAATTTTCTTCCCCAGCTCCTGCCATTTTGGAAAAATGCATCAGTCAATTCGTCTTGCAAAAGTTCTTCTTCTCTGTAGGTCTTGAGGTTGTAAAAATGTGAGAAGGGGGTAAATGGGAGAGGGGAGCTTATGAGAACATCAGCTAAACCAAATGGCAAACAATATCCTTAAGGAATAAGGCAGGCAGAAAACTTACCACGAGGTTTCGGTTTCATATTTCTTGCAGAAGTTCAAAGCCAAAGAGGGGAGTTGGGGGTAGGCGGTGGGGGTGGGGGGTACCTATCTGTTTATAAATTCATACAAAAAGTTTTGAATGTTTTTTAACAATTTTCCACACCACCACAAGTGTACACATAGATAAGGACTTTCACTTCGCATAACTAACCTACTGAAGCAAAGCAAAGAATACAATCTCTGCAGCTGGATATTCATTCGGTTAGATAGGGGCGGGGAATAAAAGATGAACGAGGGGCAGATTGCCAAAGTTTTTGGTAAAACATTGCAAATTTCCAATGTTAACTTATTGCGATGGAATTTCATCCCTACATTTCTCTGCCGCTTTGGCTGCCAACGAAGAGCTGCCATCACAGCCACCACTTTGTGCCACAATCACCGCACCACACTGCTTCGCCACTTCCAACAACTTCGAAATTAAATTGAGATGAAAACTCCTAAATTACCGTTAAGTCTACCAACTATACCTCTCATCAAGTTGCCATTTATCAAAACAGCCTTTTGGGTGAATAGCTAGCTATAGCTTGCTGGCTGGATATGGCTATGGCTGGTTGACTGGTCTTTGTCGATCGGGCCCCATAAATCGTAAAATCGAAGTACGAAAGTTGTATAGTCCGCGATTACACCCCCATCCATCGGGACCATTATACCATCGCCATTCTATATGCTGTGGGAACAAAACTTTAATGAGCGTGCTGTGATGTGTTGTTTGTGTTAGTGTGTATGAGTATGCAGGATGACGACGACGAGGACGTATGTGTTTGTAATTCGAGAATCAAGCTCGCGCGACCGCGAGCTACAAAATGAGCGATAAGAAAACTTTTACGTGGTTTTTGTTAAACTTAGTCCGCGAGGATTGGAGTTTGTTGGTGCATTTTTGTTGTTCTTTTTTTTTCAGAATCGATTTGTTAAGCGTTTTTTTTTAGATTTTCGCGGGAAAGTTTTTGTTTTTATGATTTCGGAAAAACATCAACCACTCAGGCTACAACAGAAATGATTAAGTTTGGAGTGTTGTTTTTTTGATTGGTTTATTTTATAAAGTGTAAGCTGGGGATTAGAAGTTATCAAGGTACATGTGCCGTTTGTGTGTGAGTATAAAATAGTGTCTATGGTTGAAAGGATGGTATGGCAATGGACTGTCTCGCGGGAGGTCTTCGGTTCGATTTCTAGCCCTGTACCTAAAATCCAACATTTTTGTTTTAGCAGTTAATGCTTCTTGCGAGAGTTTGATTAAACCAAAGCTCGCGGAGAATTAAAGGCTTAGTGACTTACACATTCCAACCATTCAAAAATATAGGTTTTATAATTTTAGGCTAACAAGATTTTGAATCAATTAACAGTGGACAATGTTAATGTACGGTGCAATTGATTTATCGAAAGGTTTAGTTGGTCTTCAAACATTGACTTTATTTATTCGCCAAGAAAAATAATCATGTAAAATTAACCAGAAATTAATCAATTATCAGGTTGATATTTTTCAAAAAAACTGTTGAAAATGTTAAATATTTAGTACCTATAGGATACAAAATTTTAATATCTTGATAAATCAAACTAAAGTAAGTTAAAGGATTTAAAAGATACCTTAACACCAAAATCAATGTAAATGACTTCGGCTACTATTGAGCTGACAGCGGGGGGCCAAAATGTGGACGGGACAGTCAAAAAGTGGCTGGGGTGTCCAAAAAGTGGATAGGTCGGCCAAAAGGCTAACGGTAAGTCCAAAAAGTGGACGGGACGGCCAAAAAGTAGAAAGGATGCCCGCATAGTGGACGGGCGTCCGAAAACTGAACTGAATAACCCAATAGTGGACGGGACTTCCAAAATTTAAGGGGTCGTGCACAAAGTGGACGGGGCGTAAACAATTTGAAATGTAAGAAAAGATTACTATGAATTTTTCTGTTAAATAGAAAATTCAATTCCATCAAGAGTTTCTGATCGACTTTTGCCAAATAATTTCTTTTCGGATCTGACTCTTGCAGTAACGCCATAATATTTGTTCAAAATTGTAGGTAATTGAGTACTTTTTTGTTTTCCGAATTTCAATTTTTAGTCAAACACGGTTCTAAGACGTACTTATACTTTTCTTTCAAAGTAAAGAGTCCGACTTCTTAGATAAAATGAGAAAAAGCTAAGTTAATGAAAAATTAACCGGTTGCTAAAATTCAGCAGGATTTTTCTTATTTGTATGAGAAAGTTGTTTATTTATTTTTCAATATCTTGAAAAGTAAAAGTCATTAAAGCATCCGGCTTACAATGTTTAACTAATAATTTATAAGAGCATTGAATTTTTTTTTGAAAAATTAAAAAAAAAAATGTTTGAAAATCTTTTTTAAATTTTGTGTTCAAAATTTTAAGTTTGAAAATTACTTTTTCAAAAACTGTTCACTAAAATAACTTTATTTTAAAATAAAATAAAAAATAAGTATTAGGTACCGTTATTTTTTAATAATTTCGTTTCTGTTTTAAGTCAGTTTTAATAAAATTGCCACACTGTGTACGAGGGCACCTTTGTCTCAAACAAACCTACTGGCTCAAGCTTTTTTTTTAACACTTTGGTTGTTCAGCCTGCATATTGCAAGTAACAAAGTCATCAATTGACTTCGAAACCGAGAGAGTTTGCACATTGTTGAAATGTTATAGTTTGAACTTTACACAGAAAATAGATTTATGTTTTCCTTAAATAATTAACTCTGTTTTCAGGTTATACTTACAAGATTTTATGTTTAAATAAACGGGCATAGTGCAAAGTAACTCAAACAAACAATTTTTAAAATAGGAATCGTTAAGTCAACGGGAATATACAGTTAAATTGAAATTTATAATGACAGTGTTAAAATAGCATGACATTCGTTAAAATTAATACTTTTTTCATGTTAGAAATTGTTAAAAATAATTGTAAACACGAACTTCTCATGTTGAAACAACATGACATCTTATAAAATTTAAATCAACCACAATTTAATCAAAATAGAGTCATTTTAATTTAACCGCAAATATCATGTTATTAAAATTGTTAAAATATCTGTGTTTATTGTAAATTTTGACCTTGGTTATTTAACAAGACTTTTTTTATCCCAAGTTAGGTGGAACGGAGACTTAACCTAAACCAGCTCAAAGTTAGAATAACACACATTTTTCGAATTGTCATTAATTTAACATAAAACTCAAAACACATTTATAGCATTGCGGCCTTTACATTTACGGATGGAAATAGACCCCCTCCCATACGATGTTTTTCTTGTCTTAACCCAACCTACTCGCTACAGCTTTTTGGAGCACCTTATACCAAAATCACCCTGTATAAATAACTGGAACACTATCCTCAATTTCTGCCAACAAAACCATAGTCAAAATGAAAATACACTAAATGCTCCATTCGTACATACCTTATCATGACATCTACATCATTTTGAAGAACCCATTTCAGGAACAATACCCCATAGTGACCCTATACACTCCGGCTCTACAACCTATCTCATAACCCTAATCAATAATTTCTTGTACTTAAAAGAAGTTAGTTTTTTTTTTTTGTTCTTGGACAACAAAAATTTATGTTTCCTCAGAACTGTTGCCAATTTCCATGTTGTACTGTCATAACCTCAATTTTTGTCCTCGCTTCATCTTTTAAAAACATTATCTCTTCTCAACCATCAGGCAAAGTATAGGTAGGTGCCAGAAAGGAAATACCCTAATAGAGTCCTTTTCTCAAACTTGCAAAAAAAATGAGAAAGAAATATTTATCTTTTCATTAAGTAAGTTAGGTGAACTGGATGGGGTTCGGGGCTTGACTGTAGTTGTTGGTTTCAGGCTTGTGGGTTTGTGTCCAAGTGCAAGGGGCTTGAAATACATAAATGGTCAACACCCTTAAATGTGGAAACCGAATAAAATCATTCCAAAGAAGCTGAAGAAGATAGGTATTTTGTTATATTTATTTATTTTTATTTTTTTTTGCTCCAGTCTTATTTTGTAATGGAAAAAAACTATATTCAGGAACCTTGTCACATGGAATAGGAACAACCAGCCATTACTTTAATTAAACAACTTGATAGCGGATGGAGGATGCGGGATGTAGGATGGAGGATGGCAGCAACAACGATGACGGGTATACCGTTGAGACTCACATAGAAAATAGAATCAGGTTGAAGTGGAAAATAAAAAAAAAATATAAAAAATGGCTGAACGTTAACGCGAGACGGTAACTACACTCATACATATTATAAAATGTATATGTGCAATGACATTACGACATCGTTTTACCCTTAAAACACAGCAGGAGTCACAACCATCAGAATAACCCAAGAGCCAGAAGAGAGTACCATCAAATCGGGACTGTGTAGCGTACCGGGGGCTGGAAACGTGGCTGGGACCGGGGCCGGGTACACTGCTATGTGACTGTCATCATCATCGTCACCCATTTTGCTATTATTATTATTATTATTATCACCGTTGTCGTTGTATGTCGTAACATCAAACCTAGGCAACACACATAACAATAAACAAGAGAAGCAACGGTAAATGGATGCTAGATATGGGTTGGTTGGTACTTGGTTGGTTGGCCGGGGCTGGTTGCTTGGTTTGATGGCTTGGCTTGGTATACGGCAGTTAGTTGTATTTTGTATTTGAGAGGAATTTTCCAATTTACTTGTGCATCCTTGCGAAAAGATCGGGTTACTCTTCAACGGTGTTTTATGTTGAATTCATATTTTGTTTTTCCTTATTTTTTCTATTTCTTCAGTGTGAAGGGTTGAATTTAAGGGTTTCTGTCTAAAAACAGGGTCAGAAAGAGAGAGAGAGAGAGATACAGAGGGAGAAAGAACGCTGAGATATAGCCCTGGATGCAACGCGAAATTGCTACAGCCAGAGCACAGCTAATGGCATTACTTTTACCTACTCATGTGAAGGAATGGACAATGTGATCAGCAAGTGGTCAAAAGAATGAAAACAAAGTTCCGCTTCACCGAAGATCTTGAATTTCAAGCTAAAATGGCAGTTGCACTCGAGGTTGACAGGGTGATGTGGATCTAGACAAACAAAAAAAGAGGGCAAATGGGGGTTAAAAAGGGTTGATTGAAGTTGGGGTTTCATCTTTTTAATGTAAATAAACATAGGTATATGACCAAAAAAATTACTTCATGATGCAGGTGCAGTAAAGTCAATTGAGAGTTCGACATTTCTAAACCTAATATTGAAATATCTTTGGAGTGGTGATTAATTAAGTTTTTAAGGGCGAGTTTATAAGTGCTGAGATGTATGAGTCATATCTATTTACATTTGTTGTAAGATCATGAGCTAAACAAAAGTGATGGTAGATAATTAAGAACATGAAGAAATTAATTAATAAATTGTTTTAATTGCTTTAATTTCTTAGTTTTAGCTAGCTCATTCGAGCTAGTCAAAAAAGAAAAAAACAAACTTATTATTTAATATGCAAATCCAAATTTAATTTCACCAACAAAAGTTTCAAATCGAATTTAAAAAAAAGCTCGAAATATTTTTTTAATATTTTATCAACAAAAACAGTTTTTTGAAAATGATAATATACAAAATTATTCATATATATATATATATATGGTTTGATTCGAGCTGTAAAGAGGTTATTAGGGTTAGAGAAGTAAGCTTCCGATGTTATAAAGCCAACCCTACTGAGGAAAACCGGAAAAAGTTTCAACAAACTAGAAAGACCTGTAACGTTCATATTCGAAGAACCAAATTTTAACATGATCAAAAATTACGACAAAAAATACTACAATGTCCCAAAGGTAGTAAAAATTTTTGGTCATTTGTAAAAAACATACGAAATACCACCTCGTCCTCGGTTCCAACGCTTGTCTTCAATGATACTCCTTTTGTCAGCTCGCAAGATAAAGCCAATTTGCTTGCAGCACAGTTTGCTGTTAATTCGACGCTGCCAGAAAGTGTTATGACTCCTCCTGTACTTGAGAGCGTAAATGATTTTATGGGACAAATCTTCTTTCGCACTCGTGCAGTTGCTAGAGTTCTAAAGGATCTCGATGTACACAAATCCGCTGGCCCGGATGGTATCCCTCCCATTGTTCTGAAGAGGTGTTATTCAACGCTGGCAAAACCACTGCGTAAGCTTTTCCATCTGTCCTACTCTACTGGTCTCTTTCCGAGTGGATGGAAAACAGCATTTGTCCAGCCTGTCCCTAAAAAAGGCGTATCTTCTTCACCCTCTAACTATCGGCCAATTGCACTTACGTCCCTTCTTTCCAAGGTCATGGAAACGCTGATTAATTTCCAGCTCAAGAAATATCTCGAGGAACGAAAGCTTCTTAATGACCGGCAGTACAGCTTTCGTAGCAATAGGTCCACTGGTGATCTGATGGTATATCTCAACGAACAGTGGCACAAATCTTTACATCGTTTTGGAGAAAGTAAGATTATTGCGCTTGATATTTCTAAAGCATTTGATAGAGTTTGACATCAAGCTCTCTTATCGAAAATACGTGCATTTGGTATCGATGAATCTCTTCTTCGTTGGATTAGAAATTACCTTTCGGACCGTTCAATACAAGTTGTATTGGATGGTTTCAAGTCTGAAATTCACAAAATAAATGCTGGTGTGCCCCAGGGCTCCGTTCTGTCTCCGACTATCTTCCTTATATTCATAAACGATCTTTTATCTGAAACTTCTAATCCATTAAATTGTTTCGCTGACGACAGTACCCTCAGCTTCTCATATTCGTTTACAGATTCTCATCCATGTCCTTCGGATGTGGAACTTGAACGGCAGCGTATGATAAGCTCACTAAATTCTGATCTCGACAGCATTGTCCAATGGGGAATCAAAAACCGCGTAGAATTTAATGCTTCTAAAACTCAATGTTGTCTCCTGTCGTTAAAGCGAAACCAACCCCCAATGCCGCTATCCATGGACGGCACTTGCATCGAGGAAACCGAACAGCTCTCAGTTCTCGGTATGTGTGTCACAGACCACCTTTTGTGGAATGACCACATATTTGATGTCGCCAAAAACGCTGCTAAGTGTTTAGGTTTTCTCCGTAGATGCAAGAAGTTTTTTTCCCCTTCTGATCTGGCTGTGATCTACAAAGCCTTTATTCGTCCAAAACTTGAGTACAATTCTCATGTTTGGGCAGGAGCTCCAAGAACTCACTTGAGTTTGTTGGACAGAATTCAACAGAGAGCTTTAAAAATGATAGGCGAAAGATCTATAACAGAAACAATTACATCTCTCGAACACCGCCGTAATGTTTCGTGTCCTTCTCTATTTTATCGCTATTATTATAATCAGTGTTCTAGTGAAATAACCAGTTGCATTCCCCCCCTTAAAAAATTCAACCGTAATACTCGCGCTTCTAGGAATGCCCATCAGTTCACCCTCGAGCCCATCTTCGGACGTACTGTAATGTACAGAGATTCTTTCTTCAGTCGCACCACACGAATGTGGAATGCTTTACCTGACTCGACTTTCCCCTCCCATTTCGATGTGCAAACGTTCAAAACCAATGTGCATCGGTATCTCCTTCTAAATCCTCTCCTACTTACCTAATCGCTCGTGCTGTGTTAAAAACATTTTAAGGATAGCCATAACCCCTTTTGCGCGCGTGGAATATAAAAAAAAAAAAAAAAAAAATACTTTTTTGAATATACAGTGTGATTTACCTTAGGTGTGACAAAAAGCTAAAACATGTAGGTTCCAATGAGACAGGAAAAAATCGTACTGAAGGGGAGGGGTATTCCCTCTCGAAGGGAGGGAAAAGGGAAAAGGGAGACCAAATTTCTAAGAAATGACATAACAGAAAACAAATAAATAAAAAAAAGCAACGGGAACACTAACAGTCCCCTGTTATACTTTTTTGTAAGACCACAAACACCTCTTTTTCAAACCTCTCTTTTAATGAACATTTGAAAATGATTTTCAAACTTAAAACTAAAAAAAGAATTTTCTTAAATGTTCAAACTATTATTTTTTGTTTTGCAAAATTGTACCTACGTAATTCAGGCCTATTTTTTTTGTTAAATATCTTCAAAGTTGATACTTACTGTTTTTTGAGTAAACACTTTATTGTTTTGGTTTTTTAAGGACCAGAAGCATCGGTGTTTATTGGTATTCAAATTTTTAGCCAAAAAGGAAAATATTTTCTTCTCAAAAACGGCTCAAGCGATTTTCTTAAAAAAAAAAATCAAAAAATTATTACAATAAAGTTAAGCAATTTGTTGGTGTATATTTATTTTTTGTTCAAAAAATGGTTATTTTTGGTGTTTACCATTTTTTGGTTTTTGATTTTCTCGAAAACGTTTCTGGTGATATTTTAAATTTTTTGTATGGTGAAGCTTCTATAAAGTTTTAACATTATTGTCAACTAAAATTTTTAAAATATTTTTTTCTCAACACAACCTAATGATTTTTTTTAAACTTGGTTTAAAGTATTTTTTTTGAATATTTTCTAGAATGTTTGAAAAAATCATGTTTCTAAATTTAAAAAATAACTGTACCTTCCATAAAATGTTGAAAAACCGTTATGTAAAATTAAATTTTATTTTTCTCGAAGACGGCTTTAAAAAAATTGTGTGTAAATAAAATAGTGCTATCTACTTTTATGTTAATAAAAAAATATTTAGTCTTACATTCTAATTAACAGTAAGCCTACTTCCCATAGAACATTTTCGAATACTTTCTAATTTCTCATTTTTAGAAAAACTGATCTTAATTATTTTTTGAGAGAGATTAAAATAAATTGCATAATACAAAATTTTTTTTTTTGAAAACTCGAAAAACGCTTTTATTAACTTTTTGAAATTTAATTTTACGTGTTTATAAATAATTACTTAAAATTCGAACTCAAAATTGTTTTGCATACGTCAACGTCTAGCTATATTCAACCTGTTGACTAAAAGAGCAAGTTCATGCGATCCAGTTGAGCATTGTTTAATGTTTTTTTTTAACAGTTTTTAAAAATTTGTATGATAGGTGCCGTTATTATTGGTTCTAGAAACATGATTTTTAAATTTATCTAGAAATCTGTTTAAAAATGATTTTTATTATATTTCAAAAAAAAAAAAAATAAATATAAAAAAAAACATGTCCAAACTAATTTTCTACAAAATTTTACGTAATTTAGGACTATTTTTCTTTTCAAAAAAGTGTAAATCGGATGTTTTTAGGACTTTTACTTGTCATAATATTAAAACATAACTGAAGCAGATTTCTCATAAAACTAAGAAGAATGCGTCTAAAACATCGATTTAGCATCAGTTTGTTGTTTTTCTTGTTTTTCCTTAGAAGTGTGGTTTCTTATGTGTTTAATATTTTGAAAAGTAAAAGTCGTAGAACCACCCGGCTTTCAGTGTTTGACTATTAAGTCCACAGAGTCCTGAATTTTGAAAACCAAAACAGAAATTAAATACGTAAAATTTTGAAAAAAATGTCCTTGAACAGGGGAAGGGAATATATCCTCCTTCCAAACACTTTTTTTCGGTCACAACCCAGCCTTTACGCTCCAGCATTTTGTGTCACTTCATGTAAATTACTTTATGTCTATCAAGAAAAAAACGAACAGGGAAGCTGTTCTAGATTTTATAAAAAAAATTAAGTTGTGCATTATCTACCCAACTTCAGCTGCCTTCTTGCAAATATATCAAACAAAATACGCAGTTTTGTAAGAAAAAATTACAATTGATCGTTCGAAAAAATTGCGCGTATAAAAAAAGACATAATTTCTCTCATAGGTATATGTTTGTTTAAAGAAAATATATGAAAACAACGTTTTCCATACCGAAATCCTCCGAAGTTTTCATTATCTTTTTTCCTACCACACATCTGAGCTGAATTTCTGTTGAAAAATTTTTCAATTCAAACTATCTTTCCTGAAAAATATCAAATAACAACAAATTCAACAGTGTCCACATACATATATTTTCCACAAATTATTCAGTCAACATTTCAGTTCAGAAAAATATAAAAAAAATCACGACTACTAGGTATTCCAGTAACCCAAATAACCTATCAGCCGCTACCAAAACACCGGCATTAATCAAAACGTCAACCTTCCTGGTCGTATAGAGTCACCAACAAAAAAAAAACTCCAACAGGATACAATCCACTGATGCTTTCAAAATAACCCAAAATAACAACCGAATAAAATTTGTTTCAAATTTTGTTTCTTATCCCCGTAACATACAAAATTGGTGAATAGGAGCAACAAAGAATATACACAATATAGCGAGAAAAAAACATAGCGCTATGATAAAACACCATGCCATCTATCAAAAACAAGGAAAGAAAGAATACAAAAATACATATCATGCTATAGAAAAAATAAAACATCCTTGATATGGGCAACATATGCAAAGGAAGTGTTGCAAAACTATTCCCTCTCTCTTTCTGTCCTCACGTCGAATGTTTTTACATAAATTTTGCACTCCCATTTTGCCCCCCCCATAAAACAAAGTGTTTTTCGCTTTGATTTCGCATCACAAAAACCTTATGTGAGGCAAACACAAATATCTAGTACGCAAGGTCCTTTCGAAGGATTTATGGTATAAAATTGCATGTTTCTATTTTTTTTTCCAAATATCTCTGTTTTTTTGTTGTTGGTATATG
This sequence comes from Melangyna quadrimaculata, assembly GCA_949320155.1. NCBI lineage: Eukaryota > Metazoa > Arthropoda > Insecta > Diptera > Syrphidae > Melangyna > Melangyna quadrimaculata. The sequence continues at coordinate 10,189,918 of OX439483.1, read as the reverse complement.
AAAAATTCAAAAACTTAATCAAAGAATTATTGGTGAGGATATTCATCATCGACGGCATCCAGAAATAGAACCCCCATTTTATATATAGAATATTATGTATATTCTGCTCTTCAAAATGGCGCCCAACGCTTGTATAAAAGAGCAACCAGAATGATACACTTGTAACCAACACAGTGTTTATAATTTTTTTCGACCAAAATCTCATGTGGTAATATCAAATCAGATAAAAATAACTTTCGAGTTAAGGAGAGCCCAACAAAAATAAAACCGAAAAAAAAACATATCAAATAAAATCCCTCTTCACACTTTCTATCAAAGATCGACCCTTCCTATATATCTCTTGCCATCTATACCATGTGATGCCACAGGATTTAAGAAAGATGAACAAAAATAACAGAAAAACAAACCGCAATGGAAATGAAATCAATTTGCATTGCCACGCGTATATAACGGAAATGGGTAGAAATAAGAGCACAAAATTAAAATGAAAGGATAATAAAAGGACGAACAAATTCACACTCGGAAACTTTTCATCCTGTGCAGCTTAGCTTAGACCTTAGAGTATGAGGACAACAAAACCAAATCAGAACAAAAAAATAAAGAAAGAAAATGCGGTTTAAAAGAAATTCTAACAAATGACAGACATTTTTTTTGGGAGAATATAAGCGAATAGAATTCTTCCCTAAATGCGAGGGTGGAAGGAAGTGAAAAGACGATTTGAACGATGAATGAAACTAATATGGTGAATGGGATATTTTCACACTACACACCACTTACTGGTTTGTAGCAGCATATCTTGATATTTTCGTTTTGTATCCTTCATCTGGGATGTGGATCTCCTGCTCCTGTGCTACTCGTATAGTAGTATGTAGGGTAAGATTGAAAGGTCCTGTCATTTAAATATATATCCTTCATTTCCCCGATTTGGAAAAGAGATCTCTTTCTTTGCATATCCTGTCAGTCTATTCCATTCCACCCTCTAGAAATGGGCAGGATGAAAAGGATATATTATATGCGAAGATATTGTTTATCGCTGTATATGCTGTTGATGCTATTTGGCTGGGATACAAATTAGCTGCTGCTGCAGGATACACCAGCTTACAAGGAGACAATGTTGTTTTGATCATTTTGTTAGATTGCAAAGGATAGAGCAGTAAGTTTATTGCCATACGAATATCATCATCATCATCGTCGTTGTCTGCGTCTTCGTCTCAGAGGTAAGAGGCTCTGCTCTGAGCTCTGAGGGTGTTGAAAAGTGTGTGTAAGTGCGTATCCGTAATTTGTGGTAAAATTGATGACTGTGTCTTGTGATATCATTTTTTACGTCTGCCAAAAATTACTATACTACCGTCGTATACGAAGTCAGTTTCATGTCTCGGGGAGTGAATGCAAAGACTGATTGCTGGGTTTATAGAGGGGGTGAACCTGCTTAGCATAAAAGGGGAAAGGTTTTGTTGTGATTCGGATTAAAATCCATGCATCTTTCTATCTATATAGCTACTCCTCTTTGTGGATCTAATCTTCGTTGGTGGCGAATGTGAAATAAATTTTTCAGGAGCTAAAGTTTAATGACAGCGATAAAATAAACAGCCCTATGTTTAGCTAGGGCTAAGTAATGAGGATTTTTTTTTTTATTTTACTGAATTCATAGACATAATCAACATTTAACGGGAAGAAAGTTAGGGTCGGAGAAGGTCTTGATTTACGAATATTTTTTTTGTGGGAGTGTATGGAACTCTGGGATTTTCTAGAATCAGGGCTTTTGTTCTTATAAACTTCACTAAAAAAAAAAAACTCACCAAAACATCAGAGTTCTTAAACAAAAAACTGTTTTTTGCCTGCAATAATATAATTTAAAGTTTACTGAAACCTACTGAATTATATGTAGCAGATACCAAAAGAAATGTTGATGTGGTCTCCAACCAGATATGAATCACATTTGGAAATCATAAACAAAAAAATTGGTTGTGCTTTTCGTTCAGAATTCTCGAATTCTCCACTCTCTTCTCAGGTAGAAACTGTTGTATGCAGAGAAACTTGATATTTGGGTTGGTTCCAGTGCTTTCGTATCACAAATTTCGAGAATGGCACTTTTCATAAAATTTGGGGAGCATTTTGGGTAGTTGGGGAGCATCGTTTTAAAACACTCCCAAACCAACTCGAAAGCGGCGTGGAACATTCGCTCTGCAGAACGAAATATCTACATGATCACAAATGAAAATACGACATTTTGAAGTTTAACAGAGATGTAAAACTTAGGAATTAAAAATATTTTCAAACTGCAAAATACATTTTTCATTAAATTTGCCATGTGGAGACTTGGGTAGCCTTTTTGAGACATAGGTAGCACAGTAGTCTTTTCCTCAGTAAATGAGCCAAGTGCTATTAGTAGCCATTCCGACAGCAATGGTTGATTCGTATTTTTGTATTTCATAACAGCATTGATTGCTTCGATTTTCGATTTATTTATTTACAACTGGTGCAACATTACGTTGTCTTGTCAACAAGGTATGAAACACGAGCATGAAACCCCAAACAGTTTTGTTTTGCATCAGTAGCGTAACTAGGCTTTAAACAAAATTGCGGAAAAATAGGTAGGTTTTTTAATGGAGAGTTTCACTTTCAAATGCAACAAAAAGAAAACCTTAAACAAACGAATCACAGAGAGCTATGAGATCACGAGAAAAATGACAAAAAGGAGTAACACAAACTGTTATTTTCTTGCACACTGCACAGTCGAGGGTCCAGTCAATCTATTATTAGAAAAGAGTGGAGAATTCTCCAAATCCAAATCGTCGAACAATGAACTGAAGAACGATAATCAGAACGAACTTTCTTTTTTATAATTTCGTTGTGTAAATTTATTAGATATGTAAAGGATTCAAAATATCATTTCAATCTTCGTCAGAATCAGAGACTCAGTGCACTAGAATTAAAACTAGATACTTCATTGCCTTTTGCCTAAAGTTTTAATTAAAGACTCACTTTAATGCATGTAATTGTATACCCGGAAGCTAAAATATTCAGCTATAAAGTCTGACTAATAATTTTTTTGGTGTACACATTTTTAGAAATTTAAATTCTTATTTGTTGAGCTAACCGCAAGTTCTCGAACTTTTTTTGTTTGATATTCAAGGTTTCGCAATAAAAGGTTTGCTCGATAATGACTATAACCTTCCAAAATCTAAAAAAAATATGAGTCTGGGGTCGACCCACACTAGTAACATATTATATATATATGCACATATTCACTTAAGTTTTGTATGGTAGAGTATATATTATATAATTTTATATTTTAAAGTGTACTAACTTTGGGTTTTTGGATAATCAGTATAGTATAGGTACACATAGGTATAGATATAGAGATACGGGGCAAAATGTGACATTAACTATATTTTGAACTTTAGCTATTTATAATAGTAATTTTTTTATATTTTTTTTTGTAAATAGCTTACAAAATTCTAAGAATCTTACTTATAAAACTTTTTTTCCTAACTCTTCTCGGTATGGAGGTACTAATTATTTAAGCCAATTATTTCAAAACAGACTTTTGGCTAAGAAAAATACCAAAAATCAGGGGAGTGTACTAAAAAAAAACATGGTTTCAAAGAATATAAAAAGGCAAATTAAGTGTCATATGCAAAATTTCGATTTTGAAGCGATTTTGATGGTAAGAATTTTTCGAATTAAAATATTTTTGAAAAGTTTTTTCTTGCAACATTTTGATTTTTAGCCTTTTAAAGGGTGGTTTTAAAAATCTCAAAATTACACAACATTTTTGGTAAGAATTTGAAATCGATACCATTTTTTTTTTCAAAATATTTGAGTGAAAAAACATTTGTTTAGAATTTTAAATAGTTTTTTACCCAGTTTTTGCTCTAAAAAAAACTGTCAATTGATTTAAAAAAAAATTACCAGCTGTTGACTACGTCATTATAATATGTAAAAAAAATAGACTGGGTTCGGAATCATTTTTGGTTCTTAAAATATTTGAGACGAAAATTATTTTTCAACTGTTTTTCTTAGTTTAAAAAAAAAGTGTCTGTTGAATTGTTTTTTAATATTTACCCATTTGGTATTGTGTAATTATGTGTAAAATGAAATTATTCTGAAGTGAATATCTTATTCCGTTCTCGAGATATTCCAGATAAATGACATTTTACAACTCCTTTTTAAATTGCTGTAGTAAAAAAACGGTTTATTGAATTTGTTAGAAAACTTTTTCAGCACGTTATGACAATATTATCTGTAAAATAAAATCTATCCAAGGTCGATATCTTTACGCTTTCTCGAGATTTGGTGGACGAAAAAAGTACCCCGAACGTACGTACATACACACATACAGACATCTTGCTAAAAACGACGGATTCTGATTCTAGAGACCTCAAAACGTGAAGATATGTCAAAATTCTCAATTCAACAAATCGCACCACTTCCAATAACTTCCAATCGGAAGTTAAAAACATCAAATCATAACAAAATGTGCGCACGCATGTTCGGTCTCTATTCGGTTTGTATTCGGCTGTGCCTGATATGTGTGAAACGATAAAACGGTGCTCTAGGGTTTCTATTAGAGTTTTATTTTTGCCGTTTTAGCGTTTCACACATATCAGGCACAGCCGAATACAAACCGAATAGAGACCGAACCGAATGAAACCAAATGTGTGTGAAACAAGGCTTAGAATTTGAAGTGGTTCATTCAATAATGAAAAAGTCAAAAATATGATATACGATGATAAAATGGATACATGATGGGTATTTTTCCTTAAAAATGTAGATCATACCTGAATCGGTGATTGTTAAAACAACATAAGTGACATTTTTTTGTTTTTACAGGAGAGACAAAAAACCTTATACTTTTGATGACGCCGTCCGCATTGACAATTTTAGCTTTAAAATCTGATTAGGGGTAGTTCTGTGAGTTGTAAACAGTTAAAAGTTTTAAAAAATCCTTTTAGCAAAGGAGATTTAAAAAAAAAACTAACTTAATTTTTTATGTTGTTTTAACACCAAATATTTTCTTGAGCGCCAAAACAACTCAAATACTTTAAATTATGTTGTTTTAACACTTAATTTGCAACGTAAGTCTTAGAAAAATCAACTGAAAATGGATAAAATAACAGAAAAATTAAAAAAATAAAAGTTAAGAGTTCAGTATTTTATTAAACAAAAAAAAAAGAAGTACAAAAAAATAAAAAAAGCACAGCTTATTATTATGCCATACCGAAGCTGAAATGCTAGTGAGGAATAATGTTATTATCAAAGAAACTTCAAAAAAACAACCGTTGGCCTACTACGTTTTGCCAGCGTTGGGTGTAAAAAGAAATTAAATGCATGCACTTAATGTGTTTTAGCACTCATTTGTCAAAATGACAGAACAGATATGTTGTTTTAGCCTAAATGCCGATTTCGCGATCGAATTTTTGTGTGTTTCAGGTATCAATTTATGTCTTTTATGTTCTCAACCTAAAGCTCTACCCCTAAGCAGCGCAAAACCATAATAAAAGTGATTTCGAAAATTCTGTTAATTATGTTGTGTTAACAATCACCGATTTATCTACTAATTAATGAACACACATTTTTTATCAAAATTCTTAGAACAGGTTTTGAGAAAAATGAAAATATTCTTACTAGAGCTGGCCACGAGACGGAAAAAGTCTCGGTCTCGATCTCGGTCTCGCATGGCGAGACAGAGACTGGCGTTTAAGCAACCGAGAAGAGACTGTATGGACCGAAATTTACAGAGAGTCTAATTAATTCAAAAATCCAATTTCAGTTAAATATTTATTTTCTTTTGCACGTATTCAAACTATAATCGAAAATATTTCGTTCCAATAAACCACAGGTTGTCAAGAAATCGTATTTTTCGGTGACGAGACCGAGACGAGACTTAATTATACGAGACCGACACGAGATCGAGACGAGACTAAACATTTTCGATTTTAACGAGACCGATAAGAGACTTACAAAAGTCTCGCAGAGTCTCGTCTCGTGGCCTACCCTAAAGGTTAGACCGCACACAACTGCGGCGGAACTACACTTCACGACGCGGCAAAACATTATATGTATGAAATTGTATGAGCTATATCGCACTAAGCGGCAACTGAACTTCATAAAATTTCTTACAAATTATTATGAATCGCAGTTCCGCTGCAGTGCAGTTCCGCCTAATGCTGTCTAACCTTAATTCTTACCGGAATTCTAATATTTGTATGGAAGGTACCGTAATATTTTGTTTCGTTCTAGGGAGAAGATCTTTTTAAGTGTTCTATTAGGTATTTAAAAAATCTCTTTTTTTAAATTTGTAAATTAATTGAGAAAGATGTTTTCGAAATATTGAGTTTAAAAAAGAAATGAAAAAGTTAAGGAAAAATCAATCAAACTGTTTTCGAGAAAAACAAAAAAATATGGTTTCAAAATAATTGAGCAAAAAGCTCTATATTTCCGTCCACTAAATTCAAAATTATTTAAGCGGAAACTTGAATAGCTATTAATTATACACCGGAATATGAAAGGAAGGAAGGAACAATTGCGTTTACGAGTTTAAATTATTGAATACCTATGTTTGTCTACATAGAACTTAATATTGCTTATAATACAAAATTCGCCAAATTCATACATGCCTTTCTGATAGAATGGTCACACTGGTAGTGGTATAACACGAAAACTAAGCCAAATTTGAAAATTTTATTTTTATGACTTTTTGTTGGAAAGATGATGTATCAAAAAGATGATGTATCGAAAAAGATATATTTATAAAAATTGGCGGAAACTAACCAATACAGAAATAACCATAATTGTTATAACTTGAGTTTTTTCTCGTAAGCCTAAATATTTGATGAATAAATAAATATGACGCATCAAAAACTTTTGAAATATTGACTTTAAAATAAAACATTTGTTTAAATTCGGTACATATTATATTATCAAAATTTTCAAACTGAAAAAAAAAAACTTTTTATCCCTACTAAATATTTTTGTTGACTCCTTTGAGTGTTGATTCTCGTGCCACTCTTTACATTTATACCAAGTTCCATGAGGATAACTTTTTCACAAGTGTTGGTACATTCCCACCACTTTCCACTTCCCCTCACCATAGATATTTTTATGGACTCTTCTTATTTTTAGGGTTTCGGTAATATTTACCTATTATATATTTTTGTATTGTTGTCGTATCTTATAAGTTGATATCTCATTAAATTCACCATTTAAAGGTACGTACATTGAACTCTTATGCCATATGCATAGATTGTAACAACGTCATTTTTTCCTTTTGATGCACAGAAATCTCCCCCTCTCCCCCTCAAAAAACACCCTTCCCAACAAGATTTTATGATATACTCTTTGGATTTTTAATTCTTATGGTAAATGTAACGTTTACAACAACTTTCATGAGGGTAGGAATTTTTTGGTTTTATTCAATTCCAATTTTACCTGTACTTTACACATATAATTAGGGTGGTCCTTATAAATGTCAATCATTACCAAAGTTAAGATTTTCAAATTTGGATTTACAAAAATACATGGGATTTCCCATATAAAACATCAGACATCTTGAGGGCCGGGTTAACGTTAATAAAGTGAGCTAAAATTTTACAGCATTTTTTTTTATCATTCGTCATTCAAAATACGACATTGACCTTTATAAGGACCACCGTAATATAAGTATTACATATTAATATCGCAAAACTGAAGAATAAAAAAAAAAATACAACTACGGTTTTTTGGCTGTCTGATCATGTTTTCTTAAATAAAAGAAAAATTATTTTAAGAGTACCTATAGCTTCAGATTCTGTAACGAAATTTTTGATAAAAATTTAATCATAGTTTTAAATAACAGTAAGCATATGTAGGTTCCAACAGAAAAACATATTTTTTGACATTCAGGTTATTTCGAAAACCTGTCGTGATGCAACAAATTTTGAGGTCACGTTTTGAATTCGGGGCTACCAAGGACCTTCGGCAAAGTATAGTGTGATTGTTCATATAAGATAATAGTAGTATCTCTCAAAATGAATAATTTTGTATACAAATCACCCTAAGATCCTTAATTTTACATAAACTATGCATATATCAAGTTCATCCATAATAAATCAAACAATTTTTGAAAATCCTTCCTATCCTTACCAAAATGTATGTATAATTAAGCCTCATTCATAAATTCCCTGTCCATATAATGCCTAAAAGTATTTAATATCAGAATATCCTTTATTTTCATATTTCCCTAAAGAGAGACTTAACATAACGGCTGCGTTAAGTGCTATAACTTTTTAATCCTTCCCCTTTGAGGACAACCATCAACCCTTCGATTAAAAGAATTTATCAACAAATTGCCTCTATAAGAACAGACAATTGCAACCGCTTAAATCAATTCGGCGTAAAAGGGTTATGCACAGCATATAAACATGCCTATACCCACCTAACCTACCCCCTCTATAAGATTGACATCATATTCTATGGTACATTTTTGTATGTGTGTGTGTGTGTAGCTGATGTGTATGTTTAAAATTATTCCTTTTAAAGAAAAACTTCATCGTTGTAATTTCGTAGAATAAAACGGAAGGAAACAAGTTAATCTGCCATCCATTATCTACGCCACTTACACCCGCCAGCCGCACACCCTAATCCCTGATAAATCAATGTGGCTTGGCTATTTTCAAAATCAACGGAAAAATAAACACAAAACTCTCTCTTTTTGTCGCACAAAATGGATATAATAAACCCCTTCCGCGCGACGACAACACTGCTTAATGTGCTCGCTGCAGCAATTAAAGCGACATTAATTGCTCCCAAAAAACACAGAGTTTTGTTTCCTTGAGGGTTCGACACAAAAACAGAGCCAAAGATAAAAAAAAATAAGGGAACGAGAGACAAAAACAAAACACGCCAGTGAAGTGGAGTTAAAAAGGACATCAATTTGGATTCAAAATTTACTTATAAACCGACCAGATGGCGATAGGGGGAAGGGAGGGGAGAAAGGTGGTTGAGGGCCAGAGAAGTCATCACGCTCGCAGATTAGCTAAAAAGTTCTTATCATGAGCAAAACATACAAAGAGGGGCAACATTTTACCCCTCATATTCTTAATAATTCTCAAACACACTGTCAAAACCAAAAACGAAAAAGGATCAACTCAACTACTTAAGTGTTTTGTTGTTAAGCTCCTCAAGATCCATTTTGCTACAATCTTTTGACTGTTTTTAGTGATTTCGTGCCCTGCGACGAGCGAAACGATGGGGACGGTATAAAGAAGCAGCGGAGGTGGCGGGCGGTGACATAAAGTGGAAGATAAGACATGGCGATAGAAATATAAAAGGATATCATCAAAGTCGTAAGCTCTTCTCAACATCACAGTATGTCCTTTTAGCGCGCAATGTGTGCCAATAATTGTCAAAGAATCTGACAAGACTTGTAAGCCAATTGCTTAGCAAACTTTCTTGATTTCTGTATTCTTCTTCTTATCCTGTCTATTCTTTTCCCATCCACATCTTTGTGGGCCACTTATGTAGGTAGGTATACGAAAATCATCGTCTTTCCAAAACCAACAAAAAACCGAGTATAATAAACGGTAACAAGATAGTCAACTTCTTGCAGCCATTAACTTTGATTTTAACAAAAAGCAGCAAAACAAGAAAAACGTATAGTAATAGCCACTCACTCACTAAAAAGTCACATCAAACTAAGATGAACGAGTATATACTATACATAGAGGGAGCCACATTCTCCGCTGCTTTGGATGGGTGTATAATCTGACGTAATAAAGTCACAAGACATTTTTCTCCTTTCTTCCTTTTATTTTCTTTGGAAAACCCACATTTTCCTTTGAACTTCTATAAAATTTCATCTTAAAAGAAGCTCGTCCATTTTGAATTACAACAATCGTAGGTACGTATATAAATTCTGCAGAAGTAAGCTCCCCAAACGGATTCCTCTAGTCCCGCCAGACATTATACCTACATCGCTTTAGCACACAGGTGGGCTACATTTTTATATTGCGCCTGATTTTATTGGTAATACGTGCTTTCTTCGATTGAATGCAATACTTTGTATAAAATACCTCAAAGGCTCGCTCTGTTTCGTTTCGAATGTTGGAGAATTGAGAATTTATATAAATGATATACCACCGCCCAAGGACGATAAGGACCTTCGATTTCTCTTTTGAATTCGTTTTTGTTCATGGCCGTGAAACATGTTCAAAAGGACATAAAGACTACAACATATTAAATATACAATAGAGAACTGACTAACTAAAAAAAATGGTTTGGTACAAGGACGCCGAAACTCATAAAATTGGTAGGTATAGGTACCTGTAGGGGAATTTGAAATGAAATGAAGACAAAGTTCTGCATAATGGTGTAGCGTGTGGGTTGACTCAATTTTGTGAAATGATAAAGAATTTTCTTAAACGAAATATTGAATGAGTAAGTGGATTGAATTTTACTTTTGAAAATGTCATGTGTCTATAAAAAAGGGCTTACAGGAGACTGAACAAGATTTACGGTTTATTAACAAACGGGCATTCGTTCAATTTAACTTTAGATACGTTTAGTTTCGAATTTGCGATGATGAAGTTGATAGAAGCACATAGAAGTTAGAATGATATTAAGCCAGCGTCCAAATTATGCCAATCAGCATTGTTTATTTATATTGTCGATTGATACGCTCAACATTTTAACGTGTCCACACATTGCCTGTTAGTGTGTACGTGTTAAAGCGTTTATAATGTGCCTACCAATAGAGGCACAAAACCCCATGCAGTGGCTTTGATGTTGGGCACCTCCAAGCCCAGTAGGAACATACGTCCATGGAAACACTCATTTTTTACCTACTCAATTTTGCACGTCCATTTTAAAAAAATAGCAGCGATTCTTTGGTCTTACCAATTCATTTCAAATACCAATACAAATAAGACTACCAACGAAAACAAAACAGTATCTAATTACACAAATCCAAATACAAAACAAAATATATTGCACGCAGACGCCACAACCGCAATAAAAATGACATCTGTGTTGATCAACACGTCCAGGCTTAAAAAATTATTGTTCAGTCGACTCAACATTGTTAATTTCTACCCAATTTAATCAGGTTACGTTCGGGTCAACAAAAGTTGATCAACTCTGTTGATTGACACGTCCACATTTAATCAACATTGTTGATCAGCACTGTTGATTTACACAATGTGGATGCTGCTTTATATCCTATAGTCTAAGCGGCGACCGTAGGATCACTTAGCTCATAAGTAAGATGTTCTAAAACCCCTTAATCGATAGATCTATTCAAGAGAAACTCAACGCACATGGGTTGCCTAGCGAAGTTTGGGTAGGTGACGTCTAAGACGGGCCACTTCCGGTTGGTTTTTGTCGACCATGACTTAGCTCATAGAGTCAGAGATTTAAACTAAGCCCAAATTATAGGCCCCAACGAGATAGAGCGGTAAATATATGGTTGCCTAGTTTAAAATAGGTAGGGGGTTTTGCCACCTCTCTTTTAAAAGCACTTTTTATCGACTACGACTTAGCTCATCGAGTAAGAGGATAAAACTAGTATCAAATTCAAGATTAGACTGTACTGAAAATAAAAAAAATAGGTTTGCCACTTTTGAAAGTGTAAGTGTCAACCCTTCTTAAAGGAAAAAAATGTAAGAAACACGTTATTAGACTAAGAAAGATAGGATCGGACTAGGGACAAATTAATTCATGAAATTTTATTACTGGTATCGACGCAGAATTTTATCCTCAACAACATATCCAAACTCCCCCAAAATCCCCGAATTGGCTTTTTGTATAGGCGCATTTTAAGAGGTGGAGAGGGGAGGGAGGTGGGAGTTTGTCAAGCTGAAGAAATTGTTTTAATACAATCTAATCAAATGACACATGTTTTTAGGGTGCTTTTCAACGCTGCTTCTAAAGAGACCAAAACTGTAAAGATGCATGTATCCTGTGGATAATTAATGTCATTTTTATGGTATGATCACTTTTTTTTTTAAGTACAACAAGTAATACATTACCCAAAACCATTTTAAAATAATGGGATTTTAATGAAATTTGGTATAAATGTTTCATTTGGCATTATTACTAAGAATCAATAGAGTACCCAGAAATAACTGTGGTAAAAGGGGTTTTTTTTTAGGGCGAGAAGTTAGTGCGTCATTGTTACCATAACATATATGAATAAGATTTGACACTGATGAGATTTGCTAAAAATATTAAATATGTCATGGTTTCATAGATCAAAAGAGTCCATTAAAATAACTTGATCAAAAGAGTTTTTTTTAGAAACTTTATGTTTGAGCTGCCCTACACGGAGCAAAATGTTAGGTCTTACGAAAAGTTGTATTTTCGTGTAATTGAGATGGTTCATATGACATATGATATATGAATTAAATGTACTTTTTAACGCCGAATCTAATAAAATAAAAACCAATATGATACAAGCAACTTAAAAAAGTTCGATTAATTTTCAAGCAAAAATTACTGTTTTTTTCAGTTAAGCAGGTCCCAGGCAGGACCTTCAAAAACACCCTTGGACCTTAGATATTTGTACGGACTGTTTTGATCCTTGGGTGCCAATATAAATTTAATATTTTTGGTAAATTGCATAAGTGTACAAATTTGTTGATGGATGTTATGGTAAAAATCACTCAAAAAAACACCCTTCAACCACAAATATGTTTGGGGACTCTTATGATTCTTGGTAAACATTCCAAATGACACATTTATACCAAATTTCATTTAAATCCCATTATTTTAAAATGGTTTTGGGTGATGTATTTATTGTTGTACTTTAAAAAAGTGATCATTCCATAAAAATGACATTAACTTTCCACAGGATACATGTATCTTTTCAGTTTTGGTCTCTTTAGAATCAGCGTTGAAAAGCACACTAAAAACATTTGTCATATGATAAGATTGTATTACAACAAATTGTTCAGCTTGACAAACTCCCGCTTCCCTTCCCTCTCCACCTCTTCAAATGCGCCTATACAATAAGTCAATTCGGGGACTTGTTTTCTTTTGGCATTTGGCTTCAGACTTGGCAACGATAAGTTGCCTTCTGAGATCATTTATGATTTGGTATATGCCTGACCTTAATTCGACGATGCCTTGTTTCAACAGTGTTCTGCATTCTTGAAAATGTCTCTTTAGTTGCTTTTGAATTATCATAAGCAACCCAAAGCGTAGTGGGTATTCTCAATTCCCACAACTAATTTTATAGGGAACTAGGTACTAAAGGGTTTTCCAATAAGAGGTGTTATTTTAATTAACCCGCTATTTCGGTAGTTGTCACTTTTGAAGCTACGCCATTAATAAAAATGGAACGATAAACGCTTCAACAATGCATTGAAATTATTAAAATTCACTATAAAAATGGTGAAAATTTGGCAGAGACGGTTCGTAAAACTAAAACATTTTTTTGTTGTTGGGACAAATTAGCAATGTGAAGAATAAAACCCGTGCACGTTACTCAAGAACAACTGAGAATATTGCTGCTGTAGCCGAAAGTGTTGAAGAAAACTAGGTTTGTCCATTTCCTCGTCGTTCTTTGGAATTGGGCATTCCATTAACGTCATTACACCGTATTTTTCATAAAGACTTGGGTCTTAAGCTTATAAAGTTCAGTTAATGCAAGAACTCAAGCCGGCCGATCATCAACAACGGCGTGTCTTTGCTGATTGAGTCCTTGAAATGCATGAAAATGATCCGGAATTTCGTCGAAAAATCATCTTGACTGATGAGGCCCATTTCCACCTCGGTGGCTACGTCAACAAGCTAAATTTTCGCATCTTGGGCTTGAAATACCCAAGGTTTATTGTTGAAAAGCCTCTCCATCCTCAACGAGTAACTGTTTAGTCTGGTTTATGGTCCGGTGAGGTCATCGGACCTTACTTTTTCAAAAATGAGGCTGGAGCAACAGCTACGGTGAATAGATTGCGCTGACGAGAGATGATTAATAATTTTGTATGGCCGGAATTGGAAGATATTGATGTGGACAACGTTTACTTTCAACAAGACGGCGCTACGAGCCACACAAACAGCAAAACCATCGATATTTTACGGGAAAAGATTCCCGACCTTGTTATCTCTCGAAGAGGTGATCACAATTGGCCACCGAGATCTTGTGATTTAACACCTTGTGGGTTCTTCCTTTGGGGCTACGTGAAAGATAATGTCTGCGCCAACAGCCCAGCGTCGATTCAAGACCTCAAAGATAGAATTCTTGAAGCTATTAAGGGCATACAGCAGCCACTTTACGATTTGAAAATGGAAAACTTCATGAAAAGGATATTGTTGTGTAAGCGTAGCCGTGGTGGCCATTTGGCTGATATTGTTTTCCATTATTAATGGCATCATGGCATCATTTATTTTAAAAAATGCCATTTTTCTTTGAATATCAAAATAACACCTCTTATTGGAAACCCCTTTACTAATAGTCTAAGAGCCCACAGCGGATTTGGCGTACGAAAATGCACCAAAAAAAAATTATATGAGTCGAAAGGTGTATTAAGGCTGATAAAAGAAATGCAAGTCTTGCAGTCCCTGTGGTGGCGGCTGTTAGGTGGGAGGGGCAATTTTCTAAAAAAACGACTTAAAACAGAAAAAAGATTATTAAAAAACAATAGTAATATGTACAATGCCCTGTTATATTTTCATGAAAGGCCAGAAGTCCCTTCTTTCATTTCCTTTTTAAATAAAGTTCTTTCAATGAATAGTTTTTGAAATATTAATGTTTGAACTCTAAATTTTGGAAAAAAAAATTAAAAAAATGGTACAAAATATTTTTTTCGCAAAATTTCTCGCACTTAAGTACTATTTTTGTTTCCAAAATTTAATGCCCTTATCAATCTGTAGTCAAAAACTGAAAACCGGATGCTTCTAGGACTTTTACTTTTTAAGATATTAAAAAGTAATTGAAGCTGCTTTTTCATAAAAATAAGACAAATCCGGCTAAATTATCAGTTCAGCAACCAGTTAAAATAGGACAAACATGTGGAAAAAAGTTCTTACATTTTTGAAACTTGGTGGGAATTTTCTTTCCCTTAAGAAATACACCCTTTCGTCATTGATATTTTTATGGACTCTTTGATCCTTTATTCTCATGTCAAACTAAATATTTATACCAATTTTCATCAATGTACCATTCTTTTGAAGGTATTTTTTAATAGTTTACCAGTTTTACTGAAAAACAGTCATCTCTGGATAAAATGGGCCATAACTTTAGGATTATTGTATCGCCTTAATTTTGATGTCATTAGATTCAGAATTGAAAAATACCCTAAAATCATGTAATATGTCCAAATTGGATCATCCTAATTTTTTAATTTCCATAAGTCATACCTCCCCCTTTTTCCCTCCAAAAAGCACCCGCGGGATACAGATATTTTTATGGTCTCTTTTGATTCTTTATTCTTTTGGTTAATCCGACATTCTCACCAAGTTTCAAAAATGTAAGAATTTTTTTCCGCATGTTTGTCCTATTTTAACTGGTTGCTGAATTGATAATTTAGCCGGATTTGTCTTATTTTTATGACAAAGCTGGGTCATTTACTTTTTAATATCTTAAAAAGTAAAAGTCCTAAAACCATCCGGTTTTCAGTTTTTGACTACAAATTGATAAGGGCATTGAATTTTGGAAACAAAAATAGTACTTAATTACGTGAAATTTTGCGAAAAAAATATTTTTTTAAATTTTTTAAATTTTTTTTTCAAAATTTTGAATTCAAACATTAATATTTCAAAAACTATTCACTGAAAGAACTTTATTTAAAAAAGAAATGAAAGAAGGGCGACTTCTGGCCTTTCATGAAAATATAACAGGGCATTGTACATGTTACCGTTGTTTTTTAATAATTTTTCTGTTTTAAGTCAATTTTTGAGTCACACCTAACAGCCGCCACCAGGGACTGCAAGACTTGCATTTCTTTTATCAGCCCTATTACACCTTTCGACTCATATAATTTTTTTTTTGGTTCACTTTCGTACGCAAAATCTGCTGTGGGCTCTTGGTCTATAAGTACTAAAAAGCGCACGCTTTTTTACATTTTTGAAACTTTTTTTTATTATTCGCAGAATTTTTTAAATCAGAATTTGGAAAGCAGAGTTTTTAAAACAGATTTTTGAAAAGCAGAACTATAAAAAAAAAATCATTTTTTTTTTGTAATCCAAAAATTATTTTAAAATTATATTAAAAATAAAAAATTATAAAAAAATTGGTTGAAATCGGTGGAGCCATTAACGAGAAATTTGAAAACCAAAAAATCGTTACAACGACAGGTACCGTTAATAACTGTTATGAATAATTCTTTTTTTCCCAAAAATATTCACATATAACTCGTGTTTTTTGAGAGAGTGACTAGCAAATCAGCAACATTTTTAAACGCAAAATAATAACAAAACAAATTAATATAGAGAATTTTGTTTGTGTTTTTCATGTAAAAATTTAACTGAGTGGCTAGTCACTCTCTTTAAAAACACAGCTATAGTAATAGTAGTAGCTGGTAGTTTTTTTTTTCAAAATCGTTAGCCGTTTTAGATTTTCAATTTCAATTTCCCCTCTAGGGAGTCCCCAAATAACCTTAAGTTTGAAGAAAATCGCTTCTAGAGCGATCCATCGGAGGGAGCGAGGGCATCCTAACAAACTGGCAGACAGACAGACAGAATTGCGAGACACACTTTTTCCCCATTCTCTATCATCGTAATGCTAGGGTAAATTATTATCCCGAGTACGATTTCTTGCACGAATCTTAAAATTGTCCTATACTACGTATATCGCAAAGTAAAAAACTGCAATAGGGTGACTTTTCAATCTTACATATCTGCTTTTCTCTTTTTTTTTGCTTGGTATATAAATCAACAGATGGGTTTATAATTAAATGTGATTAGGCACATTCTTCGTGATCATTTTGTCTTCGTCAAGGACGAAAACGACGACGATGACGATGAAGAAGATACTTGAAAACAAAAAATCAAGCAAAAAGATACAAAGACGCGCGAGGTCGAATTCTCAGCCACACTCTGTAGAAATAATATTAAAATATTCACGCCAATTGCTACTTAACATTCTTCCTGTTTCCTTCCACACTTCTGTGAGATGGCTTGAGTATCATCAACTTCTGCCATTCCTCCACGCTCCTCATGACATTTATGCTTTTGTATGTCCTTCATCCAAGGGCGGTTTTAATTTTTCATTCTTCCTCTTCTTTTTTACTTTTTTCTTTTTGTGTACAGCCCTTCTCTTTTGTTTTACAATCAGTCGTTGAGTCTTCGTCTTTATGGCATCGCTGCGAAGAGTCTTTTAAAAATTCATTGAACGTGGTAATTTTTCAAAATCTAATTTTACATGGCACACGGTTTGATTCTCAAGGCCTTTCCTATCTCACCCCCACCTGTCTTTCTTGGTTTAAGGAAAGCTAATAAAATAAAGAGAGCTAAAAAAAAAATATCATCGAAAATATTCCCACTCACTTTCCCCTACTTCGTCTCCCACATAAAGCTGTTTTCAATTTAGTGTCAAAATCATTTGTTCTTGAGCTCAAGAACTCAGAGAAGAAGATAAGCGGCGCTCCCTCCATCCATCCATATCGAGGGTAGTTAAGGAACTTATCCAACAAGCTTTGCATATAAAAAGAAATGAGCGAAAACAACTAAACACAAGTCAATACCCTCCAGAAGGATGTTTTGCATTCGCCTACAACTCTGATGCTTCCTTGATCAGGAAGGAATTTTCTCGATTTTTTTTGTTTTTCTGTAGGTGGATTCACCTGTGAGAAAAAAGTCCTTCCTTCCGGTGTTTCTTTTCACTCTTGCTGCATAATCTAGTCTTCTTAATTTATCTTAACGTGTAAACGATGATGATGAAGTTGGATTGGAAGTTTTCACTATAAGGAACAAGAAAAAACTACAACATCCTTGGAGAAAATAGTTTGCCTGTGTGATGCGAAGGCAGTAGGGTGTAGGGTCCATAGAGAATTCTCCGGAAATGATATAGACAGAGAGTAAGAGAGAGAGAGAGGAGCAACAAATTCCACCAAGAACGTTCCTTCGACTTCTTCCTATGATTTTTTTGTTCAATTGATGACACGAAGAAGTGAATAAAGCATCATAACAATCTTCATCATCATCATTATCATTTGGAATTTTCTTTGAATTGATGTATTTTTTTTGTATTTTTATTTTATTGAAGTCTTCTAAACAATGCGTTCAATTTATTGTTATCGAATTTCAATAGCTTGGAGGTTTTTTTCTTGTTACTTGTTTTTTTTTTTTTCTTTTAACTGGAAGGATATCCTTTTGTAATCGAGACGAGAAGTTATTTGTTTGATTTGATTGACAAAGACAGACGATGGAATTTGAGCGTTTTTGCCTTTGAAGTGAGAGTTAGATAATATGAAATTGATTTTGAGTAGGATTTCGTTTTATGGTTTGATTTTTATTTTTTTTTTGTTGTATTTCTTTTTAA
Source organism: Melangyna quadrimaculata (assembly GCA_949320155.1). Taxonomy (NCBI): domain Eukaryota; kingdom Metazoa; phylum Arthropoda; class Insecta; order Diptera; family Syrphidae; genus Melangyna; species Melangyna quadrimaculata. The sequence goes on along the minus strand of OX439483.1, from coordinate 10,171,461 downwards.
ACTTATATCAATGTAACAACTTGAATGAGGCAAACAGAAACAAAAACCTATATTCAGGGTATGGAACTTGGATTAAGAGTTTTAAAGTTTATTGACTTTTGTGAAAAAATGCCCTTGAATTTTATCTCGATTTCTTTCAAGTTAAATCTACACAGTGCTTTTACTTTTGACTCGTGCAGTTGGTCGTGGCTCATTGGAAACTTTGCTATCAACCTCAGGATTTCAATACTTAGTAGACCATGCAAGACTATCGTCTAGACAAAAAAAAAGATGATACTTACCCATGTTGACCAATTCGGTTTTTTCTTAGATTTTTTCATTAAATTCATAGTTTTGCCCAATTGGTAATGTGTGTGTAGGTTCCAAAAAACTTACTCAATTGGCTTAAGTTAAATTTTCAAAATTGTATGTAAAGCATGAAGTTTATTATTGTAATTAGTGAAATTCCTAAGCTATAATAAGCTAAAAAAAAAAAAAACAAAATGGTATCCGATTTGTTGTGAACAAATATGAATGTTTTGCATAGAAAGTTTTAAAATCGTTGAAAAAAATCGTTGCAAAAAACTGAATTTTAACCGCACAAGATTGAAACAAAATAGTCAAAATTTACGGTGTTTCTCAAAAAATGCTTAAAACATAACAATAAAGCTCACCACCAAAATTCAGCTTGTCGGAAGTATTTTTGAAGTGAAATTTTTTTCTGTTTGATTTTGAACTATATGAAATCCAGGAAAATTATATAAAAAATTGTCCTTAGCTACTTCCAAAAAATTTCGACAAATCTGAATTTTTGAGTGTTTAATTTTTACGTCCTAAAACATTTCCTAAAAAGTATCCTGAATTCGGAGTGGAGCAAAAAAGGGGGTAAAGGGGGTAAATTCAGTTTTTTCCAGATTATTCGAGAGCTATATAGGTTCTTTTGAAACAAGTTGAAGGTACATAGTCTAGCTCAAGTAATTCTACACAAAAAACACTTTTTTTCGTCCAATTGATGGATTTGGAGAAAAACGGTCGAAAAACTTTTGGGAGGATATTTCTAATATTTTTGGATTGTTTTTTTTTTTGGGGTTATGTTTGGAAAAGTATTTTCTATTAAAGCACCAAGTTTTAAGAGTGGTACCGGAAGGAACGCCATCTTCAAAAATTTAATTTGTATTTTTTAGCTTAAAAAGGCATTTCCCTATATTTGGAGAAAATTCTAAGAAATGGCAATATATTTTTGAGTACCTAGTGAATAGTGGTGGGTGTTATTTTTGCGGATTTTGTTGGATTGTATTTTTTTGTATTTTCAAATGTTTAAGCCTAACCTTGGTGAGAAACTCGCATGAATTGATTCTACAAATAGTTCCCAGTCTGTTATATAATTGAATTTTATTCATTCACTCCACTTAAAACAGAAGTAATTTCAATATTTTAATTTCTTCATCTTCTTTTTATAAAAAACCTGACCACGAATATTTATTTTCTGGGTGCACGAATTTAAACAAATTCCCCTAGAATAATAAAATTCACAGTATCTTTTTGCTGTGATTTTTATAAGAGTCGGTAAACATCGACCAAAATTTGTGTCTTAGTGGGGTATAACAGACTAACTGAAGAGCCCATTGTTATACCTTGGGCGAAACACAATTATTTCTGGAGTTGAGGTCACTTGTACTTTTTAATTGTATAATTTACATGGTTATACCTTTGAAATCAAAAGTTGTTTTTCGCCCCTGTGGGCCTTAGAGGACATCTGGAAGGGTGTGGCGACACTTTAAGCGTTTGGGACATACATATTTGTAATGAGGAGATTTTTCCTGATTTTTCAATAAACAATTTATATGGTTAAACCTTCAAAATAGAAAGTTTGTTTTCGCCCCTATGGGCCTTGGAGGGCGTCTGTGTGGGTCGGGCGACACTCAAATCGTCTGGGACCCCGAAATTCTTAATCAGTTCGTAATTCTCTTTAATTTACATATATTTTTAAGTGGTTATACATATATTCCAAAGCGAAATCTGGTTTTTTGCATCTTTTGGGGGGCGTCTGATTGGGTCGGGCGACCCTCAAATCGTCTGGGACCCCGATATTCTTGATGAGAGCGTAGTTCTCTTTACTTTACATATATATTTAAGTGGTTATATACTCTGAACCAAAATCTGAAAAATCGCGGTTTTCAACCTCCCCCTCCAGCCCCGGCGACAAAATAATCCTGCCAGACGGTTAAATTTGCAATCGTGGTCCTTATACCTCAGCATACATGTTCGCAAATTTATGTTATACCTCCAAACCAAAAATTTGCTGTCAGCTCTCGGTCTACAAGAATCAGGTATTGTTCAAATATAAAATTTATGAAGTCTCTATTAAATGCTTAACGACATTGACTTACTTTTTTGCAAAAAAGTACAAACGTAAGAAATGAATATCTTTGCTGAGGACAAATAAACAATGAAATTATGTATGGTGGTTAAATTTATCTGTCAGAACAATTTCGTATGTTTTTTTGGAAGCAGTTTTCTGTAGAATACATGTTTATCATGTTTTTCTCACTTTTGTACTTTTTGCAAAACGTAGATCTTTTGTTGTTAAGCCCTAACAATAAAAAAATCCAACTTATTGGTTATTTTAAATTTCTCTTACTTCTCCAACAAGTTCGTTAATTATTTTTTTGTTGGCCGAATTTTCGGCCACTGGCTAGTTCTATTAATTATTTGTTTTAATATATGTACGCTTCTCATATCAGATCTGTATTAATCTTTGGTACTTGCTTTTATCCAGTTAGATGTTAAAATATGATTTAATGTTTGTTCCAAAAAAATGTTTTTTTTTTTTGTCCAACAAAACTTACTTTTGCATTAATTTCTACTCGTTAAACATTATTTTCACTCTTTAAAACTACCGCATCACCTGAAGGATATGGCTTAACACTTCAAGCATATGCGGCTTATTCAAAAATCGAACTTTCCCGCCAGTCAAAACGGAAACCATTTTTTTTTTCTTTCGTTTTATTCTCAAAAAAAACTTTCCCCAGCAGCAGACTGTGTGGAAAATAACTTTTTTAATTAAATTTATATACCACCCCCTTTGCTTTGCGACGAAAACATTTAAATAATACCAAAACGCACTTGAAAATCTGCTATAGCAAAAAAAAGCTCAGTGAAAAAAATGCACCGGTTATCCTTGGGGCTATAGCAACCTATACTCGCCGAAACTCGAATTATTACATGCACAATTCATAGGCATACAACAGTGCGGCGGGATTGGCTGGACGTGGAATCTTCAGGGTGGGTGGTAGCGTTGTCGTCGTCCCGTGTCGGTCGTCGGGCAGAAAAGTAGTCGTTAGACTTTTAGATTCTGTTCGTTCAACTAATAGAACAAACCGTTCAAGACTCATATATAGAAGCTATACTCATACATCCAACGCGAAATAAAGCTGCCTTTTTGAATTATAAATGCGTTCAACTAATTGCATCCGCCACCTTTGGGAATACAGTCACACAAACGAGCCTTCCTCGCCATTCACTGTTTTCCCCCTACTCCACCTTCATCGTTCACCATCAGCATAATGTCGGCAAAAACACGCTTCCTCCAATATCGAGACTCCAAGAGGAGGAAGGACCCTGAGGCACTCTAACTCGAGTACAAATAGCTAGCTATCCATTCCGCTCGGCTGTGTTCGTTCTGTGCATTTGCATGGGTAATTTGAATATTAATAACTCGACAATTAATCGTGACGTATACCTACTCTTCGAGTTGTTGCAACAACAGCAGAAGTTGCAGCAGCAGCAGAATCAAAGCTCCTATAGTCCTCTTCTTCTCTTGTCTGGGTATTTTTGAACTTCTAACCCCAGCCCAAGGATATATCTGCTGTACCTACCTCTATACTCAGTAAAACAAGGACGACGACAGCAGAGAGTTTCAGGGTTAAATGTGTGCAGCATGCGACATCAGACAAGAGAAAGTGGCAACACCTGTCTATGTTGCCGCACGACTAGACTTCTCTCTACCATCACAGGCACTGATGGTAGAAAATTTGTATACACAAAGTCATCAAGGTTAGGGTCGCATCCTGTTGCCACAACTTCCCGATTTGAATATCCTGCAAAAATATACCTTTTGCGAGAAATCCTTTGATCTTGGCATCAACATAGACGATAAAACGAGTGGTGGCGGCAGCGGTATGTCGACGACAGCGACAATGCACGAACTCAGTTATTCGAACTAGTTAACGACTTTTCCAGAAGATGAATTAGAATGCAAATTGTGTCCACAAGAATTCTATAGTTGAGTGAAATGGAGGCCTTCCATCATAACATGGGGTAATTCAACCCTCGGCGTACACCCACTTAGCCGTCTCTTAATTATCAGTGATTTATAAAAATATGACCGTAGAGAGTGGGTTATTCGGTTGTAAGGGTTCAAAATCGTTAGATGAAAGAAATTCAAACAAACTGGGAATTTGTAATTCTCTAGAATTTTTGCACTTCATAATATTTAAACAGTTTTAAATTTCTACAAAACTAGAATCGTTGGTATATTCATAATCATCATGATGTTTTAATGAGAACTATTAACAAACTTTTGTTGACTTGATCGTAGAGAGAAGCGTAGCCCCAAAATATGTAGAACCTAACTTCCAGGTAACTTTTGTTGAGGCTTTTAAGGTATATTCTTATGTGAATTTTAGAATATTCATTTGAGGTTTAACGGAGAATTTAGAAGTTTTGGGGGTGGTAAGAATGAAATCTACCTGATGGTTTTGATACCTAACTGCTCTTGTGGTTATTTTAAAAACCATAATAGCTTTTTTGTTTAAAAAATGTAGAATACGGGTAAGGTGAAAGTTTCTGAGGGAATAAATGTATCTTCATTAAAGGAAGACTACGACGAAAAATGAGGAAATTCAAATCAATAGTTCTTAGAAATATACCCACTTGTAGAACTTACATAAGGGGATTGAGTTTTTTTTTTTAGAAAATGCAGGCTATTACTGCGTGTAGATTTCATACCCCCCCCCCCTGACCCTGCCAATAATGGGGGTCCATAGAAAAAAAGTTTACATTGAAATAAACGTGGTTCATATGCCAACTTTTGATTTACAAAAGGATGATATAGAAACATCTATCCATCTATGAACTTCTACCAACTGTTGAGTAAATAGCGCCACTTCGACCGATGATTTGGTAAGTGAACCTTCTTCTGTTAGTCTTTGGACAAGTGATCTAGAAAAGGATTTTCTTGCCCAGTCAGGTTCTGCAAAGCACGTTTCAGATGCCAAAAAAAGTAGTAAAAGAGAACGTGATAACTCATTACATGTAAAAAAAAACTCTGGCCCACCCCCAAAAAAATCAAATATCACAAACAATCCGAAACACCGTTGTACCAATAATACAATTGAATTGCCTGTCCAGGTTGTAAATCAAGGTTCAGTTCCAAACATAGTCTCTGATACGGACTTTGTAACAGAATCAAATAACTGCTCTGAACATAAACCCGTAAAAGCAGTCTCTAAGCCAAGATCTATTTTTATTTCTCGCTTGGAACCAGATATTCTTCCAAGCGGTATTGCTTCTCACCTAGTGTCTAACAATATGATTCCCTCCATCACCCCTATAAAATGTACCAAAATAAGCAAACACAATAGTTTTATCTCGTCTTTTAAAATAGTTACGCACACATCATATTTTGATTCAATTTGAGATATTAAAAATTGGCCTTCTGAAGCCCTTGTTAAAGAGTTTATTGTCTCAAATAAAAAAAGACAACCGCGTAATTTACCCAAAATCTCAACTGCAAAAAACTAAGCAGGATTACCCTCTTCTACCAAAATGTAAGAGGACTTCGCAGTAATACCGCTGATATCTACATAAACTCCCATGCATTGTCACATGACATCTTTGTTTTAACAGAAACTTGGCTTAATTCTAGTTTTTTAGACACGGAACTCACACGAAAATTGAATTTTGCAATCACTTTTGCAAAACGGCGCCACAGTGCGGCGATGCAAGAAAATTGTCCCCACTTCTGATCTGGCTGTAATCTATAAGCCATTAATCCGTCCGAAACTTGAGTACAATTTTCATATTTGGGCTGGTGCCCCAATAACCCACTTGAGTCTCTTAGATAGGATTCAGAAAAGAGCTTTGAAAATGATAGGTGACAGAAATATAACAGAAACATTTGCATCCCTCGAACACCGTTACCGTTACTCTTATAAACATTGTTCTAGTGAAATAGCCAGCTGCATTACTCCCCTAAAACAATTCAACCGTAATACTCGTACGTCGGACGCACTTTCAAGTAGGTATAGAGATTCTTTTTAAGCCAAACTACCTGATTGTGGAATGCTTTACCCGGCTCTATCTTTCCCGGCCATTTTAATATTCAGGGCTCTCATCACGTAACTTTTCTGACGACTATCGTCCAGACGATAACTAAAAACGATATCGACAATAGTTTGCTTCACGTTACACTTCTACTCTCGTATTATCTATCGTTCTCATTTTTGAAAGTTTGAGAGTCTCTGGCAAACACGTTTGAAATATAAAACATCAGAAATATTGTACTGTCATCGTGAGAAAATTCGTTTGGTTTGCTGTTAAAAATAAATAAATAAATCGGGTGGCACAACGGCTCATAGAGAACCAGGGCCTAGTGACTAACAACTCGCAACCATTCCTGTGTACGCCTTTCAACAGGAATGGAAGGGACCTACAATTTTATGCCGAATCCGAACGGCTAGACGAGAAGCACTTATTTGTGACAAGTGATACTCTTGGAAGATTTGTCAATTCCTCGCAAGAGGCAGTAGCCCTGAAAAAAAACTTTTTAGTTTTTAGGTGGACGAGGCTGGGAAGCGATCCCAGACTTCCAGCGTGACAGTCGAACGCACTAACCATTACGCTACGGGCTACTACTTTGTTTGCTGTTGGGCTTTTGTTTTAGTGAAAATTATTTTTAATAAGGCCTTAGGCATATAATGACAGTTTTTTTCAATATCGTCGTGGCCGTGGGTGTCATTTATTAGATAGTTAAAATGTTGCGTTGACAATACACACAAATGTAAATATGTATGTATGTATCTATGTGCATATGTATTATTTATATTTGTAGTAATACTTCAAGAGCCGGCAGTAAATGAGAATGGACAAAGCGGTCTACCTACGCAACAGTAATTTTCCATAAGCGCTGAAAAGGTTACTGCGAGTACATTTTTTTTGTTAAGCTGGTTCGATAGATAACTCCGCTTCAAAACACCAATAACCTTTTGAACGAAGTTTGACACATTACTCTTGAGTTGGTATACCATCAGTTAAAGAATTGCATTATTATTCTATTAACAAAACAACGTGCTGCTTGCAATAACTTCTCCAACGGTGTATGATAAATTACTGTTGTGTAGGTAGACTTGCCTACAATATCATGGAACATGCACCTATAAACTCTTATAATTATATTTTGATTATAATATCCAGTCCCAAAATTTGCTGTCGGCTCGTAAAATTTAGAAATCACATCTAAAACTAACAAAATACACCAAGACGATAGCTAAATAGGTATCGAGCAGTCGACATCGTCGAGACGATAGTATATGTCAGCTTTTCTAATTACATGAAGCAAAACTAAAATCGTCAATTCGATGTCGTTTGAACGATAGACGTTTTGTATTCTTACGTGAAGCATAGCTATCGATAACGACTGAAAACGATATCGTCAAAATTACGTGATGAGAGCCCAGAGCTTCAAAACCAATGCGCGCCGGTATCTCCTCTTAAATCCTTTCCTATTTTCCCAACGCTCGCACTGTGTTTAAACATTTTAAGGGCAGCCAAAATCCATTTCACGCTCAACTAAAAAAAAAAAAAAAAAAAAATGCACTTCAAAACAATGAAAACATTTCTTTTAATGGAAAAAAGAAAATGAAAGCACAAAAATATTTACGTAACAAATACAATTTCAATGTAGATTTGATGATTTTTGCATTAAAAAAACAAGGTGTCAAAATCAATGTTTTAGAAATAAAATTTGAATGTGAGCTAAGATTTTGTTAAATAAAAAACTACTTAGTAGGTTTATAAAGCGATATCTCCGTTGTTATCTTTCCGATTTTAATAAAATTCAGAAAGGTTTTAGGGGATACTTATGAAGGAACAATATATTTTTAAATCAGAATAGAAACATTTAAATACAATACAATTTTATTTTAAACGCAATTAGCTATTGGTATATCTACAGTATTTCTTGCGATTTAATTTTTAATGCAAACATTTTCGACTTTTAATTTCCATTTCCTATGTTTTTATCCATAAAACTTTTATATTGCATTAAGTTTTTTTTTTTAAATTTAAATGCTTTCTGAGTTTGAATTAATATTTTTTTAAGCAACATATTTTCAGTTTTGATATTTATTCTTTTATTAATGTAAGAAATTTTCAAGTTTGCATTACATTTTTTTTTTAATGCAAATAATTTTTATTATTAATTAAAATTTTGTTTTAGCATTTTTTTAAATAACCACTAAAATTTTATATTTTTTTGTATTAAAATTCTTACAACTCTGTATACTTTTCGAATGTATCCTTACTATACCTTAACCTTGACAGCACATGTAAGATCTCTGACTCGCTTATAAGAATTTGAAATTCTAGCCAACAATTTATTATTTTATTATTTTTGGTTAAGGTTTTGATTTAAATTTTGCCATTATACTTCTTTAAATATTGCCTACTCCATTACAACCAAGATCTAACAATATCAAAAATTAAAACATCCAAACGTATAGAATAAAGTGATGCTTCAGGTTTATAAGATATAAAGTTGTTTTACAGCCTTATTCTGGCAATCTCACTGATGCCTCACAAGTCACAATTACCTCATAACTCTTGATGAAATCGCCTCTTAAAAATTTAAAAGTGATGATCTGCTCCTGGCGAATCACAATTCACGTTGTTTTTGTGAGGATTTTTATGACGGCTTCCACAGAATACTAAATTGTGACCGCCTTATACAAAAACAACTTTCATCTCTCCTTTGGCTAATGTGGCAGCAAATATACGTATTTTAAAAATATAGTAACTAACTATTTTTTCAAAGGTGTTTTCTCGTGATAACACTTGCAGTTAAGCTGCATAGGTTTCGCTCCGTCATATTTAACATTCAAGGTTTTGAATCAACAACAACCACTTGTGTTGGCTACCACCGAGTATTACATTTTGGCTGGAATTATTGCAATTATTTTTCCATACAAAACTTTTCTCGTTTTTTAAATATTTTTATAATTTTTAGTTTTTTTTTGTTGCACTAACATTTTGGTAAAACAAACTTAACTCTTTTTATTTCATTTGTCTAAATGATTTCATTTTACCAAAAACTAAACTGGTTTCATCTTCACCTACCCCCATATCCGATCATAAGAACTCATAGACCGAGAGCCAACGACATAAAAAGTCAAGTCATTTGCGTAATGTTGAAACCCATACCAATACACATAGAGTAAGAGCCCAGGGCCGCCAAACATACGTCTATTATCAAAGCTAAGATTTTTTCTGCGAACAGATACTATGGTAGCTAAGAACAAATGGATACTAAGAATCTTCAATCCGGGTGCAATTAAGAGGTAGCGAGTGTTAAAGTTGCATACAAATGTTGCAACATTGCGTTATTTTATCAAAGCAGAATTTTTGATATGTCTTAGGGGATGGTGTCATTTAATTTATTTGACACTTCCCAGACATCTACAGTGGGGCCTAACATGAGCCAGACACTTAATATATGTCAAACTAATCGTGCCATTTATGTTGTAGTTTTAAAGCTAATAATTATATGTTTTATGGGCAACTGTTAAAAAATAATTCCCCATCAGCTATACATCTACAGTGGGGCGTATTCCTCAGCCAGACATTTAAAAACAGCTAAAATAAGCGAAAAAATCACATTTTAGTAACAAAGCATTATTATTTTGACTAGGGCAGCCCACGAGACGAGACTCTGCGAGACTTTTGTAAGTCTCGTCTCGGTCTCGTTAAATTCGAAAATTTTCAGTCTCGTTTCGGTCTCGTGTCGGTCTCGTATAATTAAATTCTCGTCTCGGTCTCGTCTCCAAAAAATACGGTTTCCGTCCAACTTGTTGATTATTGGAATGAAATATTTTCGTTTATAGTTTGAATACGTGCAGAAGAAAATAAATATTTTATTGAAATTGATTTTTTTAATTTATTAGACTCTCTGTCTCGTCTCGTCTCGGTTGCTTAAAAGACAGTCTCGTATCATCACGCATGACGAGACCGAGACTTTTCTCGTCCCGTGGCCAGCCCTAATTTTGACAGCTTTACGATTATGTAAGGCCCCGCTGTAGGTGTCTTGCTGATTAGAAAATATTGTAGAATATTTGCAAAAAGAAAACATAAAATCGACACGATTAGTTTGACAGATTTTAAGTGTCTGGCTCACGTTAGGCCCCACTGTAGATGTCTGGCAAGTGACAAATAAATTAAATGACAACATCCCCTAAGACATATCAAAAATTCAGCTTTGATAAAATCACTCAATGTTGCAACATTTGTATGCAACTTTAACACTCGCTACCTCTTAATTGCACCCGGATTGAAGATTCTTAGTATCCATTTGTTCTTAGCTACCATAGTATCTGTTCGCAGAAAAAATCTAAGCTTTGATAAAATGACGTATGTCTGGCGGCCCTGGGCTCTTAGTCTAATAGCTCTGGTAGGGTTCACCAGGATTACCTTGTCTGCCTAAAAATGTAGATTTATCTAAAATTTTTATCAGGGGTATTATCACTTCAATGAATTTTTTGAAAATATTCCATGATGCTCTGTCATTTTCCTTTCTTATAAACACCTTGATTTTGATGATCCGACTAGCAGAACTCAAGTTAAAAGCTTTTAAAACGAACCATAATCGACTTTTTTGGAGACTTTGTTTTGTTAATTTTTTGCATTTTAAAAATCTTAAAGAAAACAAATAAAAGGTTCGCTTAAAAAGCTTATATCTTGAGTTCTACTAGTCGGATCATCAAAATTAAGTTGTTTAGAAGTAAGGAAAATGACTGAGATTTTCAAAAAATTCATTGAAGTGATAATACCTCTGATAAAGTGTTTAGAAAATCTAGATTTTCAACCCCCCACCCCCACCACTTCGTCAAGGGTATGGGCAGGCAGACAAGGTAATCCAGGTTTAACCCTTCAGAGCTATGTATTGGTATGGGTTTAAACATTACGCAAATGACTTGACTTTTTATGCCGTTTTCTCTTAGACTATCAAGTTATAAAAATGCAAAGTTTCGTAACAGCATACATTTTTTTTTTTTTTACTCTGCGTGTGTCCAATCCAAAATAAGATTCACTTTAAAATATTTATAACATCCCTGTGGACCATGCACAAAGGTAGTCAAATCAAAGCTGATTTAAGATCAAAAGGAACACATACGCATAATTATTATTGCGATGATGATAGACTACGCGGATTAAATCCTTTGGGACCTAATCATACCTTACCGGCTTACCCTTGTGTGTCTCTATAAATAGGCAGACAGGCCTAAACTTGACTCTCTCGCCTTTATATTTATATGAAGCAAGAGCAAGGTATGTAGTTAACAATTTGGTTATGATCATTCGTCCAAATATACATGCATATATTTATGAAGGGTGTGCTCTAGCTGCCAGGGCTGTTTAAACAGATTAAAAGCAGCCCGTCAGCCGGGAATATTGTTGATGATTATAATTTTTTGTACATTCGTCATTCACGTCTGTTTGTATGAGTGTCCTTTCTGTCTGTCCATCATCGAAAGGGATCAAGGAACATTATTTGAATACTTAATCAAATTTTGTAAATATGTACCTATGTATGTTGTATGGTTGCTTCAAAATTGAGGGCAGCCAGAGCCAGCGGCAGCATGGTGGCGTGGCCAACAACACAGCAGACCATGGTAATTTTATGCAAAAAAAGGGAAAATCTTTTGCCTGTTGTTTCTGTGAATTTGACAATCTGTCCAAATAAATGGAATTTCTGGCATTCGGGTATTATACGAGCTTGGGGTATTTATAGCCCATAATATTTATACCAGTATACCCTCTTATGTAACTACATGATGTAAAAATAGCTACAGGGGTGAATTTTGATTCATTTTCAAGGTTTTAACTTTGAGTCTGGGGGTTGTTGGGTGAGAGTTTGAATGGCGTGTTGCATTTAATTGGAAGTTCAATTATTTACAAACTTCTATGATTATCATGCAAGCTTATGACACACAAAAACACAAGGGTGAACTACGACTGTCTTTTGTAAAACATTTGGGCGGGTTATACTCATTTAATATTATTATAGAGAAAGGGGAGAGTCGGTATAGTCATTAGATTCTTTTGTGTTTAACAATAACATGTTTAATATACCTAACTTAGCTAAGCGAAACACAAAACATAAACTGGTTTTAACACTTCATTTTTGTTTAGAATGTCAATTTTAGATCTATGGGGAGTGTTTTAAGCGAATAAAGTATTAGTGTAATGTAATTACAGGAAGCTCGCGTTGGGCGCCAGTTACATAAAATAAATGAAATGGTGTGTCATAAGCATAACATCAAAAAGGTGTGCTTATATTTGTTTATGAAAGCTGTTTTCATTTAAAATCAAGCCTATTATTATATCATATGGCGAGTAATATGGTATTAAATATTAAAGACAGTAAGTTAATAATAGTAATGAAAGGATAGGATGAAATAAATTAACATTTTCGAAGGGTGAACAGATCCATTTGTTTGAATCACAGACTCTTGCCAGGGGAAAATAATTCAAAGAATGGACAGAATCATTAGTCCATTCGAAAAATATCTTCTTGTATCACAGTCCCGTTTCAGAGGAATAAGAGGATAAATTGTTAATAAATTAAGTACATCAACTCCAAAACACTACTTAAAAAAAAAAAAATAACTCTATAGACACATAAATAATAACAACACTCATCTCCGTACAATAATTCTCCTATTGTCTCCGTCAGACAACTGTTGACAAATCAAATTAATCGAAGAATTCATACAAAATAAATAAAAAAAAACTACACTCACTCAGAAAAATGTCGATAAGAAATCCTTGAAATAATTGGATTCCCGACAAAAGAAATCCAGTAGCGCGCCCGACAGTATCTAATGTGTGGAATCCTTTTTCTGTTCTTCATCGCCCATAAAGCCAAACCGTGCGTGACTCGAAAGGACAACACCTATTTTCGTTCTTCTCTCTTACAAACAAAAAAAGAAAATAAATGATTGAGAAAAAAATAAAAAAAAAAAAAATGTTTGGTAGATAGGGACAAGCACACACAAAACATATAATATCGAACTCACCTTAAAGGAAAAAAATCTGTTAACCACATAAAAATAACACGTATTAACTTTTAAAAAGAATGTGCGATAGAAAATTAGATTCCTGGCACTAGGTGTCGTGTGTATAAATCCTTTTTTTTTCTATCCGTTCATCTTGGATACTTCGTTCTTCTACCGCGTACACAATAATTGCCATCTATTGTAATTTGTCATCGTGTTAAACCCACAGAAAATAATAGGAAACCCCAAGAAATGGCGACATGTTCGTTAGGTTTTCTTGCGAAGTATATGTACGTATAAGAGCCAACATGCTACTTTTGTGTTACTCTACTGGTTTTGAATTTGGTGCACTGCTCTCACAGTTCCGGGATTCTATTTCACAACGACTTTAGTTGCACATCCTTGTACTGGGCTGAAAGAATGCTAAATGGGTTACCAGATTCCAAACCAACCGCAGGATTGTCACTAGCAGCGTTGCTTTATAGCAAAAACGACAGAATCTTTGCTTGTGGTTGGAAAGCAATAAGCAATCAAACGGAAAATAGAAGTTGCCTTGTATTTCATAAGGACTAGCAGCTGAGTAAAAAAAAACAGTTTTTTGAGGTCAGGTATTGTAATAACTCTTTATGCAATGTCCCAAGGAAAATTAAATATCCATGAAAAGGATATCGCAGAATTTTGTGCCTGAAATTCCACAATTTGTGTTTTGGAAGGAAATTTATTTACTAAGGAATTTTTCAATGATATATTAAAGATTTAAAAACATGCGTGAAAATTGTTGTGGAACGTATTCAATATTCATTTTCAGAATTGGATAAAATTAGGCAACCAATTTATATCTTCCACTTTTAGCATTGAAGTACCATGTTCCATGCTCTGAAACTAAAAATATCATCAGAAAAACGGCAGCTTCGTTAAAGGGTGTGTTTTAAATCCCACAGCTAGCTATTTTTTTTTTTTTGAACAAAATGAATTTACTAGCGAATTTTTATTTTGTCAACGATATAGGTATTAGGGTGTTCTCCATACAGAAATATGTTTTAACATTGAAAAATTTACTGCGCATACTTTTGTTGAACGTATTCAATTTTGATTGCAAATAAGTTTAATATTGGTCAGCATAGTCACCTAAAAATCATTACGTTCCACAATATTTTACTTTTGGAGTTACATGTTCCTCGAGTATCGAGTAAGAAACTCCGGGGCGTCGTGAAATTGTGTACCTTACATTCCTCATTTTGGAACTAAATTAATTTGCAGGGGAATTTAAAACTTTTCAGCGATCTTCTTCTCGCAGTTACACATTCCAGCATTGAAAATATGTTGTCAAAAGGCTTGTGGTGCAGTTAACAGTCAAAAATTAATACGTTCCACAATATGTTTCCATTAAAATTACATACATAATTTAATCGGCCATCCAGTCAAGATTTGTCGCTTATAACTACATGTTCCGAAAGTGAAAATACCTTTCACAATATTTTTTCACTGAATTAAAATCATCAATTCTCAAAAGGAAATCGCATGTCCAGGCCCATATAAAATTCATAATGTTACGTTCTACAATTTTCATAAACTAAATTTATTAATAGGGAATGTTAAAGCTTTTCGACGATACATTAAATTTCCTCCCTGTTATATGCTCGAATTATCGAACAGGAAGAGGGCTTTGTGAAATTTATAATCCTACATTCCACAATTTTATTTGACGGGAAATTAATTCAGGAAAAGGATTTCAGGATTTCTCTCTTATAGTTACGTGTTCGAAAATTGAAAATATGTCGTGAACAAAAATGTGGAACGTATTAAATTTTTATTTCGTCTCAGTTGAAGAGCTTTTTTCTATGCAGCGTAAATTCACCCAGGCGAAACCAAACAATTTATAATGTGCGCGATATATTTTTAGGCTCAAATCTTACTATGATTTTGGATTTTAAAATGAAGACAAAGACTGAAAGTACCACGAATAAACTTGATATTTGTCCAGCAATTAATTTCGTTTTTGAAATATAAGATGTGGAATGTGAATTTCTTATCAGGCCAATCATTGTTCAAAGTTTTAATTCACCTAATTAATACACCAACTTCACGTGAAATATAAAATAAAAAAACCATGTTTTGGGCTACTCCTATTTTACCACCTAAGTACTTCCTGCAACGAAGTGGAAAATTAATACATTCCACATTCTTTTTAATCCAGGAAAATTAGACATAAATTCCTACAAAGTTCGGAAAAATTATATACAAGGTATTTGTTTTTGAATCAGCTTTTTTATGGTGTTATGAATTTTTGAGTAAAAGTCCCCATCGATCCTAGCCCCGTGTCTATTAAAAAGAGGGGGTCAAAGGTCACGAAGCATGGTATTTATCTGATTTTGATCAAACAAAAATCGTCGACTAATGAAACTTGGCGTAAATATTTCAATTTATCATTGAAATTTAGGATCAAAAGCGTGTCTACAAATAACTGGGTTAGAAGGGTGTTTTTAAGGTAGGGGGGGGGAGGTTGCATAATGAAGAATGCGGTGAGGACTTATATTGAAAAAAGTTTATAAAATAGTGTCACTGAAATTGTGCAAAAATGTGATATTTGTCATGATAACGAAGACATGAAGACGAAGTGGGTAGACGAGTGGTTTTTGAGGAGGGTTCAGGGGGTATTTAAACCACAACAAATTATTTTGAGGTAACCTACGCATATGGCACATCATTTTAGGGTACTTTTTGATGCCGAATCTAACTAAAGAAAAATGAAGACGCTATATCCACTCTTCATAGAGAAACATTCCCTTTCAAATGAAAATGACTATGAGAGCCAAACCAGGCAAATCAGTCTTTAAATAGAACATTTTTGCGGCTATATATTCGGGATACAAGAACATATCGCACATCGCGAGCGTTGTGATTTCCAATGTAGATGTGTATGTGGATACTCTATTTTACATCACCTTAGAGGTTGAGTACAAGATGCGTTTTTTTTACTTAGTGGTATCCCCAGTAGGCCTTATTCACAGTCACACACCTAATAATATTGATTTATTTTTGTAGTTTTTAATTCTGTAGTTTTTAGTTTTGTATTTTTGTTTGTAATTTTGTATTTTGTAATTTTTTTTTTATTAGTTTGATGGTCCTGGGCTGTCATCTTTAACATTGAAATCCGACTCCATGGTTGAATTTAGTATGCACGATAAATCTGCATCGTCTTCCAAATCTGAATCTGCAGCTGTGATGGGTCTATATCATAGTTCGTCTCCTCTTCATTACAGTTTTTATGGTCTGAACAACTTAAACCTACTCTACAGCAACCACATTTAGTACCACACCCTTTACTACAGTTAAAAACGTTTTTATTAGTATATCAGGGGCTGGTTGGAGTAGAGTTGTTACTGGTTCCAAAACCATATTATTTAGTGTTCATCCCCCGTTTTCAGGAGATTTCCAAAACCTGAATTTGAAAATAAGCTCAATAAAAGTGTTGCTGAGCCGATTCATCATTCTTTAACTAGATAGATCATTACAAAATACCCTAAAAGGATGTGCCATATGCCTAGGTTATCTCAAAATAATTTTTTGGGTTTGAATACCCCCTGACCCCTCCTCAAAAACCACCCGCCTACCCCCTATATGTCTTAGTTTTTGTTGTCATGACAAATGTCACATTTTTGCACAATTTCACTGACACTATTTTATATACTTTTTCAATATAAGTCCACACCCCATTTTTCATTCTACAACCCCCCCCCCCCATACCATAAAAACGCCTTTCACTCCAGATATTTGTAAGCACGCTTTTCATCCTATATTTCAATGATAATTTGAAATATTTACGTCATATTTCATTAGTCGACGATTTTTGTTTGATCAAAATCAGCGAAATGCCATACTTCGTGACCCCCTTTTTAATAGACGCGGAGATAGGATCGATGGGGACTTTTACTCAAAAATTCATAACACCATAAAAAAGCTGATTCAAAACAAAAACCCTGCATATAATTTTTCCGAACTTTTTTACTAATTTTCCTAAACTATTTTTAACACCATAATTTCCTTTTCGCACCATACAACCACTCCAAGGAAAAGTCTAAAGTAGCGCTAAAAAGGTTGACATTTTTCATTATTTTTTTTTTTTCAAAAGACACATAAACTGTGGAATGTAAAGTTGTTATTTTCACGACTATCCTTTTTTGGGCAAGCTCTTAGAACTCCAGTGGACGTCTTAATATTTTTCCATTTTTATTTTAACTTCTAAAATCTGTCACTAAAGAGATTAACTCTAGCGTAGTATATAATATATACCTATAGTAGTTGTGAAATTTTGCTCATGTTCTGATGCAAAAGGACCCCATTCAAGCGTAACATAGGAAACCAACGGGAATTGGTTTTTCATATACCCAAAAATGGTCCAAATGAAAATGCCATCTACTGTGGCGGGTTCCAATATCGCTTCGCTTAGGCTATGTATATTTCAAAATCCACGATGCAACCGATGCGATGTGGTGAGTTTTGAAGAAGAAAAGTACTCCAACCAAAGGATGTGATGCTATATGCTGATGCTGCTTCGACGAGAGGAGATTGGTGTGTAAGTGCAAGAAAAAAGTGTTAGAAGTCAGTCGGAAACTATTACTTATCCTTCGCGTGGCAGCATGGGCATGGGCATGGGCATGGGCAAGACCAAGGATATTCCAAGCAAGTTTATACCTATATAGACGTCTTTTTCTGAGAATAGAACTAAGCATAACCACATCATCAAACGTGGTCTTGATCGTGTTTCAATCGTGTGTATTACATTTCCTTCGGTATAAAGTTGCGCACCCACTTCGTCCTTCTTATAAAACTGAGAGCATTTCTTTCCTTAGGGGTTGCGGTTTAAAGTGGTGGACGAATTTTGTACGCTTTAGCGTTACTAGACTAACTTCTTCGTCTCTGGATGTAGATGGTCTGTGTGGTGTGGCGGATGAAAAAACGGATTGCAGCAATTTTTGAGGGCAATCAATACAATATAACGGATAGCAAATGAAGTCGGTAAAAGTTAGGTTAGTAATGGTGGTATAAAAAATAAGATGCTTCTTTAGCTATGGAATTTGGCTTTAGGGTTTTGGTTTATTCCTTTTAAAAAAACCTAAATATAGAGAGCGATGGCGATGGAGGGAGAAAGAGAAAATTGATGACGATGATGGGTCCTTCTCCGCATGGATGAGTGATGACGAGCTATTCGTGTTTATTTATTTTTTTTAGTTTTTTGTTTGGTACATTACATGGTGCTTCAGGTGAGAAACTGTATATAAAGTTGTTATTTGTAAATTTACAAGAACTGTTGAAGGAAAAGTTTAATGCTTAAAGTGGCGTTTTTGAGAAAGTATTATTGCTAGAATTTATATGTATGTAAAATGAGATTATTAAAGTAAGGAATATGTACAGTTGTGTATTAGTACGGGAGGCGACCGTCGGTTTACCGATCCCATCGCGGCTTCCTTTTAAGCAACCGACACGAGACCGCGACGAGACTGTGTATTTGGACCGAAATTTACAGAGAGTCTAATAAATTAAAAAATCCAATTTCAGTTAAATAGTTATTTTCTTCTGCACATATTCAAACGATAATCGAAAATATTTCGTTCCAATAATCAACAGTTTGTCCGAAAACCGTATTTTTCGGAGACGAGACTTAAATATTCGAGACCGATGCGATACGGTTGCTTAAAAGGCAGTCTCGTCTCGTCTCGTCTCGTCTCGTCTCGTCTCGTCTCGGTCTCGTCATTCGAGACCGAGACTTTTCTAGTCTCGTGCCAGCCCATATTGAAATATGGAGATTTATTTGTAAAAAAAAACTCCGTAGATACCAACATTTTACATACATATTAATAATGAAGTGAGTATGACCAGAATTTATTGCCATAGTCGAAGATACTTAAACATCGGATTTTGTCAAAGTCAATTAAATAAATTTTTGTGAAATAAAAAAAAACATGTATATCTACTGTGAAACTAATTGTAAATTGGTCGAATGAATGATTTGTATATACAATACATAGTAGCAGGATCAGAGGGGGTAAAGAATTTATTGCAACGTCCATGAAAACCCAAACATTTTGCAGCATTTTTGGCAGTTACATGCAGTGATTATTCCATAGTAAGTGGTCAGAGAAACACAAACCGAGATCAGAAAGCTTTTGGGTTTCCTAAATGCAAGTCCCTTTCATAGAAAGAGGCAATGGGGGTAAGCTTTTTTTAAGCGAGAGCATGCGGCATTGCGTTTTGGAGCAATTAAATTCCACGTGGTTAATGATACCTCACTGGAGAATCATATTATGTTGAGATCAGAGTTTAATGGTGTTAACATATGCTGACGCTGGAGCTCATAATCTGAAGAACGGGAAGTTGATACTGGAAATGAGTATGAGAGACCAGAGTGCTGTAATCAGCAAAACAATGGATTGAATTAGAAGTTATAGCTAAAAGATCATTAATAAAAATAAGAAAAAAGGGTTGGAGATAAAACGGAGCCCTGTGGCACACCAGAATTTATTTTGATATGAATGTCAGACTGGAACCCATCCAATACCAGTTGTATCGAACGATCCGAAAGATAGTTTCTAATCTACCGAAGCAAAGGGTCTTCGAAACCAATATTGACCAGCAAAGGCCAGGTTGTTTCAGTAATTGGTTAGTCATACATTTTTGTATACATTATGTATTTTTGATTCTGCTTGGGTTTTCAAGACCGTATCAGAATTTTAGCACATCATTTACGAAATTGTCATACAAATTATAAATAAATTATTATAAAGGGCTATTAAATCCCCCTAAAAGTCCAACTAGCTTTAGCAATGGGTCAGCTCAAGATATTTTGTTTTACGAATATTTAAAGTTTTTTTTTTCAAGGCCGTAAACAAAAAAAAACTTTAAAAATTCATAAAAACCTATTAATGAGAGTTAAAAATCGTCACGGCACAACAAAGAACAAAACCGAACTAAAAGACAAAACCGGGATATATTTAGATGAAGTGTGGTGATTGCAACGAAAAATATATAGTGGAAACCAAACGAAGTGAAGTCTTGGAGTTCGTTTCACAGAACATTGCAGCCATTTCATATTCAAGCGAGCTGAAAAATCTTTGTTTGCTGCACACGCTTTAAGCCGCAACCTCTTCACTTTCATGAATGTGGTACATGATTGATGCCGAAAAATATTGACTGTCTAAATTTTGTACATCTACCTACTTAGGTACCTAGCTACCTTAGTGGAGTTTCTTGAATTTTTTGTTGTTAGCTATTCAAAATGGCTATCGGGGATCTTATAGAGGATACTACTCTGGTAAGTATTTCTGCGCCCCGGAAATTTTTAAAAATGGTACTTCCAGACCCCACGTCCGTTTTTTATGTAAAAATCACTTTTTTTTTCAAAGTAAACAAAATGATCAAGAAATTCGCGTATAAAACGTGATTTCACCGACTTAAAAGATTTCTTTTGCCAATTTAGGGATGCCTAAAATTAAATAGCACAAGCAACTGCCTCTTAAAATTTAAAAATATGCCTTTCTTACTCGATAAATGGCTGAAAACCACTAAGAAATCAGTTGATTTTTAAGCTTATCTCGACTTTAAAGTCCCACTCGGGTTCGGGAACGAGCAATTAAGACTCGTCTTAGATGTAATTTCGTGTGCTGAGCTCAAATCCATCATCTTTTTTCCGCCATATGCTCTAATTTTTGAGATATTCCAGTCTGAAAATGGGATATAACCCCTATTTTTGAGATTTTGAAAAAAATTGAAATGATTTTTTGCCAAAAACATGCAGTGATTCATTAAAGCATTGCACTATAACTTATGTTCATGAATGAATCGCTGTATTTTTTTTTAGAAAAAAAGCATTTCGATTTTTTTCAAAATCACAAAAATAGGAGAACAAATGGTTATATTCCATTTTTAGACTGGAATATCTCAAAAACTAGAGCCGATGGCGATGGCGGAAACAAGATGACGGATTTGAGTTCGGCACACGAAATTACCTCTAAAAAGAGTCTTACTTGTTCGTTCCTGAACCAGTGTAGGCCTTTAAAATCGAGGAAATCTAACAAATCGACCGATTTTTAGGGGTTTTAGGCCTTTTATCGAGTAAAAAAGGTATATTTTTTAATTTTAAGGGGCAGTTACTTGTGCTATTTAATTGTAGGCATCCCTAGAGAGCCAAAAGAAATCTTTTTAAGTCGGTGAAACCACGTTTGATACGCGAATTTCATGATCATTTTTTGACTTTGAAAAAAAACGAGAGTTTTACATAAAAAACGGCCATGTGGACCATTTTAAAAAATTTCCGAAATACCTCTATAAGATCCATGATACCCATTTTGAATATCTGACAAAAAAAATTATCAGACACCCTTGAGCTACCTATACCGACCTATTAAAAAAAAATATTTCAGAAACCGTATTCAATAAACTCATCTACATATGCATTAGGGTGGCGCTTATTTTGGCAATGTTCTAATTTCTTTCGGGTTCGCCCCTTAAAGTGATCAAGGTAGAAAAACAAAAATATGTGCAAAATTTTGTTGAAATCGGGTTAACACGTGCCACCGAGCAGTTGAAAGTTCCCATACAAAATACATGTAGATTGTTAGCCTTTTAAAAAAATCAGAAAAAGTTCAAAAAAATGATGAATATTAATAAAACTTACCATTTATTTTAATTATTATATGGACTAAAAACAAAAAATATTTCCAGAATTTTAGACATTTTTCTAACCATTTAAAAATCGAAATGAAAATAAGTAAATTTTTGTTGTTTTTTGCTAAATTCTTACTTACGTAAATCAAAATTTTGTTCGATTTTCAATTCTTGACCATAAAAAAATAGATTCATCAAGCTTTCAGAAGTCCAACTGCAGGCAGATCAAAAAACGAGACAATCAAAAAGCGCGACACTCAACCGTTCACAAAACTCATCCACACAAATTACTAGATATATGTCAGCCTATGTTACATAATCTCCCGCAAACTATTTTCACTCGATAACAAAAAACTATAATCAAACAAAATATTATATAACTCGCTGTATGTGGGTAGGTATATCCCAAAGGTGGTAGATGCTTGTCTGCCGCAATACCCAAAACGCCTGATTTGATCCTTATTACCAATTCCTAAACAATGCGTCTAATGCAGCAGCAAAAATTAGTTTATGCGGTCGTGCAATCACTCACTAACGAACGGGTCCCCTTATTTCCCAGATCGATTCACCATCATCATCATATATATGATGATCGGGTCCTTTAATCCTTTGACCCCCTTTTGCTAAACAATAACCACACCGAACATACAGACTTCACATACCTACCTTACCTTCTTTGGTTTTTCGGACCAAATTTCGCATTGGCAGACTAACAGATTGCATTGAACTCGTTCAGCCGAGGATAATAATTAATACTCACTCGCATTATGCCATGAATTGTGCTAGTATTGATCGGCGGCGGAGGTGGTGGCAGCGGCGGCCGATGGAATCCTTTTCCATATCTGCAACCTTAACCATCAATGTTTGTCCAATATGACGTGAGCCATGATGGCGGCTGGTATTATTTATCCGCCATTCTGATGGACGCATTTAACTGCTTCGATGCCGAGCGAACAAAAAATCATTCCATCTACCGCAAAACAATTTATTCTGTCCGGGGGATTTGAGGCTCGTTTAGCATATACCGAGGTACGAGTATATACATATATAGAAACTTATATCACACAACAAACTGAAGGCAGCATCAGTATAAGGTGGGGGTCCTTCAGGATTCGAAATCGAGAGCGAGAGGAGCAAGAATTAGTAAAACGAATGCGCCGTCAAATTACAGTTCGAACAGACTTCAACCGCAGGACATGGCCATGGCACAAACGATTGTTGTGAATTTGCTTTCACTATTATGGACATGAGGCTGCTACAACGGCGCGGCGTATACGAATTAGTTTCTGATTAATTGTACGAAAGTACAGTTATATTGGTGCGGTGATGGAAGCCATATTCTCTCTCTCTTCCTTCGAATATAACATTGCTGGCATATTTTTACATCCTTTCATCGTATGATTGATTTGATTTCTTTTTATTGTATCTAGTTGTCCTTTTTTCAACGCCACCTAGTTGTCCTTTTTTCAACGCTACAACCTACCACCAAACCTACCTACAAACCTTCGCGGCAAGCTGATGGTTTGGGATAAAACGTGCTTCAGCCAAAAGCCACAGCCACGTATTAGAAGCCTTGCTCACATGCCGCGCCGCTGCTGACGCAACTTGGTATACCCTCGCGCTCACACAGGATCTCAAACCAAGAACCGGAATTTTGTGACATATTTTCTACACACATATCCTTGAAGAAATACTATACCAACTATTGATGTATTTTGGTATGGAATTGTTTGAGTTTGATTTTTGGCATTGGCACCCATAGAATCTGAATCTTGTTGCCTAAGCACATCCTGTTTAGGGAAAATATAGAAAAAGAGGGCCGTTTTGTGTGCACACACAGGCTATGACGTGCCATAAGCATATTGAGATTTTGACACATCCTAGCTCTGATATGGAACAAAAATAGAATGTCGTCCTTTCTGTAATAAAAAAAAATCAAAAAAAAAAACATTCTCAAAACTTTGTCCTCTAGGTAAGTACCAGTACCTACTATTGTGCGAAGCTTGTGTGGAGTCCCGTGTCAGTGGTGTGATGCTCTCGTGTGAGAAGTACAAATTTTGCTAAAAACTTTTGTTGAAAAAGTGTTTGCGCCGCGTACTTGTGGCCACCAACCACACTCTCACGTAGTACCTACCATCTAATGGCAGCAGGATGTTGGACGTATGGGTGGGCGGCGGAGGCGGGCGTATTGTAGTAGTGCTTGGGATGCTGATGTTGATGCTGTTGCAGGTGCGCCAGACGATATATTGTTAAAAAGTTGAGGCTGTGTTTCAATAAAATAACGGAATTTAAGTGCTCGGCTGTATGTTATGTTCCGCAAAAAGTTGATGAAGTTATGTCCTTGTGTCTAAACACTACACATGTATGTGTGCTTGATGTGCTCCTGAGTGGGTAGATGTTTTGTGGAGGCTTTTTTATGAGTGTGACAACAAGGACATCACGCGTGTGGTGTACACAAAAGAAAATTGGTAATAACATTTTGTCATTTCAAAAGTAGGTTCCTACAAATTGCAAAGAGATACCCACTCCCACACCCATCTACATAGGTAGCTACCAAGATACACAATCATAAAATAAAGTTATGATGATATTTCTGGTCAAAATGGTAGGTATGTGCCCCTAAAATTAGCCTCTTTCAAACGGGCGACCTGCTGACGACGACGACGTCCAATATGGGGACATCGTGCTGATGGCTGGCGCTGGGTGTGGATTGTAAGTCGTTGGGTGTAAAATTATATTGCTTGCTAGTAAAAGTTAACTTTTTTTTTATGGAAGGCAATTGTGTTTAACTAAGTGCACTGAAAATGAGACAAAATGTCAATTTTCTTATGTGTTTCCATGAGGGATCAGGAGAAAGAGGAATATTTAAGTTTAATTTATTGGGTTTCTTAGAAGCTACAATATTTTTGTAATTTTTTTTGTGAAGAACAATTCATAAAAAAAGTCATTTAGTTAAAGTGAAATAAGCCAATTTAACATGAAGAACAGTTATGTTTTGCTGTGGATTTATTTATTGAACGCGTTTTATACCCACTTGTATTTGTCATGCTATATGCAGTCGATAAGCCATCAAGACCAAGCAGATCTCTATTGCTTGATGTCTAGACTGTAAAAATTGTCAAATAAAAAACTTCTTTCTCGTTATATTCATAAAAACGGATTGGTACCTACATATACACTGGTTGATAAAAAAAAATCGCTACCCACAGAACCTAAGAGTATATTCAATCTAAAGTTTGGAAGTTGATAATAACTTTTTTTTTGCAAATAGAGAAGCAAAGTGTGATTATTAAGGGAGAGTTGAAAAAGTTTTGGCTTACCATGTACGCAGACCAGACGTAGAAACATTTGCAGTCTCGCGTGAAATGGTGTTGATTTGAAAAACTTTAACAAAAGGCATAGGACTAACTCTGCGAAATTGACTAGTCTGTATTGAAATCTACTGGGTAAAACGACAGTGTTCGAGGCCCACATACGACTATTCTCATATATGGTCTTATGTATGTTTGGGGCTGGATGAGAAAAGTCTCGGTCTCGCATGACGAGACCGAACGGAGACGAGAATGCCTTTTAAAGTTCTGAGACAAAAACGAGAAGAGACCGAGATGAGACTTACAAAAGTCTCACCGAGTCTCGTCTCGTGGCGAGCCTTATGTATGTTCCCGAATTTAGAGTCTTATAGCCCCTGTTGCACTATGTAACAATCAACAGATATTCTCTCCTTTTTCAAGATTTATCTATTCATAGGGTAAAATGGGATAAACAAAAAAATATTGGTTTCCGATTTCAAAAATTCCGTTTGTGTTTGAATGCTTTTATATATATTTAGAGGACGGACTTTGAGGTTCATATGGATTTTTGTCATAAATTTCGCAGTTTATAGGGTGACATGGGGTAAAAATAAAAGAAGAAATACATTCCATCTCAAAAATTATTTTTGTATTTAAGCCAATATACTTACAGAAGGTATATATGTATAACTATAGAGGATCACTTTAGTGCTTCCATAATTTGTCAATTTATAGGGTGAAACAGGGTCAACGCAACAAACCTGTATCCAATTTCCAAAAAAATTGTTTTACGTTTGAAAGTTAAAATGAATGATGGACGTGAGGATTAATGTAGGAATACATATTTTTCAAAATTTAGCTAGGTTTCGTATTAATATTTTTAAATCGTTATAATTTAGTAAAAAACACAATGGTATCCGATTTCAAAAAATCTCTTCGTGTTTGAAATGTAAAATTTTAATTCTTCTTAGAGATCAGTCAAGGGATAGATATTTTTTTTTAGTTTTAAAAGTTCATATGCCCGAGTACCTGGGATGAACCTAGTCAAACACTGAAAACCGGATGGTTTAAGTACTCTTAATTTTTAAAACTCATGTTAAAATATGAACATCTCAATAGTTAATAAGATGAATGCGATCATTTCAGCTACCGGTTGCATTATCTATTAAGCCAACTCCTCCACTAGGTTTTTCGCCATAAGTTTCGACTCGACTCCGTTCTCCGTGGGGTATTGAGTCGTTTCAGGATCATTTTAGCTCGATGTCCATTTAGAAAAAGCCGAAGCTGGCTTCAGTACCTCAAGTTAACGTATTATTTTACAAGGTGACTCTAGCGTTTTGACTACATACATTCGAAGATCAATACAGTTTATTGAAAAATATGCGTTTAAAATATGAAAATATGGTTTTATTATGAAAATATGCATTTTCCACTAACGAAGGAATGCTTTTTTGAACGAAGTTTCATGATTCGTAAATATAATTTTGTCCTTTAATTTGGCCTCTAAATTTTGTGAGAAAAAAAACATGCATTTACATGAAAATCTGAGCCCTAATTATCAGCATCAGGTGTACTTTTTTATTTTAAAAGATTAATTTATCGAACCTTACGCCGCCATTCAACATTTTTTGTGATCAGTATCAGTTTTTTCTTGTTCTTACAAAGAGGTTGGTTTTGAGCGTTTGAAGTTTTCAGAGCATTGAATTCTAAAAATCAAAATAATACTTTAAAACGTTAAAATAAAAAAAAAATAGTTTGCAATTTTGTTTTTTGATTTTTATTTTGAAATTTAATTTTTCAAAAACTGTAGACTAAAACTTCTTTATTTAAAAAGAAAGCAAAATAAAAATTTCTCTATTCTTTCACAAATGTAAAACATATGGCATTATAATATAAGTATTACAAAGATCATTGCTGTTTTAAGAACCTACATGCTTTAGGTTTTTTTCACACGTTATGTGAATCGCACTGAATAAGAACGACCGCCATCCAGTGGTAAGGCCGTATTCTGATTAGAAAATCTGCTAGGCTGTGAGTGATTTTATACGGGATTCATCTTTATTTACCGGATTTATACGTTATTTTACAGCATTACTTCCTGATTTTACTAGATTGCGGTCTGTTATTTGACGGATTCGTCCGAGACTTTGACTGATTCGTCTGTGTTTTTACAAGAATCGTTTCTGACCCCACCGTGATTTACCGGGTACGTAAGTAAATTTATCAGGTTTTACGGAATTTATATGTGATTTCACGAAATTGTTCTTCATCTTTTGACCGAAATCGTTTTGAGCTATTCCGTTCTCAATTTCACGCTCAGATTCATCCGTCATTTTACGTCTGTAATTTACCAGATTCATCCGAGATTTTCAACAAATTCATCTGTGGTTTTATCAGATTTCTGTGATATTACTGGATTTATCCGTGATTTTACTGGATTCTTGTTCGTGATTTAAACGAATTGTTTATTCTTATTTTACAAGATTCGACTCTGATTTTACCAGATTCATCTATGATTTTATCAGATTCATGTAAGCATTTTTGTCGGATTCATCTCTGTCATTTTTACCAACCCGTTTATGTGGTCTTACCATATTCATATTTTACTAGATTCGGCATTGATTTTACTGTGTTCTTCCGTGATTTATTCAGATTTTTAAACGAATTTACCGGATTCATCCGTAATCTGTATTCTTCCGTCATTTTAACGGATTTGAATAGGATTTTACCAGATCCATCGATTTCTCCAGATTTGTGCAAGAATTTACTGGATTCGAGTCACTTTAACGAACTCGCATGATTCGTCTGCAGTTTACGAGCTTTGTCCGTGATTTTCAACAAGTTTGTGATTTTATTGAGTCCTTCCGTCATGTTAACGGATTCGTCTATGATATGACCACATTCATCTGTAATTTGCCATATTAGATAAGAAAACTGACCGCATGAATACGTCATTTGTACGAACTTATATTATTCGCCTGCAGTTTTCTAGATTTGATCACGACGCGACGCACGTCTGTGATTTACCGGATTTAGTTGGGGATTTTATTGATTTTTTCCATTTTTTTTAACGGATTTATAATTTGCCATATTAGATAAGAAAACTGACCGCATGAATACGTCATTTGTACGTACTTATATTATTCGCCTGCAGTTTACCAGATTTGATCACGACGCACGTCTGTGATTTACCGGATTTTGTTGGGGATTTTATTGATTTTTTCCATTTTTGTAACGGATTTATCTCTGAATTAACCAGATCCATCCATGATTTTGCCGGATTAGTATATGAATTCATCGGATTCATATTTTCACGAACTTGTGCGTGGTTTATAATGTGAATTTATATGTGAATTTACAAGATTCAATATCAATTTTGCGAGATTTGAGTGAGAATTTACCGGATTCATCCATTATTTTAACGGACCTGGTCACACCAGATTCGTGTGTGTGATGTTATTCTTATTTGTTAATAAATTTATAAAGCGTTAGTTAACGTTAGTTAAACTATCCGTTATAAATTGTACCCCTGCTTAAAATTTAGACCAATAAAAAATATTACTTTTCTTTACTAAACGATATACCTATTATGTACCTAGAATCTATAGAAGTTCACAAAGCTTACCCCACAAACGTAATTGCTGTGTACCTATGCATCTGTTCCTTTTTTATTATTAAAAAAAAACCCATCATTGATGCAAGTATATTGTATTTTTTTTTAAATTTATATAAAAACTACAGCTTTTTTTACTCTTGTTTGTACTTTATACGTTTTGGTTTAGCTCTCTCAATTTATGTATATCGTTAAATAAAACAAAAAAATACCAAGGATAAGCCAAAAATGTCGTCGGATATGTGCCCCGCATGTATGGTTTACTGGTTCAAATTAAATTCAACACTCTGTCTCACTCTCTATCTCCGCACATGCGATATCGTCGCTCGTCGCTTACGGTAGTGGTACTGGATTATCTATATCCACCCCCCTACTATTAAAAAAGAAAAAACAGCATTGCAGTGTATACATAGAGACTAAAAGTCCACTAAAAGTTTTCTCAAATATGTAGGTGTGTTTTTTCGCACCAAACCTAAATATCCTTTTATGTAAATTTCCACATTGTGTGATGAAACAACAACAAAAACCGTTACAACAGAAATTGTAAAAGCATTTTTGTATCACTGTTTTTATTTTTTATTTTTTCACTTCCCCAGTCCAGGATACAACTCACTATACTATAAATAAAGGATACAACCAAGGATATTATTGCGATTTTCCTATAACGAAAACAGATTGCATCCCGTTTTGTAACAACAGAGAAACAAAAAAAAAAAAAAGTAGATAAAAGAAAAAAACAGAAACTGCATCTCACTATACTGAAACATTAAAAAGGGAACGAAAACGGCATAAGGATTCACGAGTGATGTTGCATGCTTTTATGAGCATACTTTATTTTATTTTTTCATTTTTTTATGTTTTGTAGGTCATTGCAATTGCTTTCAAACCAAAATACCAAAACACTATGTTGCGGGGCATTTAAGTTAAAGAGGAGAAAACAACAACCGCCTGCCATTGCCATTGCCATTTTTCCGAATGCGATTCAGAATTTATAAGGACCAACCACATTCTCCAGAAATGGCGCCCAACGTCTGATATATGCGCCAATAATACTGATTTATGTATTCGTTTTCCAAATAGCTTCTTGCGCTGGTGATGCTACTGCTGGTTTTTTTGTGGCTGATGCCATTTTCTGTTGCTTCATCTTCAATTCATAGTCCTCTACTACACTCTACTTCCAGGCAATTGACCTTTATTCGGTCGGTAAAGTTTCAAGACTCACAGTTTGAGGTAGAGTTGTAGTACAAGTATAAGTAAGAAACTCTTCAGTGAGCGGAAAAAAATAACTTTCACGTGCTTCATAAAATTTCATTATGTCCTTAATTCCCTCGAACGATAAACTGACACACACCTTTGGCCCCAAAACAAAAAAACAAAAAAAAAAAAAAAAAAAACCAACAACAACAACAAACAAAAATGCCAACTTTCTGCAAAAGTTTACGCCGAAAATTATGCAATCCCCGTTATATAATAGCTATAACCAACTACCTCTGTGCTTCACCACCCTCAGCCAATAGTCCTTGCGATATGAAAATATTAGACAGATAAAAATTAATTAACTGTATAATTCCTTGGCCAATAAACAAAAGAGCTGTTTTGTTAGCCAACGAATGGAGGTATAAGAAGAAAAAAAAATAGTACCTTCCGTATAACAAAAATCCTGGATTACCTACCTGATGGCAAAGTCGTTACCGGTGCGCGAGCTCAAACTTATTTCTGTTGCTCACGTTTGGGGAGTATTTTTTTTTTTTTTTTTGCAAAGGCGACTTTGCCCAACTTATTCACAATTTGGAATTAATTTCCTGGATAGAGTTTTTATACTTCAAAACGGTCGGTCGGTGTTATACGACTTAATAAACAATAATAATTTTCTAGGCTACTCTCCTTTTGGCGGTGTATGGCGATGGTGGCGGTGGTCGATGGCTTGTGGTGTTATTAGGATTAATTTAAGGGATCATATTCGAGGTTTCAGAGATACACGCAATATTCATCGCTTGATAGCTCACTGTACACAGCTACGAGCCACCTGTAATCAAGGACGATGACGCACAGTGGGACAAATTAACTCCTAAAAGGAAAAAAAAGTGTTTTGAAGAAGGCCTTTCGCAATTTCAAGCGCGAAATTAGGTATAGTACGTACAGGAAAATGAGATCTCCATTTAAGAATTTTATAATTTGTTATTAAGAATTTTGAAGAAAAAAAAAAACGTCAGACAGAAATTAGGCTTTAACGAAAATCAGAATAAATATCACATAATTTTGCTTTCCATAACAAAATTAATATTATGTCAGAAAAATGATAAATATTTCGGTAGAAAAATTAAAAAAATATAACGGAGCGAAAGCTTTGCAGCCTAACTGCGAGTATTTTTGAAAAGTGGAAATATTTAATTTTGTCTGATTATTTTTCTTTCTGCCCCACTGTACAAATTGAAAAAGGACATTCTTGATGCAAAAGCAAAAAGAACTCACATTGCCATTATGCTTCATTACGTAATAATATTTATTTTTAGAATTTGTTGCTTACACTTGGCTTAAACTTGCAGAGTTCTGAACAGCGAAAAATGAGAGAAAATATGAGAGCAAACAAAATTCATATTTAGAGCGGGAGTAAAAAAAGAAGTTTGTAATGCAAGTACAGGAGGTACCTGCTTTATACCTTACCTTCACTTGAAACTTTTTAATGATGTCGACGAAAATGCCGATGACAGGAAATATAAGTTTTTAACTTTACCTATATTTTTTTTTATTTTGGAATAATTTGTTCTTAGGATTTTATTTACGTGTTCCACCTGAAGGGTAAACTAATTTTTTTTTAAAGATTTTTTTTTATTATTTTTGAAAATAATAATTTTGGTTAAAGAAAGACTCGTATAGTCGCAGGGAATAACTTTTTGACTCATATAAGAGGAGTTATTCCGCACTTGACGGTTAAATGATTCAGCTACTTGGAGTTTGAAGTAGATAAATAGAAAAACAAATTATTTGATGATGGAAATTGTGGTTTGTGATTTTTTTAATAATATGTAAATTGGCAAAGGAGATCTAATTTTGTACAGGAGTGTACTTGAAGTTTTTAATATTATATATGTTGTATAGGTACCTACTTAGTTAGTTTATTGAAGACGACATTTACGAAAACATGCGTTATTTTAAGTGGGACATGATACATGAAATAAAGCTTAAATTTATATGCACTGGTAGATATGGCATCCATGTAGGCAAGGAATTAATTTTAATATATGTATTCAAATTGACGGTATTAGAAATTGATTTGAATTGCGTAGAATTAAAATTTTATTTTTACATCATCCTTGCGTATTGAGGTCAAGACTGAACCACTAAATAGGTACATAGTACTAGTGCGCGTATGCGTTGACTAATTAAAGTTATGTTCTGAAAGTGCTGTTGGTGTTGTTCTTAAAACTCGATCTTAGTAAATATTTTATAAGCTTATAATAATGAAGATTAAGAAAGGAGAATTGGCTGCCTAAAAACGACACCTATGCAAATGATTAGGTACTATGGAGTGTGCCAACGTACGAGTATTTTGTGTGTCCTAAACAATGCGAGTTGGCTAAAATAAGCGACTAAAAAAATAAGAAAAACACTTTGCAAATTCAAACAAAAATAAACGAAGTAAATATACTGCCTAAGTCCCATGGCTTACAGTTATGTGTCCATATTCAAAAATGATGCTCTTGAACTAAGCTTTCCAACGTTGTATATCCCAATTGTGGGCACTAGACGCACACTTATTATCATTCATTAAATTCGCTAAATCGTATAAAAAAGAGGAAGAATTTTCATACTGTCAAGCGAATTATTCGCCAACCATGATATTGTTCGCTTTTTTTGGCCATTGGTATAAAAGTTCCTTTATTTTGGGGTTTATTCAGTTCATCAAAAGTAACCATCAATACTGTAATTTTAATGGAACATTATTGCAATTAATGTTTGCTCTAATTGCAATCTCTGTTGTCATATACTGTCTAAGCCCCATGGCTTGCAGCTTTGTGTCCATACAAAAAAAAAAAACGATTTAGTAGGGCTAAGCGTTCCAACTATATCTCGACTGAAAAGGTAAAGTATCTTAAGTCGACTTAAGATATTTCGCGTTTTTTTGTTGAACATCAGTGCCGTTCTAAAGAACTACAGTTCTGTCTTATCGGCATCCTTCTATCTCACTCCTTTGCTTACTTATAGACAAAAACAATTCCATCTTCTGTTCAGAAGACACATCTCTACACGAGGTAAAATATATTAAGTCCACATAAGATTGTGTGTTCTGCTTAATTTTAAAACCTAAAATAGACTTAAGATTATATTGGCTTAATACTTTTTTATTATTGTGAAATTGTAAATCATATTAAGTTGATTTAAGATATTTTTGCGCGTGCAAACAGAAACAAAAGTCATCCTTAAGTCGACATAAGACAAAATACTTAAAAACATTCCGAAAAAGTGTAAAAAAAAGTCTTATGTCAACATAAGATGATTTTTTGAATTAAAAACTGAAAATATTCTATCCCTAAGTTGTCATAGTTGCAAACCTAAAAAAAATTCCCGAAATAACAAGAACATAAGATATTTTTTAGCGTAGTTTGGTTCTGGATTTCCTTTAGTACGAACGTTTTTCTTTTAGTGAATGAGTTAATAATGCAGTTCATTTTCATTTAGAGTTTCAGTAAGTGTTTCAAATAGTGTTGATTTATACGGGTTGGCTACGAAATCCAGAAAATTAAAATCTCGTTATCGAAATATCGCAATACGAAATCTCGCAATTACAGAAACCCGCTTTTCATAATCTCGCAATTACAAAAACCAGCTTTTTATAATCTCGCATTTACTCACCCCTTACCGTTGTCGTGTCACTGAAACGATAGTAAAACGACAAGGCTCTAGAGGCAATAGTTGGCGTTTCAATAAACCCAAATATTCGACATTCTCTCCAATCTCCAACCATCTCATCATTATGACGAAATTAGTTTTAATAAAATATCAATTGCCGCCTCCAGGGGCGTGTCGTTTAACTGACGTTTTAGTGACACGACAACCGTAATAGGGGTGAATAACCCGCAAACCAAAATCTCGAATATAGATATTAAAAAACGTTTAAAACGTAATTAAAAAAACTACTGAGAAGATAATTTTTGAAAATATTCGAATTTCTTAACGTGACGATGTTTTTTAACGATGAAACAGAAACTATACTATGGTCACCTCGTTTGTGAATAATTCAGCCAGCAGCAGCTTATTTTCAAATCAATACTACTTTCCATGCGAAGTACCAGCTTTTCATGTTGAGTGTGCAACCCTTCGCTAAGACCAAATAATCGGAATTATTACTTCCCGCGCATGCGCCTGAGAGGATGATTAAAATTAAGTTTGCATAACCACCTCTTCACAGGTCTTATAGAAACAAATTAGGCTGATATCACTTCGCTGAGGCAAATTCATCGAAATAAATGCTTCTCGCGCATGCGTCTGACAGAGTTCACACAATTATTATTCTTGTGTCGGGCTTGTTTTCTGAGGAAATCATTTTTATTGGTGGGATCCGGAGTATTATTTTTTTTTTATAGTCATTTCTAATAAGAAATGATTAAATAATTTGTATTCGTACTGCAATTCTGAATATAAATTACATAATTATAGTTCCATGTAAAAAAAAAAATAAATATTTTATTTTTCAACTGAATTTAAATTGTTTTCTTTTTCCATATTTGTCTCACCCGGGGTTTAGACAAGCAAGTAGAACTAGTAGCATTTGTATCATAGTGTTAGTTTTATGGATTTTTTAAAAAAAATTCATACAGAAAAATATACAAATTATGGCAACTATGGAAACAAAACAAATAAATGAAAAAAAAAATAAACAACACTAGTAGGATAACTGGCAGGCTACTCGCAGGCAAAAATATTATACTATTTGCCCTGCTAGTCGGCTCTCTCGTGATCAGATACACAAAACACATATACGCTACTAGTTCTACTCGCTTGTCTAAATGCAGAACATTAGTTTGTTCCGTTTTTGTTTGGCAAAATTTAAAAGCTTTAGCTATACTCAATGAATCGGTTTAATTTAAATTTTTAAAATGATACAAATTTACCTATATTTATTTCCATAAATAATTTGACCTGTGGTAACCCTCTCTCGGCAGTAGAAACATACATGCGCAGAACAGTGCACAAGATAATGCTTGTATCGGGCTTTTCCTCAGGGGGCTTACAGAAACAAAATAAATTGACATAATTCCACTAACAATTATGCTTCCATTAGACTTTTGTACACATAATAGCTTGTTTCAGGCCTTTGTAAGCAGGCCCTTCCAGAGCTCTTGGCAGTGCTTCCTAATGAAAGCTTTTTCTTTGCTTTTGTTTCAAATGCCTCTCAAAACTAATTTCTGGGAAGCCTCACGAAAACTATAACCAAATTGTAAATATTCAGGCTTGTAGAAAATTAAAGATTCTGCTTGTAGTAGGAAGCTGTTTTCAAAAATATAGCTTCGAAAATTTGCAACTTCGATGTCCAAACTAAAAACAAGCCTTGTAGAAATAATAACTTATAGAAATTCAAAAAATGAACCGTATAGAGGAAAAATTGTTAGTTGGGACGCGACTCCGTCGCTCCGCCTATGTTGTTAGTTGGTGTGCATTCAGTTTATTTGTAATAAACAGGACCTTGGGTGGCCCGCATATATGGTTTAAGGATTTTATGTTCCTTTTGGGCCTCTGATTTTCCATTTTCCATTTGCAGGATGTACCTACTTATAACTTATTAGATTACCATTCTGCGAATGGTAAGTTCAAAAAAAAAAGAAGCTAGGCAACCACATAAATTCACCAGAGACAGAGATTCCTTCAACAAGCGGTGTAAAACAATGAAACAATAAAAAATGAAATCGATTTAAGTTTTTTCCAATGAATTTATAATTTGGTTTATTTCCTTTTTATTAATTTTAAGTTTTTTTTTGACTTTAAAAACAAAGTTAAATAAACTAAACTGTTTCTCTTTTTTTAATTAATTCTTTTCTGTAAACCAAATGTGACTTTATATTTTTTTTTAAGAAATTCAAGTCCTTGTTTTGTATTATTAAAGTTTATCTCTATAAAACAAATGTGATTTTTTTAATTTAAAGACTTAAAGTTTTAAAAATAAATACCTGAAAACATCATCTTAAAGAGCTTTTTTTCCACTTTTGCACACGCAAATCATCTTAAATGAAGAATTGAAAACGTCCTTCGAAAAAACGAGACAAAATATCTTATCTCAACTTAAGATTTTGGAAATTAATATAAAATACAATTTTAAGAAAAGCCAAACTATCTAAAGACATATTTTTCCTTATAACGGGCGAAATATAAGAATATCTTTTTGAAATAAATTTAAAAAAAAAGATCATAAAATTTGACATCTAAATGCCCTGTTCAATAAAGTCTACACTTGAAAGATTTTTGGAGAGGTAGCTTTGAAGTGTTTTTTTGCTCTCCTGAAAAATCATCAAAATTGACTTAAGATACTTTACCTTTTCAGTCGAGATATATATATCTCATTCTTGGGCAAGAGGTAGACCAAAATGCCTATTCTCCTTAAAATATTAAAATAACTTCTGTTTCAAGTGGAGTGAATTAATATATTTACATAATTCATTTAAAAAGTACTAGTGACCTCCATTATAGAAATTCATGTGTTTTGCCCAGATATGACAGTTGGCTCTTCAGTCGGTCTGTCATATAGGAACATAACTTAAAGATTATATTATAAAAAAAACCTGACCACGGGTATTTATTTTCTAGGTGCACGAACTTAAACAAATTCCACCAGAATAATAAAATTCACAGTATCTTTTTGCTGTGATTGTTATAAGAGTCGGTAAACATCGACCAAAACTTGTGTCTTAGTAGGGTATAACAGACTGACTGGAGAGCCCACTGTTATACCTTGGGCGAAACACAATTATTTCTGGAGTTGAGGTCACTTGTACTTTTTAATTGAATAATATTTTTTTTTTAATTAATTATTAATTATGAATGTTTGAATGTTCAACAACCCCTTGAGTGGGCTACCACCATTTTATATCAATTTACTTTTAAAATTTCGTTACAGGAATTGGATTTCGGTATATTTGCGTGTACCGACGTACCGAGACTTTTCTCCGGTACACGGTAAACAGTAATAAATTTCGGTACTGTACTGGTCATTTCGGTACAGGTGGTCACCGTAGTCATACCCTACTAAGAAATAAAAATTGGTAGATGTTAACCGATTCTTTTGAATTTTAGTTCACATTTTTGTTTTTAATCAACTTTGGCCCTTTATTTTAATATAGGATTGTAGGTGGAGGTATTATTGAACCCACAAGATGTTCAATAATACCTCGTCGGACGATCTTACTCTTTTGGTTACAAAAAATTGTATAATATGCTCATACCTAATTCAGTTGTATAATTATGCGAACATTTTGTTTTCTTTATTAATTTAGTTTGTCAAATTTTTGATTTGTTTGAACTCTTTAGAAATACTTCTTTAAAAAAATTTAACAAAATAGGTGGAGCATTTACGAGAAAGAGTGGAGAATAATCCAAAACCATGCAATTTTTTGTAAAAAGGTTAAAACCGTATTTCCATTTTTGTCAGAATCGAGGAATGCAGTTTTTTTGTTGCAATTAATTTTGTATGTTAAAGCCAAGAAGTTAAAAAAGTTTTAAGAACAGTTTTTGAGAAAGTTTGACAATTTTTATATAGAGTTCTTAAATTGAATTTTTGTTCTAGCTCACAAGAACAGAATTTTTCTTCTTGATCGTCACATTAATACCTACAAATAATGCTATTTATACCTATACTTAAATTGGACCAATTAGTTGCACCCGTTTTAAACGACGTACGTCAATAGGAAAACCATTCTTTTGGACGTCTTTGAATGGAATCACTTTATAACAAACTTCAACCAAATTAACCATAATTGAGTTTTTCAAACAATTTTTTTTTTTGTCTAAATTTCAGTATAAAGTTTCTTAAAAGTTTTAGTATACAATATTGGTTATCCTTTTTAGAAGCATCTTCATTCAAGTAGTGAAAAAAAGCAAAATCACCATTTTCGGAAAAAATCAAAAACAAAACAACTGGTAGAGGAAGTAATATTTTTCTTTCGATTTTTAAAATTATTACATAATGTTCAGTTTTTAACTTTTAAAGCTATAACATATTCATACATTTTAACCTTTTCTATTTTATTTTTCTTTCTCACGAACTACGGCAGTTTTTCTTAATTTTTTAAATCACATTCAAAAATTTGTGTTGAAAATACAATTAATATTTTTGTTATCTTTTGAAATATTACTTCTAAACCGAATAAATGATTCGATTTAAAAATAGGATAAAGCGTGTAGTTCAAGAGAACAGAAAGAAAAATATAAAAAGGGCTTTTGCATAAAGATGGAATTTATTTTAATTGTGTTTTTAAAAAAAAATAATTATAAAAAAACTTAAGAATAACTGCAATAGTTCGAGAGAAAAAAATAAAATATAAAAAGAGCAAAGCTTCCAAAAATAATTTGTGGGAAAAGTTGTGCCTTAGAGGCATGGATTATTGAACTGGTACAACATTTTTTTGATGCACAATCTTTTTTGGTGAACTTATTTTAGGATTAAGGGGATGTCAAATTCGAAATAAAATGCATGACTGGATCCCACCAACTAGCTCTTGTAGCTAACAACTATAATGTAGCTGGACAGTGTCGGTGTAAAACGGTTTATAAAAACAAGTTAAAACAATAATTATGATTTTTTTTTTTTGATTTTATACAAAAACATTTTTAATAGTTAAAAATATAAATTATTTTTTTCTTTGAAACTATTTTTTCGTAAAAAATAATATTCATACAAATTTTAAATGCAAGTCTCGTTTTTATTAAAATATTAAATTTTCTTGAATTTCTTTTTTTTTATTCTATTTTGTTAATTATTATAAATGTATTTTTTTTTGTTAAAAAAGAGTCGGTATTTCTAAGAAAACTAATTGGAATTTCATAATAAAAAAGAAAAAAACGATTCTTATTTACGTGTGAAAAAAAGGGCATACAAATATAATAAAATGGGTTTGATAATAAATTGCGGGAAAATCGTTACCTGCATAGAAAAAAAATGTAGGATGGGTAAAAACTGCTAGGTGCTTATGTGTTAATACAGAATACAAAATTCCCGACTTGGCTGTATTTTGGCAAAGTTAAAGCCAGTTAAAGATACGACACCAAAAATTATAAAAACCGTTGCAAGTCGAAAAGGAAGCGAACACGAGAAAATTACCTCTTCAGTTTTCAAACTTAAAATCACCTCAGAAACCCATAGTTTTCATATGGGCCGGTGAAGTTGGGTCACCATATATACATAATTATGTCACAAGAAAATCATTGAATTCGGTAAACACTAACACGTCTCACCAAATAATGAAATTCTCATAGAAAATTCACCCTAATTCTCATAGCCATTTACTCAAAAAATCCATCAAAGAGGAATAGTAATTTTTAAATTTGACAATACATATGTAGATATATTATAAAGATCCTTAACCAATATAAAAAAATAGTTAAAATTAACGGGGTAAAATTAACGGGGTAATTATTAATGTAAGTATAATAAAATTTAATATTTTTTTCAAAGTTCTCAAGGTAAAATATGTGCTATATTTTTAAATTTTCCATACAATTTTACCGAATTTGTGAGTAAAAGACTGGACTGGGTGACACGTGTAAAATCTTAACCGATTTCAATGAAACTTCGCAAAGATTTTGTATTTTTATCATCATTTTTTGTAGTAGAGGCGGGAGGGGTGAAAGAATTTCAAACATTTCCAAAAAAAGCCCCATCCTAATGTAGTAAGCTTAAAAATTTCTGAAAAGAATGAAAATACATTTTTTTTAATTGCCTTTGTATGTAGGTACAAAATTTGTTATCAAATTTTTAAACTTAACTTTTAGTAAAGCAATATATTCAAGAATGAATTTTTAAAATATTTGATGTATTTCCTCGGTTAATTTGTTTGAAAAGCTAGATTTTTATTAACGCTGGAATTAAGTTATTTGCAGTAGCCGCCAAATGTTTCATTCATATAGACATATAGCTTTTTAGTAATAAAAGGATTCTTTAGTCACATTGACACAAAAAGTTATAATAAACTCTTTATCCTAGTGCAACCAAACAATACTTTAACTATTTCTAATCTACATTTATCTGAAAATACCGTCACATAGCGATGATATAAATGAAATCAGACGAAATTACAATTTCTATACTCCCCATATAAAAACGATCGACCCGACTGTTACTGATGCGATTTTGTCCTTTTCACCCAATAATATAAGAAGTTTGGAAAACAAAATCTAAGCATCTTCAAGGGTCCTTTACGACTATTTTATTGTCTATTACCAAGCAGATACTTCAAATTGAATATTAAGAATTCAACAAAAAAAAAAGAAGTTAAAAATCTTTTTAATAGTTCAATCCCTACCCCTCAAAAAAAAAAGTAGACGAAACGCTCCATAAAACATATTACAAAAGACTCAAGGAGCCACTCTATTCATTCTTCCCTCACAGCCCCTCCCCTCCCCTCCCCGCACCCACCCCTTTATTCGGCTTGAAGAAAAAAAGCTGTACATTTTGCACTTTTCAATCGACGATATCAGTTTTATTGTCCAACCATATCCCATATATGTTCGTACATCACAACCCCCCTCATCTAGCCGGCATTCAAAAGTACTTAAAAAGCATAAAAGTTGGTCTACAAAATTTCCTCACACTTCTCTGCTTTTCCTAATCTTGTATAGAAGTGTATCCTATTTCAAGGAGAACGAGACAAGTGTACACCAACACTAACAATTTAGCAAAAAAAAAAAAAGAAACATTAAGGATAGGAAAAAAAATATATCGAACAATTTAAAAAGGACGACGACTAAAACATCTTTCCTTTTGACCTCTCAAATGCAAATACTCTATACACAAACACATAAAACCATCGTCGTTGTCGTATATATCCTTGGTGCAGCATAAGAATGTCCATAAAGGACATATATCACCCACTTAATGGCAACCAAAAAGGATAACGTTGATGTTGGGTTTAGTTGGGTCGGCAGCGGTGGTGGGGTACTGTGGGGGAGACACCAACAACAGAGCAAGAAAAAATACGACCAAAGAAAGGACACTTCGATATTGTCGAGGACGGCTACGACGACGCTCATTTTTCAGATTAGGCAGCAAGTCTTTCTGGGAAATTGAATTTTTACTAGAAAATTCAGACCAACAGAGTCTTTGAATTACTATATTAAAACGAGGACGAAGCCAAAAAAAAAGGAAGATGTACAAAAAAAGGATATATGCAAACATATTTTAGCCTCAAAAACTGATTACGATTTTTATATGACACATTTCTATGATTAATGGAAACCAGTTACTACCTATCCTACCATCAAGGACTTTCTACCTCCTTTTACAAGTGTTATCCTGTATTTTTTTTTTTCATTTTCTATTCTTTTTTTTTAAGTTGGGCGTTACACAAGAGAACAAGAGAAAATCTAACTCGTTCCTTTGGAGAGAACTTTAATTCAAATTTTGCTGGCCATAAAATCGTTGGCAATGAAGTTAGGATCCTTTGTTCATTCGTTCGAAAAACGGAAGAGTACTCTTAGTTTATTATAAATATATTGTTTTCATATATTGAGTGCGTAAATCACACTTGATTTCATGCTCAAAAGGAGGATATGTGATATCGTGTGCCACTGTTAAGCACGAACACACACTTCCCTAGTATCCTTGAATAGAAATTCTATTTAAACAAAAGGACTATCAACTCCATCAGCCTAGGCTGGTATCCTGTCGGCAGCACCCACCCACTCGTCTTCCGCCTCTCGTCCTCCGCTGCCAACTGTAATGCAAGTTCAAAACTTTTGAGCTCACAAGTTCCACAAGTTCCACAGACAATGCAACCGGAATGACAATAGAATATGTGTGTGACTGTCGGGGTCTACGACATGTGGCAGGATGCCACATGCCACTACATGCCCTTTGCACTGTTTTATCCTTGCTGGTGCACTTGCTGGCTTGAACATTCCGCTCTATACACCGGATGATGACGAAAGAGAGTGGAATGAGAAAAGGACATTTCATTGAACCTTGATGCGAATAGTTAATGTTTTTGTTGTTGTTTTGCCATGCGATAGTTATACGAAGAACGAACGAACAAGCCCAATGGCTACAACTTGGTAATGTTGAACGGCTATAGAAATTAATTTAACCGGAATTTCTGCTCCGGATGATGTAGCAAATAATTATTATCCCTTTCGAATCTAGAAGCAGAGAGGCTGAGAATTTCAAAATTAAGGACACAAAGGACACACTGATTCGCAACGTGAAAAACGAAGGATTTCTTGATTAATCTGCAATAATTTGTTTGAAACCGAATACTCTTCAACAAATTTAAATACTTTAAAGGATATCCTTTAAATTCATTCAGCCAAAACCATAACAATCAAATATTAAAAAAAAATCAAATTAAAGCAAATAAAAACACACCTTCTAGAGGTTTCCTATAAGCAAAAGATTTACCTTAAAGCTAAATCCTTAAGCATTATACTCGCACATAAAGCCTGTTCATTCCTATAGCACCTATATCTACCTACCTAAGTGTTCTGCTTCTGCCTATGGTGATGATGAGAAAGAGAACTTTCGGTTCCATATATATACCGTCTTGGTTTGCTTGAGGCAAGGATTTGAACATTTAACGTGTATTTCACTCAATGAAGCCAATCGAATATGGTTTTTCGGTATACAAACGAATATAAAAGGGATATACGAGACGAGTATTATATAAATTAAATGGAATTTCACTTACACACAAAACTGCCTAGGTTACAAGATTTTGTATATTTGAGAATTTTCCAACTTTATATTGTAAAAA
Source organism: Melangyna quadrimaculata (assembly GCA_949320155.1). Taxonomy (NCBI): domain Eukaryota; kingdom Metazoa; phylum Arthropoda; class Insecta; order Diptera; family Syrphidae; genus Melangyna; species Melangyna quadrimaculata. The sequence goes on along the minus strand of OX439483.1, from coordinate 10,128,632 downwards.
TACAATTATTTTCGGATTTGTGTTCCATAATCCCAATTATTTTTTGAAGCAATAGAAAATTTCACAAGATTTCAATTTTATATTTTACACAGTAGGTATAATTGATATGAGTATAGGATTTTGACAATTTAAACCTTTAAGGGTTAACACACTTAAGAATTTTGTACATAGGGAGAAGAAGATAAACGTGTTTGCTATCATGAAAATCAAGGAGATGATTTTAAGAGATTTTGACATTTAAAGGTAGGTTGCAGCTTTAATTGGATAATAGGTTGAAAATGGAAGGCTGATTTGTAAAAACTCATAATTTGTTTAGTTATGGACCAATAATTCATCACGAGGTAGGATATGTTGAATTGATTTGATAGATGCAACTTTGGTATGAGGAAATTTACATCAAAATCTTCATTTTCTATACAATTATTTTTTTTTTTAAATAAAGCGCGCACTAAAGGGGTTCTTACTACCCTTAACATGTTTAAACACAGTGCGAGCGTTAGGAAAATAGGAAAGGATTTAAGAAGAGATGCCGGTGCACATTGGTTTTGAACCTTTGAATATCAAAATGGCAGGGAAAAATAGTGCCGGGTAAAGCATTCCACATTCTTGTAGTGCGACTAAAGAAAGAATCTCTATACTTAACAGTACGTCCGAAGTTGGGCTCAAGGGTAAACTGATGTGCATTCCTAGAAATACGAGTATTACGGTTGAATTGTTTTAGGGGAGGAATGCAACTGGCTATTTCGCTAGAGCACTGGTTATGAAAATAACGGTAAAATAACGAAAGACATGAAACATTGCGTCGGTGTTCGAGAGGTGCAAATGCTTCCATTATATTTCTATCACCTATCATTTTCATAGCTCTTCTTTGAATTCTATCCAATTGACTCAAGTGAGTTATTGGAGCACCTGCCCAAACATGAGAATTGTACTCGAGTTTTGGACGAATAAAGGCTTTGTAGATCACAGCCAGATCAGAAGGGGAGAAAAATTTCTTGCATCGACGGAGAAAACCTAAACACTTAGTAGCATTTTTGGCGATGTCGAATATGTGATCGTTCCATAAAAGGTGGTTTGTAACACACATACCGAGGACTGAAAGCTTTTCGGTTTCCTCAATGCAAGTGCCACTCATGGATTGTGGCATGGGGGGTGGGTTTCGTTTTAACGACAGTAGACAGCATTGAGTTTTTGAAGCATTAAATTCTACACGATTTTTTATTCCCCATTGGACAATGCTGTCGAGATCAGAATTTAATGAGCTTATCATACGCTGCCGTTCAAGTTCCACATCCAAAGGACATGGATGTGAATCTAAAAACGAATATGAAAAGCTGAGGGTACTGTCGTCAGCGAATGGATTAGAAGTTTCAGACAAAAGATCATTTATAAAAATAAGGAAGAGAGTCGGAGACAGAACGGAGCCCTGGGGCACACCAGCATTTATTTTGTGGATTTCAGACTTGAAACCGTCCAATACAACTTGTATTGAACGGTCCGAAAGGTAATTTCTAATCCAACGAAGAAGAGATTCATCGAAACCAAAAGCGCGCATTTTCGATAAGAGAGCTTGATGCCAAACTCTATCAAACGCTTTTGAAATATCAAGTGTAATAATCTTACTTTCTCCAAAACGATGTAAAGATTTGTTCCACTGTTCGGTGAGATATACCATCAGATCACCAGTGGACCTATTGCTACGAAAGCCGTACTGCCGGTCATTAAGAAGCCTTCGTTCTTCGAGATATTTCTTGAGCTGAAAATTGATCAGCGTTTCCATGACCTTGGAAAGAAGGGACGTAAGTGCAATTGGACGATAGTTTGAGGGTGAAGAAGATACGCCTTTTTTAGGGACAGGCTGGACAAATGCTGTTTTCCATCCACTCGGAAAGAGACCAGTAGAGTAGGACAGATGGAAAAGCTTACGCAGTGGTTTTGCCAGCGTTGAAGAACACCTCTTCAGAACAATGGGAGGGATATTATCCGGGCCAGCGGATTTGTGAATGTCGAGATCTTTTAGAACTCTAGCAACTGCACGAGTGTGAAAGAAGATTTGCCCCATAAAATCGTTTACGGTTTCAATTACAGGCGGAGTTCTATCACTTACTGGCAGCGTCGAATTAACAGCAAACTGTGCTGCGAGCAAATTGGCTTTATCTTGCCAGCTGACAGCAGGTGTGTCGTTGAAGACGAACGTTGGAACCGCAGACGAAGAAGTGTTTCGAATGTTTTTTGCAAATGACCAAAAAAATTTACTACTATTGGGACATTGTAGTATTTTTTGCCTTAATTTTTGGTCATGCAAAAATTTGGTTCGTCTAATAGGACCGTTACAGGTCTTTCTGGCTTGTTGAAACTTTTTCCGGTTTTCCTCAGTAGGGTTGGCTTTGTAACTACGGAAACTTACTTCTCCAACCCTAATAACCTCTTTACAGCTCGAATCAAACCACGAGTTTTCTTTGGGTTTGATAGATTTAACCCTATTCGGGATAAAATTTCTCATTCCACAGAGAATTAAATTTGTGTTCATATCTATATTCTATTCTATAACTAAGATTCAACAGTCGTACAACAAAAACAATCGGATGATATCGTTTCCACCAATTACTATCTCTATCATATACGTAGAGAAAAATAGAGACAGTTATATTGAAAACGATTTCGTTCGATCGTTTTCATTTTATATGATACATTTTAAATAGGATAGGCGACAGATTTTTTTCTCTTGAACATTCATACCGATAAAATATAAATTGGAATTAAGTAGGGGGATTGCAGTGGCAAACGCAGAATTTTTGGTTGGCTTTTATTGCAACACAATTTTAATTTTATTTTACAACATACAAAAATCATAGAATATTCCAAATTTTTGAAAAAATAATTCCAAATTCTGGATGTTTACTTAAATGAAAATCTTTAAAAGTTCGACAAAAAATGTTACCTTAGATATAGTACAATTTTCGTTTAATTTGATTTGCATAACTTTGACCGGCCGTCTGAGCCTCCCTTCGGTACTCCACTGGCGTATTGTATTCCTGAGTAGCTATTTAACGATAGTGGTACAGCTGAAAGTGGTGTTCCCTAGCCACTTCTATTTAAAAAAAAATCGTTTTAGATGGGATCTCGACAGCGACTTGTTCTAAAATTATTTTAATCTTCTCAAATGAAATTAAACTAACTTTTCTCTTCTGTATTTAATTATATTTATTTATAAAGATTTATTATTAAAGAGCTAAGATGCTTACATTTATCACCACTAAACTAGTTTATTTTTTTTTATGTTATACGCATGCTGAAAAAGGGTAATGGCTACCCTTAAAATGATTATGTTAACATTAAACACAACGAGAGATGATTTAAGGCTTTAATTTTGATTTAAGATTTAAGTATGGCAGATATTGAACAAGAATTGTTTTTTCTTTTTGAACCTAAAATTCTAAATCATTAGGAAAAATGTTTTATAAAAAAACAAAATAGCTACTTTATTTTCTATTTGAAGTTATGAACTATAACATTTATACGAAATACAAACAAAATGTAAAATCTTAATCAATAAGGCCTTAACTAACAAATTAATTATTATGCTAGTGCAGTAGTTCAATAACATTCCTTTTTTAACATTTCAATAAAATTCAAGCTTAATACAGAAATAACATAAATCTGAACTAATTAAAATTAACAATATTTGTTTTAAATTTAAAAATAAGTTGCAAAAAAAAATAGCATAGTGAACTATTTGCAAATAATTTCTTTTTTCTTAATTTTAGTTCTGGTTGTATTTTGTAATTGTTTTTTTTTTTTTGGTTTCTTCTTTTTATTAATAACAAGCTGTCCCGGCAGATGTTGTTCTGCCCTTTCCAGTAAGTAGTGCGATGATATGGATAAAAACATTTCAAACATTACCAACATAAACGCGTCGGCCATTCTTTTAAAATTCTTACATATAGCCATAAGAACATTTAAAAGCACATTTTCTCCAAGTATAACATTTAATAACACGGCGAACCCCACAAGTGGAACCTTAGATGAAGCAGTTGAGTGGGAGAGTTGTGGTCCCCCTTGAGATCATGACAATCGCCGGTTAATGAAGAAGAAGATAACATTTAAAAACACAAAATTGGACGTGTGGCTTCTGGGATTAACCTACTCTTACTAATAAATGTTGAGCCATTGTCGTGCCTTCCTTCGCTTTTTTGCCACATTACTTTGGCCAAAACAATGAAACAAATAGTAGAATTAAAAAAAAAATATAATTTATTGATTTTCGATTGAATTGTTTTCTTTTTTCTTTGAAGGATGTTTTCTAAAACAGCAGTATGTTCTAGTCCGCGTTTGCCCGCATAGCTTTGTGAACCCTCCGAACCTTGCTCCATTAAAAACCAACACAATAAGATAAGCCCTTTCTCAATAAATTAAGTTTTTTTCCAACTGCAATGACAATTGCAACTGCAAGACTATAATTGCAATTGCAACTTCTACAAACTTTTTGTTAAACTTAAGTTAAACTAAAATTACCATCCACTTTTCTTGAATCAAATGATTTTTCCCGGGCCATAAAGAACAAAAGTACAAATGTTTAGGAAGTTGTAAGGAGGATATAAATACAAATATTTTTAATTTTTATTTATTTTGAGAGAAATTGCAACTGCAATTTCGTGCAATTGCGAACTTTCATTCACCTTGAATGAATGAATGAATAAACTTTATTGAGGTATCAAAAGGTAGATCTGATTTTCTTTTTACATTCAACTGGATTTGCTTTTTAACCGACTTAGAATTGGTCTGGTATGAATATTTTAATAATATTCGAAAAAGCAATGATTGAGCGAATTCGTAATCGTTTGACTTACTTAGATCTGCAAAGTTTGTGTAAACAAAAATTGAAATCTGACTTCAGTAGGCCTGCAAAACAAATTACGTTCGTAAACATCAAAAGTAAACAGAAATCGAGTCGGCGTCGGGCAGTTAGTGCAGAAAAAAAACAACATTCTGCTGAATAAAGGTTCTTTCTGCTGAAAAAAAAAATTGAAATTAAAACAGGAAAACATGTAGGTAGAGGGTGGGCCATCCGGTGGTTTCTTTTTGAATTATAAGAATTGACACTGACAGCTGTTTCCCAATTGAAATCTTTACAGATAGTCAGTATTATAACTCCACGGAACGAAACGTGTCGCTTCACGCTTGAACAACATTAGGAAATATTGAAAACTTATTTCCAAAGTGAGTGCAGTGTGAAAATCATCTTTTCTGACGAGGCGCATTTCATCTCGGAGGATTCGTTAACAAACGAAATTGCCGCATTTTTGGGCATAGAAAACCCGCAGAATGCATCCACAGAGAGTGACAGTTTGGTGCGGATTGTGGAGTGGTGGTATCATTGGAACAGTTTTCTTCGGAAATGAGAATGGGAACAACGTTTCGGTCAACAATGGTCGTTACAGAGCCGACAGTTAACCGACTGTTTTTTTTACTAAAATGTCGCTTCACGCTTGACCAACATTAGGAAATATTGAAAACTTATTTCCAAAGTGAGTGCTGTGTGAAAATCATCTTTTCTGATGAGGCGCATTTTCATCTGGGCGGATTCGTTAACAAACGAAATTGCCGCATTTTTGGGCTAGGAAAACCTGCAGAATGCTTCCACAGAGAGTGACAGTTTGGCGCGGATTGTGGAGTGGTAATATCATTGGAACATTTTTCTTTGGAAATGAGGATGGGAACAACATTTCGGTTAACAATGGTCGTTACAGAGCCGACAGTTAACCGACTGTTTTTTTTTTACTAAAATTAAATACATGGATTTGGACAACCTCTGATGGTTCATCCAGGATGGTGCGCCATGCCACACAGCCCATACCACAATCGATCATTTGCACATCTTATTCCAAAATCGTGTTATCAGACGTCTTTGCGATGTCAATTGGCCGCCTCGGATCTGCGATTTGACCCCTTTGAACTTATTATTGTTGGGAACTGTTAAGAGGACCGATGTTAAGCCAACAACAATTTTATTTCCTTTTTTCAAAAGAAACTTGTGTTTTGCCCACTCTGTACATGAAATGGCTTCGAAATACATACATATATAATCAGGATATTTATCTAACTTTTTTTTTTAATAATCGCGATTTTTTACAAATAATTTCCTGCGCTGCGATGTTTACGAATACAAATTTATTCAAAATCTGCCACCTGCTAACTTTCTGTGGGCAGAAAAAAAATAAAATCGATATGCAGAGCAGAAGCTAAGCACACATGCGGTTGATCTGTCGCAGATTTCTGCGACTACGAACTCGCCCATTATGAGACTTAAAATAGGTAATTTGTATACATTTATTTTCTTAAATTATTTGTGGTTGCTCACTGACACAAGGCAGAATGTCTTCATTCACCTTTTGAGACATTTTTTAAAAGATATTTTTTTTACAAAAATATACATTTTATTTTGTTTCCAAATGCAACTGCAACTGTTACTACAACTGTTATTGCAGCTTTAATATCCACTTTGCGAACCTTGGCAAATAAATTAATAGAGCTATTTCTCGCAATGCAAGTTCAACTTATACTGAAGCTACAATTATTGATAGCCGATAGATATTTTAACAGTTATTTTTCTATTCGGGACGGAGACGAATCCAATATATAAGAGATCATTGAAATCGGTCGAGGCGTTCTTGTGTTATAAATTATATAACCAATACGACTTTGTTTAATAAATTAAGATAGTCTATAACTTTATACAGGCAGATGTCCTGAAATCAGCGCCACAGAAGAAATCTATGCATTCCTGAAGTTATTTAAAGTCGCAAAACTTAACAGGTGAATTCCTCGTGTTCGCTTCGTTTTTAACTTATACAGTTTTTTTATAGCATTTACTTTGCCAAAACACAGCCGATTCTTGATTTTTTGTTTGTATTAACACACTTAGCTATTTCTATCCGGCTAAAGACTTTTTTCTATGCGGATAACTAATTGGAAAAAAAATCTAACACTCAACTTTGTGGAAAATTTCGAACGTAAGTATCAAAAGAGTCCATTTAAATAATGTACCGAAGCTATTATTTTCAGGGGGAGGCATAGGCAAAGGCTTATCGAAAAAAAATTCTACGGGCTATTACAGTAAAAGATATAAAGTATTACCAAAATGCCCTTGAAAACAATGGATTATCGATGAAAATTTGTATAGTTACTCTATTTGTCATGAGTCAATAGAGTCCTTAAAAATATCTACGCTGAAAGGGTGCATGAAAAAAGGAAGGTGAAACTGTCGAATTACTTCCATAAGACATCTCTCCAAAAAATGGTATGGATGGAAATAAGTACAGCTTTTTCATTTATTGTGAGGATGTTAAGTTTATTTTGCTTCAGTTACAAACACGACCGTTTTCTTTAAGTTGTCAATCAACACTCATTGCTTTATTCTTTTTTTAATCAAAACCAAATCACTATCTAGGCCTATTTCACACACTTTATGCAACTCAGTCATATTAACATGGCTCGAGTAGAACTCATACGCAACAAGCTAATATTGTCTATTATGACCAAGTGTGTTCTTAAACCGAGATATATATAATTTATTGCTTAACATTTCCTCCCCCCTTACAAAAATGGATGGGAGATGTTTTGTTATTTTACTTCAAAAATGACTGAATTGCATCAAGTGGGTGAAATTGGCCTAGATATCGATTTGGCTTTAATTTAAGAAACAATAAAGCAATGAGTGGTGATTGACAACTTAAAGATAAAACGGTCATGTTTGTAATTGAAGTAAAAATAAGTTATAACAAGGACCATCATTAAACAAATAGCTAAGTCAGTAAAAATACCTTTTGCGGAAAGGTGTTTTTTTGTGCTGTAATGTCATATTCCTGTCTTTTCAAAATAACATCACTTTTTTTTAAATGTGGTTCTATCTGTTATGTTTAATTTTTAATTGGATTCAGCGTGTTATATGTCAATCAGTTTTGGAGCTATTAACCGAGCAACTTTGTATAAAGAAATGTATCGCAATATAATTTTTTTATATTTGTTTGATAAAAGCATTGCTTCCATATTGAACATAAACATCTTAGCATTGAATAAGGAAATAATTCTCAGATAGTACTGTCTTATTCTTCGAACAAAACAAAAATTTGTAGCAACAGAACAAATTTTTGTTTTATATAAAAAGTACAAGTGACCTCAACTCCAGAAATGTATGTGTTTCGCCCAGGTATAACAGTGGGCTCTTCAGTCAGTCTCTTGTACCCTACTAAGACACAAATTTTGGTCGATGTTTACCGACTCTTATAAAAATCAAAGCAAGAAGATACTGCACTCAAAAAATAATTTTCCGTGGTCAGGTTTTTTATATTTTATATATATTATACCTAGGCGAAACACATTCATTTCTGGAGTTGAGGTCACTTGTACTTTATAACTGAATTATTATATTCATTCACTCCACTTCAAACCAAAGTAATTTTAATATTCAAATTAGTTCATCTTCATTAACATTTATGTTTTATTTGAGGAATAAGTTTGGGGGGTTTGATAGGCTATTGAAAAATTGTCCCTAAAACAGTTTAGTTTAGAAATAAAATAAAATGTTGTTTCTTTCTTTAAAAATTCCTAAGTAGGTACATTATTATTGCCCTTGTTTAACAACATCTTATTCTATTGGGTTTTTTGTGTGATAACACACTCGCAGTTAGGCTGCATAGCTTTCGCTCCGTCATTTATGTTATTTATGAATGTTTGAATGTTCAACATATTCTGTTGCGTCCATATTGAAAGGTTGAGATAATGTGGTTAGATAACAAGCCTCTATAGAAGCAGTAGCGGATCTAGGATTTGGCTGTGGGGGGGGGGGGGGCATGCAGTTTGGAGATCCATTTTGAGACTTTAAGTAATAAAATTTGCTTGTCCCAAGATACATTTTATAATTTTTAAAAAATAATAGAGATCAGTTTAGGTTTAATGCAAGAACGTACTCAACTGTAGTCAAAAACATTATTTTTTATGAAATTTAAGGAGCTATATCGCACTAAGCGGCAACTGAACTTTATACAAATTCATAGAATTCGTGTGAAGTGTAGTTCCGATGCAGTGCAGTTCCGGCGAGTGCGGTCTAACCTTTAGGGCTCAAGTATTTTCTTTTCCTTTATCTTTTTTTTATTTATATCCGTTTTTTGTGTGCCTTTATATCCGCTCCTGTTGCGCTTCAAAATGTTTTCAATACAAAGTACAATAACAATTATGTATAATTGCTGTAGCGGAGATAGAAGCAAATTCAAAGGCGTACAATCATTTTTAGCCATATATGCTTGAACCACGCGTACAAATTCATTTATTTATACTATTTAAAAATTGATTAGGTACCTACATAATGTAGTTATATTTTTAAATTAACTGTGGCTATCTTTTGAACTTCCCATTTTTGACAAGATTTGAAAACTGTTTTTAATTGGCTAGTTCAGAAAAATTATATTTAAGTGTTCGTTCTAGCAAAAGCTCATATATGTGCTTTGAAACGGTATTAGTCCTCTAAGGTCTCATTTTTCCTGAATTATCCAATCAAAGAGAAACTATTTTGTTCAAACTGACACTTTACGACATAAGACAAAGCTGCTCTAAGAAATAAGCCACGGCCCAATTCTGCCAGCGTGAATGAGTTTTCGTGTATACGCTGCATACGCTTTATAGGTATTCATGCTAAAAAAATGTGTCGACAAATTTGCACGTCACTCTAGAGTCTAGAGGGGTTGCAAATATTCATTTGCTTTTGCATGATTTTCTGAGCGCGCACAGAGAAAACTCACGCTTTTGGAATTCGGCTCCTTGACTAGAGAATTTCTATGTTTTGTATGTACAATTGTCTTGGACCTTTCAAATTTTGAAAACCTAGCCCCGAAAATTTGTAAGCCCAGCCAAGGCCGTAAGAAACAATTCCTGTTGTATTAAACATACACGAAACTTGACATCCTGTTGTTCTCCAATGGTTTGAGCCTCAAATGCGTTTCTTTCGGCAAATTAGCTTTGTTTTTAGTATATACAGTTGGGGCATTTCACACGTTAATGTAAAGCCCCGACCATTTTTATCTCTTTTTACTTATGTCTTCAAGCCTTAGCCCCAACTTCGGACTTTGACAGTCCCTAGACTTGAGCCCCCAAAACTCTCTGGAATAAGGTTAGTTTTTAAAAAGTAAGTTGCTTAACCTTGGCCAGGTTTCTTGTCCAATATTCTCAGAACTTATTGTGCCAAAGCTGTTTTATTTTTGTTCCAATTTTCTGGGTTTAGTTTTTAGGGAAAGATTGTCGTTGCATTAAAAATATCCATATTCATAGCGCCCAACTTAGTTTTTGTTCAATTCGCTTCAGGCTTTAGCCCCAATCTTAGGGCTTAAAAAAAAATTACATAACATGTATGCAAATAGTTCAGCCCCAACCACGTTATTTTGTCCATCAAATGTCATATCTTAACAATATTTTAGACGGAATATAAAATTCTACACGTTGTAATGTATTGCTTTCTATATTTCAAATTATTTTATGATTCGGCTGTGGAGGGGGGGGGGCTTTCACCCTCCTGGATCCGCTACTGTATAGAAGCCAACTATAGGAATTTATATCTTTTTATAGAAATATATTTTTTAGCAAAGGCAAAATTGAAATTTCGTTGCTCTTTGCTAAATGAGTTAACTTAAGTGAACATCTTTTAGCTTTTTCCATCCTTCCAAGTCATTTCCAGCATTATAAATAATTTTGTTTATTTAACGAGGTAAAACAAAACCATTATGTATTTCTTTTAGGTACTTTAAAAAAACAAAAGATCAAAAGGCAAATGCAGTATTCTTTGATGTCCTTCCCTTGACCATGATGGTAATAAAATTCCATTAAAAGAAAACAACTTACGCACACGCCTATGCAATTTTCTTTCTTCTATTTTTGTGACAATGTAAATCTTTGTCGTATTTCTTAGCGCACACAAACCAGAAAATTGAAGCTAAAAAAACACATCTCCAAAACTTCAAAGGCAAAAAAAAAAACACTAATGCAATTTTCACACTTTACATGCACTCACACAGTGTCACCGACCCGGACTCTGATATGCTGGCTCGGGTTCGGTGTCGGTTTCATTGGGTGAATGAAGATTTTTTGTCATCACCTCGTGTCTAGAAACTGGATATACTGACTCATATATGTATGCTGGAGGAAGAAGAGTTTCGGTATGTTCTAAATCATCGTCATATCTCTAAATCCGTAAATGAGATCAACAACAACAAACAAACTCATATATAGAATCCATCCCAATTCACGCCCCCTTCCCTAGCTTTAGCTTAGATCTGAAGTGGATGTATTCTGCCTTCAGAACGTAGTGAATAAAAATACTTCAAAGAAACTTCACAGCTGACATAAGTGGATTCCCATTTGGTAAGTGCACATACAAACCACCCAACTCACTCCCAACCCCACTCACACCTCCCCCATTAGAATAGATATAGAGATAGTGACACACACCACCAAGCAATGAGGGGGGTGCACTTCCGTGTTATGTCCTTTCAGGCAAACACAGAAATCGGATTGAAAGGAGACACATGAAAAATAAAAAAAAAATGACAAACAAAAAAAGGATGGCGAAAAAAATTGAGCTAATCTTCTAACGGTGTTTTGTGCAACAGTGAAAACTGTGGAGAAAATGAAATAAAAAAATTGCTTTTACGAGTATAGCCATCAGAGCGAAGAATATACCTGTGGAAAAATCGTCTTTCCATGTCACCGAGCTACATATAGAGCTTGCTTTTGGTCCTTTTGCAATTCTTTATTCCATGGCATATACTAGGAACTACCAAGGTGATGGGGTCTGGGGTGTTTTAAATGACAAAAGGACTCCTCCTTCGCCATCCAGTTCAGTATACAAGGAACGAACGAACGAGCGACATGTGAACACTTTTAAGAGCTGCGAATTTTCTAACAATATAATCCGACGAGGACGATAGTGGAAGAGTGGAGCCATGTAAGTCGGAACAATTCTCTAGCTGTTCTAATGTCATCAATTGAGACACATCTTCAAATAGGTGTGACCAGATTAGGTTTTTTTCGAATTTTACTAAACAAAAAAAGACAAATTTGTGGTTTGAGTTTGTAATAACGGTTGATGGTTTAAAAAATCTGTTGCATAATTTATAATTTAAAAGAAACTGTAGAACTCAAAAAATTCGGCTTAGATATTCCAATAATATTGGTTTCATAAAAGTTTTGCATAAACTAGCTCCAATCGCTACTAATATTTTTCTAGATTCAAATTTAAATTTTACGAAGGCTTAAAAATGCATTTTCACTCTCGAGTGGATCGAAAATATTCATATCAGAAAACTTAAATCAAACAAATAAAAGATTATGCTGGTCACACTTTTTATCATTATGTTGATTGTGGGTGTTTTTGTTGGCAACTATGTTTGAGGATGTGACTGGATTCGATTTGCATACCGAATTGAGGTGAAGTTGTACACAAAGTATCCTTCCTGCTTTCGAGTCAAGTCGAGCTGAGCTGAGTCGAGCCGAGGTTCTTATCCACAACAAAACTTGCATGTAAAGTCCATCAAATATTTACACTTTTCTTTTTTCCGCTGATGTTGAAGTGGATGTTGGTTTCTTTTTTCTATTTTTTGTGTGAGCTAAGAATATATCCATCTTGAGCACCTTATTTATTATGAAGGATCCTTTTGACGTGTGCAATCACTCTTGTTGGGGCTGGCGCCACCGTCGCGCTGCCTCATCACTTCATCACCCATCCACATTATATATCCTTTTGTTTTATTCAGATCGCCTTTGCACTTTGAGCGCACATTAGGCGAGGACGAGGCCATGGCACAGCGTACATTATTATCCAACTGACAGGATCAGGATGTTCACAATATGTTAACTGGGATGATGGTTCGATATGTCCTGTCACATTGCAGTGTTATATAAAAAAAAAAAAATTGAAGTTTCTCATTTTCAATTATCCTGCAGCAGCGAGTGTTAGGAATTTGGATGTAAATTTGTCCATCTCTCTCTCTCTCTCCCTCTTACACTCACTCTGTGTCTCAGTATTTTGCGCCGTCATGTTTCTCTATTAAACCACGTGACTTGTTAGAGGTTTCCTGGAAGGCCATAGAGTTAACTTGTTTAAGTATTCCTTGCATGAATCTCAAAGGTACCAGGATATTCTCGTATCAGTGTTAGTTGGTGTGTTGCAGTATGAATTTTCACTTGCAACTCGATGGTAAAGCATTAGCAGCACAAAATATAACAACGTATCCCAGACATGTTCTCTTGTTTTGTTTATTTAGTTTGTTCGAGGTTTGAGATTGGTGGAGTTTTCCTTGTTTTCGTTTTTTTTTGGCATTTTATTTTTTAAAGGATGTGTCGGAAGGATATCATGAACATGACCACCAAAAATTGTTTGCAATGACCCCAGCCGACGGCAGTGACTTTTAAAATTGCTTCGGCTAGTGTGTGCCTAGACCAGACTCTCTTACCACCAACTTAAGGATCTATAGGTACTCGTATAACTACACACGAATGGTTACATTCGCAGAATGATGAGATTCAGGACGAAACTCCTACTTCAAGTTTGGGGCCAAAATAGTGAAAATCATCATTCCAGAGATGATTCCAATTTGCCATGGCTTTTGTATATAGCTGTATGTGGGGTATGTTAGTGGTGAATTCCGAGTAAGTAGCCAGGGTAGCATGTCTGGACAATTGTTTATTGAGGAAACAGCCGGAGACGATGAATTTTAGAGTGAAAGTCCTTTCGGAGTTCGCCAGTAGTTATATAATAGGTAGCAGTCTTGCATTCTTGGAACCATAGTAAAGACTTCTTGTTTATTTTGGTCATGTTCTTTGATTGCCTTTCTTTTGCGTGTTATACGTATAAACCTACATATTGATACATAAAATATGTATGATTGTATGTTCAATGCATTTGGAAAAAAATTTCAGACTCAAGTCAAGGAAGCGGATGTTGATCTGGTTTCTCCTTGGCTGGAGTTCAATGGGGTTATCTGCAACAAAGTAAAGGAAGGACCTCAAACTTTCACTTGAACCAAATCAATACACTTATATGTAATGAAGGAAGCTCGCCAATTCTTCAACAGGATGTTTAATGGTAAACGAACATAGGAATTCATCATTGCTTACATTCTCGTATGCATAAAGAGTAGGAGTTTCTTATTATCTTACTCTAAGTAGAATGTATAAGCAAATAAAAAGAAAAGCTTAAGGAGTTTAGGCAGCGATATGTACATAAATGATTAAACCTAAATTTTGAAGAAGGAAGAAGATGATGTGAGCTCATATTCACAGTACACAAATACTCAAAAATATTTGCACTAAAGTCTCTTCTTTCAGCCATTTAAGTGTTACTTAATCAGAATTTGAAATTCATGGCTGATGATTCTAACACTTTGGAAAACAAAAATTTGGTGAACAAAATGGATTTGCATATGGAATAATTTTCTAAGTAAAATAAAAAAAAAGTTTTATTTACAAACCGGGCTAATTGGAGCAATTCTGAAGCTGAATCTAGAATTAAGTTAAATAGCATTACGACCACAATTATTGGCACCCCAAATTTTTGACCCAACTATTGGCACTCCATCATTCAACAGTCATTTTCTCAGTAACCCGGTGTCCGAATAAGTCCATTTATTTTTATACACGCTAAAAATTAAAAAATCTTTGAAATTTCCATTGTTTTGGTTAAGGACCTATAATTTTTTAACTTACTTACTTAGATCATTGACCCCTCTTAGGGGCACAGGGCGTCAACTACTGCTACACGCCATCTCGTTCGGTTTCTGGAAATGTATTTTAGCTCTATAATTTTTTAAGTGTGTTTTTAACTGCTTCCTTTTGAATTTTTGTAATACTTTATTTTTTGAATGTGTTAAAAATACATTAAATGAGCCGTTTTTAAATATATCTTGTTAAAAAGTTGTTGTTTTATTAATAAAAAGGGTGGCAATAATTAGATCCACAAAAAAACTATGGTTCAATTATTGGCAGGGGTGTGCCAATAGTTACATCCTATGCAGCTACAATGATTGGCAGTGCCAATAATTGTACTTTTATGAGTGCCAATAGTTGTATAATTCAACCGTTATTGATTTCAGTTTGAACAAACTGCCAGAATACCATATTATATGTTTAAAAGTAACGTATCTTCCAATTTCTTCTTGTAAGGTTTGTTCGAAAAAAAGGAGCAACGTCTTAAATGCTTATATTGGTTGACGCGAAATTCAGTTTGCCTTGTAGAAATACATATATTTCACGGCGCAGTGCATTAACGCCCATGGAATTAAGCCCCGCGGGTGTTATTTCCCAAAAAAAAGGAAATAACACCCGCGGGGCATAATTCCTTTTTATAATACGGCCAACTACAAAAAAGAACTAAGACCCGCGGGTGGTTTTTACTTTTTGGAATTGGCATGCATTAAGACCGACCCACACTTCATTCATATATGATTCTTAAATACTTTTACCCAAATCACTGTTTATTAGAAAAACTTTGAAAACACTTTGAAAAAGGGAGTTAAAATCCTTGAACCCGCGAAGCTGGGCCACCCAAAATACTATTTAGTACAACAACTTTGAAAGCAGACTGATACCATAGGTGCCTTCCAGATGGGGTTTATTTCCGTTTTAAATTGGAACTAAAACCTACCAGAAAAGGAAATTAAACCCCGTGGTTGTTCGTTCCTTATTTGAGAAGGAATTAACACACGTGGGGATTAATTGCTTTTTTTTGGAAACTAACACCCGCGGGTGTTAATTCCGTGGGTGTTAATGCACTGCACCATATTTTTAATTTACTAAATTGGCAATGAAATGGAAAATAATATTTGTTTGTTTCCTTTGAAACTAGGTAGAAACTATATGAAAGTAATTCAATTATTTCAACTAATTGAATTTTCATGGAGTTAAAAACTAATTTTGGTCCCTTCCTTTAAAAAATATAATTTATTAGCAGTATTTGCCCACCCTTCAACTTTTTTTTATGCCGATAGCGGACTTCCCACTA
The DNA here is from genome assembly GCA_949320155.1 of Melangyna quadrimaculata. NCBI lineage: Eukaryota > Metazoa > Arthropoda > Insecta > Diptera > Syrphidae > Melangyna > Melangyna quadrimaculata. The sequence goes on along the minus strand of OX439483.1, from coordinate 10,112,587 downwards.
TTTATATTGACTTTTATATCATTTTTTTTTTTACAAAAACATGTTATTATTATGTAAGTATCCTTTTCTTATGAAACCCTTATTTGTTCTCTAAACAACAGCTTATATTATTTTGTTCACAAAAAAATAAGTTTAAAATTCTAAACAAAGTAAAACGTTAAAAGGAAATTCAGAAAAGTTTGAATATTTGATTTAAAAAATTTGAAACGATTCACGAAAACTCTTTTACATACATTTAAACACTTATATGAAAATAAGTTCAGTTGAGCTTTCAATTTTATGTTTTTAAAAATTATTTTTATTTTTAATGAGTCAAACAAAATTTAGATGCATTTGCGGTAAACTGCTCGAAATGCATCTAGATTTTGTTTGACTCATTAAAAATAAAAATTATTTTTAAAAACATAAAATTGAAAGCTCAACTTAATGTGTGTTCTTATTTTCATATAAGTGTTAAGATTTTTGAATATTTGCTTAAACGGAATAAAAACTACGTTCAAGCTATTGAGTGCTAAAAAGATCGAATGTATAAGAAAATAATAAACTGAATAAGAATCCAACATTAAAATTTTCTTCAATTTCCTTTTTTTAGTTTTAATAATTTGAAATGGATGTTTTTGTTAAAAAAAAATATGTATAAGTTAGCCTAAAGATTACAAATTGGGCTTTTATAAAAAAAAGATACTTAATAACGTGTTTTGGTAAAAAACTGATATAAGAATGAAAAAAAGGCATAAAAATACAGACATAATGGGTTTAAATAAATTGCGTTTCACGGTGACTAAAAACTAATTATTGTTCTTGTTTAAATACAAACAAAAATTCAAAAATTGGCTGCAGTTGGGCAGAGTTTAATCCAGTTAAAAGAAACGGAATCAAAAATAATAAAAATTATTAAGTCGAAAAGGTAGCGAAAACGGGAAAATGACCTCTTAATTTTTTCGCCTTTTAATAATTTTCGTCTAGGGCGGTGACTGTGGGACACCCTGTATATATATTTATTTACTTATAGATACTTTATCTATTTATTGTTTTTAATTTAAAATAAAGTGTTCTGTAATCATTAAATTAAATTATATAACATTGATTAAAACATCTTCTTCTTGTATTTTAAAGACTGCCAATAATTGTAGTGCCTGGGTACCAATAATTATATCAGGGTGCCAATAATTGTAGTTTTTGGTAAGCTTTTTTTAAATTGGCATTATAAATATTAATTTAATAAAGTATACTATAGTATACAACATACTCAAATGACTCTACAAATAAATATGTTATAGTTGATCAATGTTGAAATTTCCTTAGGGGTGCCAATAAATGTAGTCGTTACGCAATATGTTTGGAAAATCTTAAGGTAAATTAAGTCTCTGGTTTCTTTTTTGAGAACATAATATGGCATCTGTAATCTTTCATAATTACTTTCAGGTTCCGTAACCGTTTTAATTTTTTTATTTCGTGATGTACAATAACAAAAGTAACAAGTAACAAAAAAAAAACTAATGTGTTTTTGCAGTTTGAGGCATTAAATCATTAATATATTCATTTTTCAAGACCCAAATCTAATCTTAAATGAGACTGGGTGCGACCCACACTAGTAACCTCCCATTGGTGCTTTTGACAAACATTCTAGCTATATATGGTAGTACAGTTTTGAATTTTTTTGGGGATAGCTTATTAAGTTGTAAGAAATTTATTTATCTAACCTTTTCTCGTAACTATTCTCTCGGTATGGAGGTTTTAATTATTTAAGCCAATTTGTATTTCAAAACAGACTATTAAAAAAATAAATACCATAAATCAGGGGTGAACTTTAAAAAAAAAAATGGGCACGACTGGATCGCACGAACTTACTTTCGTAGCTAACAAATTTAACATAGCTAGAAATTAATTTTTTATGGATACATACATATCTATATAAATTTTTTTTTTTTTATTTTTAAATATTCATTAGCCCGTTTTTAAGATACTGAATTTTCAAAAAAAAAATCAACATTTTTTTAAAAATCTAAAAATTATTATTTTGAAAATTTGTTTACACATATGCAAAATTATTTGAATTTTGAAGGTGCTCTTGTACAAGAATATTGGTTGAAATCGGCGCAGCCGTCAAGGAGAAATTTGAAAACAAAAAAATCGGTTCTATGACAGGTACCGTTATTGGTAAAATTTGTTTTTATCAAAATATTGACCATACCTTACATAGTAATCGCACATCTTATTATCAAAATTCTTGGAGCCGTTTTCGGGAACAATAAGTTTTTTCTTAACGGTTTTTTAACATTTCTATGGTTGGTACCGTTAGTTTTGAATATAAAAACATGATTTTTTTAAGGTATTCTACAAAAAAATAAAAATATAGATTTAGTTTTTTAAAATATTGACCATTTGGTTTTCAAAAAAAAAAAAGAGATTTTTTTTAATTTTAATTTTAATTTTTTTTTGTTTTTAATTTTGGTTCATAATAATGTTTATACTTTTTAGAGGTTTCACAATAAAAAAAATGACTTAACTTTTTTCGAGAAAATCAAAAACTAGAAAAAATGGTTCTACTGTACTAATTTTTGAAATTAAAAAAAAAAATATCAAAAAGTACTTTTTCCTTATTTAATTTTTTTGAATTTTTTTTCAACAAAATCCTGAGACCCGCTTTTGAGGTCAACATCATTTTCCTTTTTGGCGAAAAAAATTGTATGGCAGGTACTGTTAATTTTGGTCCTAAAAAATTTTTAAAAATATGTGTGGACATAGTCAAAAAACACTATGTACCAACTTTGAAGAAAATCCCTCCAGCCGTTTAGACTGTTAGACCCACTTTTTTCGCGTTCTCTATCATCGTTATGTTGGGGAAAATTATTATCTCGAGTTCGATAATTTTTTACAAATCCAAAAGTTACCATATAGTACCTATGTTTTGTATATCGCATGTAAAAACGGTTTATCGAGTTTGGAGAAAACCTGTTCAGCACGTTATGACGTTTTTATCTATAAAATAAAATTCATCCAACGTCGATATCTATATTCGTTCTTGAGATATAGTGACCAAAAAATCACCCCGAACGTACGTACAAACATACATACAGATATCTTTATAAAAACGAGCTAGAGACCTTAAAACGTGCATAAATTTTCAATTTCACAAATCGCAACAATTACAATAACTTCCAATTTAGTAAAATAAAATAAAATAAAATAAAATAAAATAAAATAAAATAAAAATAAAAATAAAATAGAATAAAATAAAATAAAATAAAATAAAATAAAATAAAATAAAATAAAATAAAATAAAATAAAATAAAATAAAATAAAATAAAATAAAATAAAAACAAAATAAAATAAAATAAATTTAAATAGAATAAAATAAAATACAAAAGAATACAATAAAATAAAATAAAATAAAATATAGGTATCAAAATAAAATAAAGTCGAAGATATCTGTGAATATTTTCCTTTTTATTGAAATAATTTCTTTAATTCATTGAGTCAAAAAACTGTATTTTTTTTAACTACCAAGTTGACAACTATCTGTATTGGGAGAGCAATTTGAGTTTGCAGAAATCAAAAAATTTTAATTATATTTTAAGCAACAATTCTATACTAATTTTTTGGTTTCAAATCTTTATAGGTAGGTTGGCCTTGAGCAACCAGTTTGTTTGCGTCATTAATTTAGTTAGTTTTAAACATTAAGGCCCAATTTTTCAATAGTCAGAACCTCAGATAAATACTTATTCTTCGAATAAATTAAAAATTACGCTACAGTATTTATTCCGCAGATAATTTTACTGATGATTGAAAAGTCGGCTCTTATACACTTTACCAAGTAAGTAAGTCTTGTAGTCCAGTGCAATTATAATCTGACCCAGCAGTTTGTACCACCCCCAAATTTTTTTTTTAATCGATTAAGCGTTGATCGAATATGACAAATCTCAATTTTCGCATTCGTAACATTTACCGTTTTTCCGCCATCTCGGATTTTACTTTTTACTAAATATCTCGGTAAAATGCGTAGAATAAAATTTCCTATTTTATGTGTTAATTTTTTTTGTTGTTGATAATATTTAAAAAGTTGCAGGGCATCAAAAAACAAAATTTAGTATTTTCCTAAATTTATGTAATTTACAATCAAAAATTTGAAAAAAAACTTTCTATGAAAAATTTAAGTTAAGCTCAAAATTTCGAACAGTTTTGTTATACGTATAAAACTTTTTGTCTGTATTTCAATAAATAAAAAAGTTATGAATATGTTCCAATTAAACAAAAATGTTTTATACCAGAAATCATTTTTTTTAAATCTGAGATCTTGGCTGAAAATCCCGAGTACCGAATATTGGAAATTTATTTAAGGCTCCATACAAAAATTAATTTCTCACCCGCGCAGAAAAACATTCTAGTTTTCGACATGGCACTAGAGAGTTTTAAATAGATTCTGGCAAGGCTCTCGCATGGCTGAGTAATGGCCAAAACTAGGGCCTTGTCGATTATTAACCCTTTTGCCTCGTCAGAAAAACCACTCTAGGCCCCGGACCAGCAAAAACTAGATTTGTTCATATTTTAGCTAGAAACATTAAAAAAAGGGTATTTTAGTATTGGTTGAGAGCCCCTCGTGAACAAAAATGCGCTAAATCTTAACTACATCCCACCACAAAAACAACCAATATGAACCACTTGAGATAAACCATCTGGAATTAAGTAAACATAGTTTAAAGCCTAGTACACACCTCTGAGTGCAATGAAAAATAAAAGCGGTTTAAAATTCACGTGAATAAGCATTGTGAAACCATAATTAATTATCCACGTGAATTTTCAGTCCTCAGTTTTAAAATGTTTAATACTCACTTTGAATGAAAAAAAAATAATTTAATTTGTCTGTCAGTTCTTGAAATCTTGAAATGCTTGAGGAGAATATTTCAATTCAATCGTTTGGTTTTTGGCTCTTCGGTTACACTTTATATTGAAAAATAAACGATCAAAAGATCAAAAATAATTCTGTAGGCTGTTTTATTTAATTATTAAAACTTTTATTTTAATTTATTGACAAATGTCACACTTTTTCACACTTCTATTATTTTTTCCAAGCGGTAGTACTTTAGGAAATGAAAATTATGAAATGAAATAAATTTTGAATCGGTTCATATTTCGCTCTCACATTTTGGGTACTCAGATCTCGTTATAAATTTCATCGTTGTGAAATAAATGTCACTGTTATATAGAAATTTCATTTTCGTTTGAACTGAGTACTAGGCTTAAAACAGTAAATTATATTTTTGGATTAATTTTAATGAAAAGTTCAAAAAGCCTTTGGTGGGGGTGTGAAAATAGAGATTCTCGAAAGTAAATACCTATGTATATCTTGGAAGGATATGCAAGAGCGTGAAATTTTTAACTTTTTTTTTAAACCAAAACTGATCAATTATAATAAAAGTTGAATTTGTATTTTTCGATTCATCGATAGTGCTTAGTCTGATAGGATGCCGAAAACGTCCAACAAGTTCTTACGAGCGAGAACCTCTCGAGATTATGAAACATTTTCCTCGTCTAAATTTTACTTACTGAAAACTTTCAAGGGCTTGGCGTATATTTGACAAGTTTTCCTCGTCTAGATTTTCCCTAAAGAAAACTGACTAATGCCATATTGAAACTAGACAGAAACTGGACATTTTTCCAGCCGGGCAGGTATATCATTTTGTTTTGGAGTCTATAATATTCAGCTGCACAATTAATTAAAAGTTCAAAGCGCTAAAAGTAAAATCCAAGATGGGGCGGCAAAACGGTAAATTAATGCAAAAACTTAGATTTATCATATTCGATCAACTCTCTATCGAATAAAAACTAAATTTGGTGGTGGTACAAACTGCTGGGAACTAGACTATTGTTTATTTCAATCTAACTTGAAAAATTCTCCAAGTTATCAACAGCTGCATGATGTTGCTTCTAGTTTGCTTTATGTACATAGTAGGGACTGTTTTAAGAAGAGATCAGAACTACCAACAAATCATTATTGAACAAAATTAAACAGAAAATGTTCGTTTCGGTTTAAATAGTTTTTTCTTAGACGTATCCCGTCTATCGGTTGGTTATTTTATCGACACTTTCTTAGTTTTGTTGTTCTTACCAAGGACAATTATATCGGTATATCTGAAATACTTTACAATAAAACGCGCCAAATTGTTCTGAAATTCGTTGATTTGCTTTGTTTAACAATTTTTTTGTCGCAGTTGAGAAATTGAAAAAAAATATTGTTGAAAAATCATAAATACGACCATAAAATAAATATAGGTTTCTGTTTGACTTTCAATAGAAATTATATGTGTTGTCGTTTAGGCAACACAACCAAGTGCGCTTATATCCTGTGCGGGTAATACGTTATATCTATTTAAAATTTTGAGATCAGATAAAAGTTGAACATGTTTTCTGTAATTAGATAATCCTAACAAATATGAATAGAAATACATCATTCGAAATTAAAATAGGCAGCAAATATTCGAACCTACGCTCTGATTGAAAATTGTCATTCGTTGAAGTACTTTGTGTTGAACTGTTCAAAGTAAGGGCGTAGTGTTTAATAACAACTACCAGAAACGTAATTTAGAGCTACCAATTTCAAATAGCAACTACCAGAAAACATAACAATTACCACTTTAAACAGTCCCTGCTAAATAGTTTAGTGCACTTTCTAATGTTGGTAAACGTATTCTGCAGTTTTAGTTAAAAGTTAATTTTTGTTTTTGTTAGTCTCATGATAAAGAATCTATAATTTTGTAATAAAAACAAGTAAAAGGGTCAAACATTATTTTATTCACAATTTTTCCCCGAAAATCTTGTCGTGTTTTAAGCAATAGCTTTTAGTCTTGTTTATGTTTTACCACACCAAAAATTATTGTCCCAAATGATATAAGCTGAAGCGTGTATCCGGTCCGTCCCTGGCTTTGCCATTATCCTTCAAAATAAACGACCGTATTATAACAACTTTTTTTTCTTCTTCAAAATACATACCTAGTTATGCACACAACCACGAACACTCATAACCGAAAAAGCTCAGAATACTTTATTAATTTTAACCACACACAAGAAAAGACTATACAAAAATAAACCCGGAAGTATGATGATGAGTACAAAGACTTAGCCCCCCTCCTTCTGCCCAAACAAGAAGAAAATTCAAAGGAAATATACCAATAACAAAGACGAGATAAAGCAAGGATAATGGCCATCAAACAAACAAACAAACAAATAACGTCAACCCAGAATAAAAACGAAAAACTATGAAAAAATCGATTTTTTGTTTCGTCACAAAGTCAAAGTTTCTAGGTTTCTGGTTGAATGAATGTGTATGTGTTTGTGTGTGGGGGACAGGGGATGGGGGGGAGGGGGGTAAGAAAAGTGGGTGGCTAAGAAGGAGTGTGTTTTTGTGAAACTACCCATTTATTCTTTTTCTTATCGTTTTAGTCTGCAGGATATTTATCTATACTATATCTACGAGATTCCCTAGCAAAAAAGGACTTTAGGCTGAAATTTTATTACTTTCACTTTTGTTATGGTGCTTTTCAAGATTTCTCTTTCTAAGACTCCGATGGCGATGCCGCCACCGCCACTAACCAACCACGGAACCCCCCTTCGTCACGCCACAGATTGTTTATATACTATTTTTGATCCTTTCAACGTTAAAATTGTCTTTTGTCTACGAGAGAGGGGGTGCGATGGGAAGGTTATTGTGGCGCCTGGCTTACTGCTTTCAGCCGCAGTGTCTAGCCAGTATGACGTTTTTGAAAAACTCGCTCTGCGATATGTTTATGTGTGTTTTCAGTTTATTTTATATTTCGCTTCAAAAAAAAAATTGTACAAAATACGAAAGCAATTTTGAACAGTGAAATTGGATGTCTTTGTATCAACTGATAAGGATACTCCAAGTAATATGAACCATAACTCGATTGCAATCGTAAGCAGCACACATACACAAATATTTCTCGCCTAGAAAATTGGATAGCCACTTCAGTATTCTTCACCAGCAATAACCGGAAATAAGAAATGGAGAAATCAAAAAGGATTCCAAACATATTGATTGATTTGATATCCTTGTTCTGGGATGGGGAAAAGAACTCAAGACTTATTCTTAAGCCAATTCATTCTAGGTGTTCACTGTACGTACATATCCTTTTTCTTCAATAGTGATGTCGCACTCTTTTCTTTTGCGAAACAATAGTTTTTTTTTTGGTCGTCTAACGAACGCAAAAGAATAACGATTCACAGAGATATACCCTTGGTCGTTTGTCGAGTATATCCTTGGACTCCGCATGTCGTCCCATCCCATCGCATAATATAAACTCCAATCCAATGTCACACTTCATGCTGATCGTATCGGTGTGTATATTGGTCGTTTCTCTCTGTATTTCGTTTCGAATTCGTTTTTGATTTTAGTCACAAGAGGAGTTTTCTATCTGTACTCGTAGATATAGGGAGAATTTGATTTTTTTTATATTTCACTAGAATAAGCTTTAAGGACATACATACGGTTACCCTTTGAGTTTTTTATATCATTTTGTGTATGTAGCTTGCACTATGCAGTATTGTCATCCATTAAGAGATTAAGATTTCTTTTTTATTGAGGACTAGAGTAGCATCCTTTTTTAAGGATATCAATTCTATTCAAGCTGCTGGTAGTGTCAGGATCTGTGATTTCTGTTTTGTGTTTTTTTTTGTTGCTCTATTCTTGTTCTGTATTAATTTTTTCCAAGCAGTATTTTTCTATTTCGATTGTCCTAAGGGGTCTTCTATAGTTATTCTGTTCGAAAGACGAAGAAGCTCCAACCGGGCTATGGCAAAGGAGTTTTATTATTATTTATTTTTTTTATTTTCTAAGGATATGAAGATGGAAAATTAGAAAAATCTATTAGCTAAACGAAGAGGAAGGGGCGAATGATTTGTTTTATGTTTTTTTGCTTGCTTTTTTTTTAAAAGACTTGAGAATTCTCTTTTTTTATTGTTTCGCCTGCGGATTATTGGTATACTTGGAATTGAAAAGTCAGCTATCGTTAAGGAGGATCAATTGGAAGTTTACAAGTGGTTCCAATAGAGATTGATGCGAGATAATGGTGATGGAATTAAAATCTTGCTGTTGTTGTGTGGAAGATGGAGTGTCTTCAACTAACAATTTTAAGGGTGATGATTGAAGTTATAACTATAGGTAAAACTGAATCGTGGTATCTAAAGGAAGAACCCTACTTATCAGTTAATATACCTATGTGTAGTAAATTTTATCATAAGAGTTCGACTGAATAAGACAATGAACGAGAGAACATCAAACGTTTGTGTGCATTATTGGAGTGGGCTGGTTTTGTATTGATTAATTAAAAAACAATTTGATTGTAATAAGAGTTCTACGGTATAACTTTACCTTATTCAACGTTTCTCTATTGGTCCGCACTGCACCAACACAAACTTCACAACACAAACTGAGCCCAGCTGTCATTCATCCAATCTTAAAAGGGTCCTTACTTCAGTTCCATATAGAATGGCAATCAGGGAGATAACGACTTTTAATTTTGGTTCTTTCAGAAAGAATTCTTGTGTCTAAGCCCAAGGAAACAATAGCTGTTTTCATTTGGAGCTGATGAAGTACTTGTGAGCAGATCACAACTTAAATCTCGTACTTTAATCTGCTTAAATGCTTTCATCTGCGAGTGGATGGGCAGATAGTAGTTTCGCACCATATTTCAACCGGGGGCATATGATAAAATTCAGAGAATTCTCATTAAAAATGACATTATTTGTTTATAAACAAAATTAATTAGGTAGATTGGAGGGGATTTAAAAGGAGATACCGATGCACATTGGTTCTGAACGTCTGTAGATCACAATGGGAGGGGAAAATTGAGCTGGGTAGAGCATTCCACATTCGAGTAGTGCGACTAAAGAAAGAATCTCTGTACTTAACAAAAAAATAAATAAATCGGGTGGCACAACGGCTCATGAAGAACCAGGGCCTAGTGACTAACAACTCGCAACCATTCCTGTGTTCGCCTTTCGACAGGAATGGAAGGGACCTACAATTTTATGCCGAATCCGAACGGCTAGACGAAAAGCACTTATTCGTGACAAGTCATACTCTTGGAGGATTTGTCAATTCCTCGCAAGAGGCAGTAGCCTTGAAAAAAAACTTTTTAGTTTTTAGGTGGACGAGGCTGGGAAGCGATCCCAGACCTCCAGCGTGACAGTCGAACGCACTAACCATTACGCTACGGGCTACTTCCTCTGTACTTAACAGTACGTCCGAAATTGGGCTCAAGGGTAAGCTGATGGGCATTCCTAGAAGCGCAAGTATTACGGTTGAATTATTTAAGGGGAGGAATGCAACTGGCTATTTCACTAGAACATTGTTTATGGAAATGACGGTAAAATAACGAAAGACATGAAACATTTCGACGGTGCTCAAGAGATGAGAATGTTACCGTTATTGTTCTTTCACCTATCATTTTAAGAGCTCTCTTTTCAATTCTATCCAATACACTCAAGTGGGTTATTGGAGCACCTGCCCAAATGTGAGAGTTATACTCAAGTTTTGGACGAATAAAGGCTTTGTAGATCACAGCCAAATCAGAAGTGGAGAAAAATTTCTTGCATCGACGGAGAAAACCTAAACACTTAGCAGCATTTTTGATTTTGTATTCCCCATTGGACAATGCTGTCGAGATCAGAATTTAATGAGCTTATCATACGCTGCCGTTCAAGTTCCATATCCGAAGGACATGGATCTAAGAACGAATATGAAAAGCTGATGGTACTGTCGTCAGCGAAACAATTTAATGGATTAAGAGTTTCAGATAAAAGATCGTTTATGAATACAAGGAAGAGAGTCGGAGACAGAACGGAGCCCTGGGGCACACAAGCATTTATTTTGTGAATTTCAGACTTGAAACCATCCAATACAACTTGTGTTGAACGGACCGTAATTTCTAATCCAACGAAGAAGAGATTCATCGATACCAAATACACGCATTTTCGATAAGAGAGCTTGATGCCAAACTCTATCAAATGCTTTTGAAATATCAAGCGCAATAATCTCACTTTCTCCAAAACGATGTAAAGATTTGTGCCACTGTTCGGTGAGATATACCATCAGATCACCAGTGGACCTATTGCTACGAAAGCCGTTCTGTCGGTCATTAAGAAGCTTTCGTTTTTCGAGATATTTCTTGAGCTGGAAGTTAATCAGCGTTTCCATGACCTTAGAAAGAAGGAACGTAAGCGCAATTGGTCGATAGCTAGAGGGGGAAGAAGACACGCCTTTTTTTGGGACAGGCTGGACAAATGCTGTTTTCCATCCACTCGGAAAAAGACCAGTAGAGTAGGACAGATGGAAAAGCTTACGCAGTGGTTTTGCCAGCGTTAAAGAACACCTCTTCAGAACAATGTTGGCTCAGTTCAAAGAACCTAATACATTGCACATGATGCCAGCATCAGAGGAATGTAACTAGCTATTTCACAAGTAAATTGCTAGCTACACTCCGCTACACTTGAATAGACACAAACTTTTTTTTACTGTCAGAGCGTGTAGCTAGCCCTTTGGAAAATTTATAAATTCACCTTTTGGTTTTAGTGCCTATAAGAGGGATCTATTGCGAATAAAACTGCAGGGACAGAATAATTCAGGAAAATACGGTTAGGTTATTTCTTACCACTTTTCTAATTACTTAATTTAAAACACTGATCTTTTTTGCAAACGAATTGAAAAAAATGCAGTAAAAGGGGGTAGTTTCTTATTTGTAATCATATTTTCATGAGTGCTACCACCTTTATTTGAAATAACCTGAAAAACCCTGTTGGAGACTGAATAATGCAGTTATTTTATATAATTAAAAGAAATTGCACTTAATTCTTCTTTGATTGCAGTAGGTAAGTGATTCTTTGTCCTTATATTGTCAGTCAGAATCATAAACTCTACAAACCATCCGTCACCTCCCCATACGCTTTCAATAATATTTAGGTCCGGAGAATATGGTGGCCATTGAAGTAAGGTAACATTTCTATTGGATATCCGACTGTTAATGATCCTTGCGTTAAGGATTGGCACGTTGTCTTGTTGAAATGTCCATGGTATTGGTCCAAAGGCATCGGTAAACTTAGGGAAAGCTTTTTGCAGTATTTTCTTGTATGAGTTTGTCGTCATTTTCAATACGAGAAACTCCAGATCAATTATTGTTCTAAACCAGAAAATCGCACCTCACGCCATTACACTGCCTTCTCGGCTATAGTGGCGCTCCTGGTTCCTGGGTTCCTTCCTCATAACATCAAAATAGTAATTATACCCATCCGGACCATCTATATTGAATTTTTTTCGTCAGAAAATACCACTTTTGTCCACTCTTCCTTCCACGTCATATTCTTCCTGCAAAAATCTATTACATATATATTTTGTCTTCGTATTGGGTGCAACGGTGGTTTTTTTCTTCAATTTTAGGAGCTTTAAATGTTGTGACCCACGAATAGCACGTCTAATAATGTTTAGACTCGCTGTAATACCACTCTTCATCTTGACTTTAGCAGTGAATTCGCTTGAATTTGGAGTATTTGGAGTATTGCTCAACTTGCTAAAAACTGCAAAGTTGGCCAACTTACAAGTTGACATCAAATCCGCAGTTGAACTGAAAGTTGAAAAATGCTTTTATTCACTACTTTGAATCTGAACTCCACAGTTGTTGAAATTCAAAAGTTGACCAACCTGCAGTTTCCCAAATATCCTTGGGATATTTGTGGCACATGACATACAGAACGTCAGTTTAAACTTTCGGTTTGCATTACAATAATTTTTATTTAGAGTGTGAATAAGTTTCTTAGTAGTAGCCCATAGCGTAATGGTTAGTGCGTTCGACTGTCACGCTAGAGGTCTGGGATCACTTCCCAGCCTCGTCCACCTAAAAACTAAAAAGTTTTTTTTTCAGGGCTACTGCCTCTTGCGAGGAATTGACAAATCCTCCAAGAGTATGACTTGTCACGAATAAGTGCTTCTTGTCTAGCCGTTCGGATTCGGCATTAAATTGTAGGTCCCTTCCATTCCTGTCGAAAGGCGCACACAGGAATGGTTGCGAGCTGTTAGTCACTAGGCCCTGGTTCTTCATTTATTTATTTTGTATAAGTTTCTTATTTTCATTTTGGATATTCAAAATATTTGGAACAAGAATTTTGTGTTTCCTTATTCAATAAAATACTCAGGGTAAACCATTATTGTTGATTGTTTAATCATGCCGAATAATTGGAATTGCAGTTTTTATTCCATGTGAAGCGCGGAATCAAAAGATTGCAATTTTTATTTTTAAAATAAATACATATGTATACATCACATCTAACAATAAGAGGTGAGTTTTCTTTTTCACACACTAGCTAATTAATAAGACTATAGGTAATTTGTTTCTTTTATTTTGTTTTCTTAAAATAAAATTATGAAGAAAGAAATGCAAATTTTCCACAGAAAAGAATAAGTCAGGGTCAAACAAGAAAAGGCAAACCCCGAGCTGGAAAAACAACTCCATGAAACGTAAGAACTGTTACTGTGGAATGAAATCATGAATGAATCCATGTTCATGAGTTTTTTTTTCACTTGTCCGGCGAAATCGCTACCCACTACAACATCACAAGACAAGCAAATCGTTCCGTATAGGTATAACATGGAACACAATGCTGAAGTGATCTGTTTCTTGAAATTTGGGCACCTGTTCTTGTTTTTTTTTTTTTTTTTGTGGGGAAAGGGACCATTTTTATAAAAAAAAAATTTAAACATGAACGAAGCAATTAGAAAAGTGGTACAAAAATAACATAATGGTATTTTCCATAATTATTCTGTCCCTGCAGTTTTATTTGCAATAGATCCCTCTGTTAGTAACTAAAACCAAAAGGTGAATTTATAAATTTACCAAAGCGCTACATGCTCTGATAGCAAAAAAGAAAGTTTGTTCCTATTCAAGTGGAGCGGAGGGTATTTCTATTAATCTCAAGAACATATTTGTTTTGGATACGATAAAGTGGATGCGAATAAAACAGAATAAAATTCTTTTCTGATTTGCCTCTTAAAAAATATAAGTATGGTAACTCTATTTTTATACGCATTGTATTTTTTGTAGTATTACTTACTTTTGATGGCGCTCACAGCCCAGGATGGGCTTCGGCCTCAACTAACAAGCCCCTCCAGCCAGCTCTGTCCCTAGCTAGCCGCTTCCAGTTGCGCACACCGAGTGCTTTGATGTCGTCATTCACTTGATTGCGCCACCTGTTACGGGTTCTTCCTCTGCTGCGTACCCCATCGGGGTTGGATTCGAAGACTCGTCGGGCAGGTGCGTTGCTGTCCATACGCTCCACGTGCCCCAGCCATCTAAGCCGCTGTATTTTCAGCTTTTTGACCAGGTCAACCTGGTCAACCCTGTATAGCCCGTATAGCTCGTCGTTGAATCTTCTCCTCCATACTCCTTCGATACACACCGGACCGAAAATCACACGAAGAATCTTCCTCTCAAAGCACCCTAGCAGATTTTTATCCGAATCTTTCAGTGTCTATGCTTCTGACCCATAAAGCAGGACCGGGATGATTAGGGTTTTGTATAAAGTCTCCTTGGTTCTCTGAGAGAGGGCCTTACTACTTAAATGCCTTCTTAGACCGAAGAAACAGCGGTTGGCAAGAGTAATTCTTCGCTTGATCTCTGCACTGATGTCATTCTGCGATGTAATAGTGGAGCCCAGGTAGACAAAGTCCTTGACAACTTCGAAGTTATATCTGTCCATCGTGATATTTTGCCCGAGTCGACGATGTTGAGATTCCTCTATCGATGACAGCATATACTTCGTCTTGTCCTCATTAACCGCCAATCCCATTCTAGCCGCCTCCGATTCAATGCTCGCAAATGCCCCTGCCACAGCTCGCTTCGTTCTGCCGACAATGTCTATGTCATCCGCATATGCAAGCAATTGAACGGACTTTTGATAGATTGTACCGCTGGTGTTGACATGTGCGTTGCGTACAATGGCTTCAAGAACGATGTTGAATAGGTTGCATGATAACGCGTCGCCTTGTCTCAATCCTTTCTCAACATCAAAGGAATCGGTGGTGTTCTTACCAATTTTGACGGAGCAGCGAGATTTCTCCATCGTCATCCTGCACAAGCGGACGAGTTTGGCAGGGATGCCGAGACTCGACATGGCTCTGTATAATTCGTCCCTTTTCACGCTATCATACGCGACTTTAAAATCGATAAAAAGGTGGTGTGTATCGATCTGGAATTCCCGGGATTTTTCTAAAATCTGTCGGAGTGTGAACATTTGATCGACGGTTGACTTGCCTGGCCTAAAACCGCACTGATAAGGGCCGATCAGATCGTTGACAAAAGGTTTTAAGCGGTCACACAGGATGGCCGACAAGATTTTATAAGCGACGTTTAGGAGACTAATTCCTCTGTAGTTGGTACATTTCAGAACATCTCCCTTTTTATGGATGGGGCACACTATACCGAGGTTCCATTCATCGGGCATACTTTCCTCCGACCAAATTTTGCAGATGAGCTGATGTATGCTCCTAGCCAATTCATCTCCCGCTGATTTAAATAGTTCGGCTTGTAAGCCATCCGCACCTGCAGCCTTGTACGACTTAAGTTTGGATATCGCCAGCCGAACTTCGGTTAGGTCGGGTGGACGGAACTCTTGGCCATCATCGTCCAAGTTGAATGGAGCGTTCTGCCTATTAGCGGCATCTTGGCTGTCTTCGCCATTAAGCAGTCTAGAGAAGTGTTCTTTCCAGATCCTCAGCACTGACTGTGTGTCTACTACCATATTCCCACTCTCATCTCGGCAGGCTTCCGTTCTAGCCTTGAATCCTTGGGTGGATCGCTTCACCCTCTGATAAAATTTTCGAACATCTCCCCTACCGCTACAACCCTCAATAGACTCTACCGCCCGCTTCTCGTGCTCTCTCTTTTTCCTCCTGAGAAGTCGGCGTTCCTCTTTTCGTTTCAGCCCGTAGAGCTCCCGGGCCACTCTCTCAGCAGCTCTTGTTCGAGTCTGCAGCATTGCCTGGTAGGCCTCGTCCTTAGCTGCATGCGCTAGCCGGCACTCCTCATCGAACCAGGGGTTTCGTTGTATTCGCCTAGTGAAACCCAGCACATCAGAGGCGGCACTTCTAATGGCTTGTTGACAGTGTTCCCACTGGTCCTCTGCACTTGATGCTGGTAGCGGACCTCCTGAGAGATTAAGAGTTACGTGGTCTGCAAAAGTTCTGGCAGTCTCTTGCGATTTAAGCTTCTCGACATCGAATCTTTTCACAGCATCTGCTCTGCGTTGTCGCGTCATGGATATCCGCATACGTAGTCTAGCTACCACCAGGTAGTGATCCGAGTCAATGTTGGCCCCTCGGAACGTTCGGACGTCCAAGATACTGGAAGCATGTCTCGCGTCTATCGCAACGTGGTCGATTTGGTTGACGGTTACTTGATCACGCGACCGCCAAGTCCCCTTGTGTATATTGAGGTGTGGGAAGTAGGTGCTTGAGATGATGACATTTCGCCCCGCCGCAAAGTCTGCCAGCCTGTGTCCGTTGCCGGAAGTTTCGTCGTGTAGGCTGTGTCCTCCGACTATCGAACCAAAGATGCCCTCCTTTCCGAATCTTGCGTTGAAGTCACCAAGAATGATCTTCACGTCGTACTTCGGGCACATATCATACGTTGTCTCCAAGAGATCGTAGAATGCTTCTTTGGTTGAGTCTTCTCTCCTTTCATACACTTCGGAAGCCCAAGACTTCTTGCCTAAGTCTTCCCCTTATCACAAAACCACAACCCAAGAGGCGCTGACCCTGTTCCTTCAAGCACCCGCCGTAGTAGATGTCACACGTTTTCAGTCTCCGTACGCCCTCTCCATCCCATCGTTCTTCCTGGATGGCTGTTACGTCAGCCTTTAGCCTGTCCAGGTTCTCCACTAATTGTTCGGCTGCACGTGTTCTGTATAAGGACAGGACGTTCCACGTGCAGATCCGAAATTCATTGTCCTTGTTTCGTTTGCTGGGGTCGTCAACTTTAAAATCATCCATATCCGAGGCTTGTTGTTGTTTCGGAACAACTTTTTTTTACGTGGTAGGGAAGTTACCCCGACGCACAACCCCCGACCCGGAGGACCAGACCCTTCGTATAACTCCAAGGGTAGGGAGCCGGATAAATTGTAGTATGCTCTTATGTATTTTTAGCCCCTAAGTTACTGGGATTAGATCTTACACTGAGAAAATTAATATTTTTTTTTGCGTTTGCGAGTAACGAATTTCGTTTGCTGTAATTGTAATACATTTGCTGGAAATGTAATACAATCCCTGCAAACGTATTTCATTTGTAGCAATTGTATTACAGTCGCCACAGAAAGTAACTCCATTGCATCAAACATATAACAAATAACCAATTCGTTCGGAGCTCAATTTGCCTGGGTTGATTACGGTAAATGACAATGTATCCCTAATTCAAAAGACATGATGTTTGCAAGCAAGTGTAATTGTTTATGGCAAACGAATGAATCGATTGCGAATTAAGTTTTTGAAATGCTGCAAAAAGTTTTACGTTTACTATATAAATTCCAACTGTTTGCAACTAATGAATCGAACATTTGGGACGAATGGTTAATTCGTAGAAAGTAAACTAATTTGTAGCAAACGATTGAATGTAGGGTATATATTTTTAAATCTTATTTTTACAAATTAACTTAATGCTTGTGTAAACATTTCATGCTTCAGAGGCGAAAGAATTTTTTATTTTAGGTTTCCTTAAAAGAAATTCACTTGCAGCAAAAAATTACCTACATCTCCGTTCTTCATTTCGAAAAACAATGGTGCAATATTTTAGATGATTAATTACGATGTTAAATCAATTTTAGTATGATACTAGGTTAAAAATTGTGTTTTGCTAATTTTAAACGAGTGTAGCATCGTACTATCCCCTTACATTTTACTAAAGTTAAACTCACATCTTTTTAGTATCGTACTTAATCCATATAGACTAGAGCCCACAGCAAATTTTGGGTGTGAACGATAGCAAAAATTCCTTTTGTTTTAAGATAGGTCCATACTATTCATATGCAAATATGAAAGTCTGGCATGTCAGGGTTAGGGCCTTTGTATGCAATACTGCATTTAAAGTGCAGTTCATTACAAATGCAGTGTAGGAACTTCAAAACTATATTTAATAAAAGAGCTAAGTGCCCTAGACATGGCTATAGAGTCCAAAATATTTTCCGAAGAGCCAAATGGCTGCAAGATGCACCCAAAGCTTCAATCTTTGAGTGTGTCTTTCAGACATTTGGACCCACAGAAGTCAGATTCAGTCCTAGGAGCACATCTACGTAGTAATAGTTTAAAACAAAAACTGACCCAATATTTTAAATACTTCGGTCGTCGTCGTCATCGTCATAGTTAAAATAATTAATCATAGTTAAAATAATTAAAATACATGAAATTGTCTAAGCCACATTTCTTAATCAGTACATTTCCTCTGCTCAACTAAATAAAAGGAAAATGTGTGAAGTTTTCAACTGATTAACATTTTGCCGGAGGATTTTATGTTGCAAATTAGCTCAGTGGATGCATGCTCGCTCTCGATACGGAATGATTCCAGTTTAAATCCAGGAGAGTAAAGCTTGACATTTTTTTCAATTAAAATAAAATAATTTCAGAATTAAGGGAAAACCAGCAGTCACTGTATTGATTGTGACAAACGTACAAGTCATTAGCAACAAACGTGTTATATTCAATTGTCATAACCACTTTGATCTTCTATAACAATTGACCCATTCGCTTGTCGTTAAAGTATTAACGTTTATTGTAAAAGCACCATTCGTTTGCCACAAACAGTAAATATGTTTACAAAACACCATTATTCGTCTGACAGAAAAACACTACATTCGCTTGACACAAACACTCTATTCGTTTGAAACAAACGATAGAATTTTGCTTCAACAATATGAATTGTTTGTCTCAAACGAATTTAAGAGTTTGCTGCAAATGAACTGTCAAAACTGGCTGGCAAACGAAAAAGTCGTTTGGGCAATTTTTCGTTTGCCGCAAACGATTCCTTCCCACAGTGTACACCACAATGGCTATGTTTTTTTTCGATTCCTGAACTACTCTATGTAATGTGTGTTTAACCTGTTTCCTTTAAATGCAATCAGTTCCCAATTTCTTAAACCATTCATTGAGTCTATAGAATTAAAAGCTATTTCCAAAAACTCTTCAAATATTAACTTTCAATCGAAAATAGACAAACAATAAATCTACACCACATCTCCCCTTATATCCCCCCTAAACCTAAATAAATCAGCTCTCAAAATAGATTGAATAAATTAATGAAACCACAAAACTCTCAAGTAAGCACATTCAATCAGTTGAACAAATGTTTAACAGAAAAAAAAGAAAGAAAGAACGAAATAAAAAACTCAACTTGAATATTTAAGATCCTTCCACAAAATCAAATGCAAACACAATTCACTTTCGCTCTTTTCAAAAGCGATTCAACCTTCCTTTTAAATTCTAATTGATAGATCTTTCTTGTACTCGCATAGCTATATCTTTTGGCAGAGAAGCATCACACAAACAAAAGGATTTTATACCAATAGACCATCGCCATATTATACATGGAAATAGAAGAAAAAACAAAACTAACAATGTCCTTAGAAACGATGTCAGATAACAACTGCAACTAACTATCACCGAACGAACCGCACTCGCAAGGACATTCTCTTGCTCACAAGCTGCAATCAATGACTTCTGAAACAAACAAATGACTGAACCGAAAAACGAAGTAGCAATTTTCTTCTTCTTCCGGTTTTGAACTGAAATCCAAGGCACTAGGCCACCATCAACATACTGGATAAGGACGAACAAAAAAAAACAATGCATATCCCCAGAGAAGACAGTTTAATCACCTAAGGACATCTGGGTGCAGGCAGGATATTTCAGCTTTCAAACCATCTCTAACAAAAGGGAAAGCATTCCAATTTGATTTTAATCGCTATCCGCCCCCACTCTTACAATTTTGAAACCAACCTTCATGTTTTGTAATAAAAGAACAGAGAAGCTAGAGGACAGAAAATTTACACAGGAATCATCAGAGCGACATCTCTCTGCGATGCAGAAGAAGTTCCCTCTGTTTCGTTTGTCGTTCTTATGGCAAAAGAAACGCAAAACATGAGCACAAAAGTTTTCAAATAAACTTAAAATACTTTTAATGTCCTTCTCGTGAGATGAATTTCTAGGATGGCTGTGATGATGGTGACTTCTGGTGTAAAGTGTGCGCACCCTTTTCCTTACCAAAGCAAAGTACAGTACTAACCAACGATATCAAGGAGTACCTATAACCATATAGCCATCATCTTCATCTTCACCATCATCAGCACAAGGACGAAGAAAAATATTTAAGATCCTAATTCTGCTTTCTGTGTTCTTTTGGTGAAGTTGATTAGTTCGGCAGGCATTAGAGCAGAACTTTAAAGTCGAAAAGTTTTCCACTCTGCACTTTCTTCCTCAAAGTGACTTATACACTTACCTCTAGAACCATCCTCTAGAGAAAAGGAGAGTGTGTAGTGTTCTTGTTTTCCTCCTTTCACTGATTTTCATTATTGACGTAAGGTGCGTTTAATTAATATCGGTTACTTGTTTGCAAATAAATTAACTGAACTTGAAACAAAGTCAACCAATTTTTCTTGGGAAAAAAAGAACAAGAAAAAAATTGAATTTCTATGTGAGGACACTTGACGAAAAGATCTTTCGAAATGAAGAGGACGAAATAGTCACTTCTGAGGTTCCTTTATTACAAACCCTTACCCCCAGTTTCACAGTGGAAGTTTAAACTTTACTTTTGGTTTACACTTCAGTTCAACAATTTATTCAGTTTCACAGTTTCGTTTAAACCTTGAACTGAGTTCAATATTTAGTTTAAGTTAGCCGAGATCATTCTACCGTTTAAACCTAAGTTCAACGTTTCAACATAATACATTATGGAATTTATTTACTTATTTTTCATAACAAATTCCATCAGTAAATCTATGTCTGCTGTTAAGTTGTTATTTCTCTTTTTTTTGCTTTTTTTCCAAGTTCGTGTCACTTGAAAAAGAAAAATGTCGACAGATTATCAACAACCCAAAATAATTGTTGCTGTTACGCGTATTCCTTGCTTCAGAAAGAGAAAGAAGATACAAGGCAAGCTACGTACTGTTTGCAATACGTCATTTGGCGAGGCAAAAACAAACAATGCTGCCAACTTTTTTTCATAAAATCTAGTTAAACGAAGTTCAACTCATCTGGAGATCAGGGGCCTATAACACAGAACAACAAGTCAACTAGTCAACAATTACTCGTTCAACTATGTTTGTCAAACAAGTGAAAAACATTTATGTAACACAATAAAAACCGTAACAATATTCAATAGAAACAAATTTCCCTCCACTTGTTGAATCAGTAAGTTGAACTCTTTCAATTTCAGGGCAACACACTTGTTTTGAAAATTCAATTTCATTATTGAAAATGTGACTTCTTTTACACATCGAAAAACTGTCATTTTATGAACACCGTGAACCTCGCCTATAACATGGTATTGAGATCCAGTTCCAAACCAGTGCAAACGCTATCAATACTTTCTCCCTTACACTTAGTGCATTACTTTTATTAGTGAGAGAACGTAATTGGTGGAAAACACTTTCGGTTACACAATCAATAACTTTTCTTTAAGAATTTTTGGGCTCCTAACCCTTAGCACCTCATATATGGGATATTCGCAAAAAAGTATGCCATCTAAAAGGTCAACTAGTTTCAGAAATTGGTCAGCCATAGAAAATTTTTAATCAATGGTTACATTTTTTCAAGGTCACCAACTATTTTTGGCACCTCATTTATGGGATATTCGCAAAAAAAGTATACCATTCGAAAGGCCACCGGCTCGTGATAAAAGGTCAGCTAGTTTCAATAATTGGTCAGCCATAGGTTTTTTTTAATGAATTTTTAAAGTTTGTTTCAAGGTCACAGTATTAGACTTTTAGCACCTCATTTATAGAATTTAAACAAAATTATTTTGCCATCTAAAAGGTCAGTAATTGGTCAAAAAAGGTACGCTACTTTCAGTAACTGGTCAGTCATAGTTTTTTTAAATATTTTTTTTTTTAATTTCAAGGTCAAAACTATTTTTAGCACCTCATTTATGGGATATTCGAACAAATTATACACCATCTGAAAGGTTACCTAGACCTCATAAAAGGTCAACTTGTTTCAGTAATTGGTCAGCCATAGTTTTTGTTTAATTGAATTTTACAGTATAAGAGTCTTCATTAAAAAAAACCTATGGCTGACCAATTACTGAAACTAGCTGACCTTTTATAACGAGCCGGTGACCTTTCGAATGATATACTTTTTTTTGCGAATATCCCATATATGAGGTGCCAAAAATAGTTGGTGACCTTGAAAAAATGTAACCTTTGATTAAAAATTTTCTATGGCTGACCAATTTCTGAAACTTGTTGACTTTTTTGACCACTTACTGACCTTTTAGATGGCATAATTTTTTGCGAATATCCCATATATGAGGTGCTAAAGGTTATGAGCCGAACTATTGTCTATCTTTGGCTATGATAATCACTCTCCAATTCAGAATAATAAAAAAAAACAATTTTGAAACAAAACTCTTGACCACTAAACAAATTCTAAATGATTTTTCCGATGCTAGCAGTTGATTAACACTGCTGCAAGTATTTATTTCTAACTTATTGACGACTTTCAACTAGTCGAAATCGTCGGTTGAAATTTACCAATTATTCAAATAGTTTATTCTACTTTTTTAACTCTTGTTGTTTCCAGTACAGAAATGGTGAAATTGTGAAATTTCCCACTTGTTGAAATAAGCTAAAACAATTGTTATAATTCTGCTAGACTTATTGTTCCATGTTACACAAATTTTAGAAAGTTCTTTAATTTCACTTGTTCAACAAGCACAACAAGCACACGCACCGTACCCCCCAGTAAAGAAGAAATTATCACCGCCATCAAAGCACTGAAAAACAACAAAGCGGTTGGACTTGACGGTATTCCTGCAGAGCTCTTAGGAACAGCCCCAACGACATCGAGCGAGCTACTGCACCCACTTATTAAGAGAGCTTGGGAAACAGAGAGCTTTCCTGAAGAGTGGAAAAAAGGAATGATTGTCAAGCTCCCAAAGAAAGGAGATCTCACACAGTGCGAAAACTGGAGAGGAATATGCGTTCTGCCTGCAGTAGCCAAGATAATAGCAAGGATAATATTGGACCGAATTAAAGACCACCTCGAAGACACACTCGACGCCGAACAAGCAGGTTTCCGCACTGGATCTTCCTGTGTGGATCACATCAACACCTTGCGGATCATCATCGAACAGTGCGTTGAATATCGATCACCACTTCACCTGCTGTTCATCGATTTTGAAAAGGCGTTCGACAGTGTCAATAGAGAATTTATTTGGCTTACTTTGCGCAGGAGGGGAATCCCAGATAAATTGATTGCTATTATCAAGGCTACATATGATGGATCCAAGTGTCACGTTTTGCACAAAGGTAGGCTGTCAGAGGAGTTTGAAATCCAAAGTGGAGTTAGGCAAGGCTGTATACTGTCACCAATACTTTTCCTGTTGGTGATAAGTGACGTACTGCACGCAGCTTTGTCAAATGGAAATGGAGGAATTCAGTGGACTCTGCAATCTCACCTCAAACATCTGGACTACGCGGACGACGTATGCTTACTCTCTCATAGGATCATGGATCTCCATCAAATGACAACAAGGGTGGAGAGAGAAGCAGAAATCGTAGGGCTTAAGATCAACTCGGCAAAAACTAGAAGGATCAGCCTTAGAACTTCCTCATCAATCCAATAAATATTTCTGGACAACCGGTAGAGATGGTAGAGGATTTCCAATATCTTGGGAGTATTGTCTCTACGGGTGACGGAACTGAACTGGACGTAAACAGCCGAATCAGAAAAGCAAAGGCTGCGTTCGGAATGCTGTCCAAAATATGGAGAAACAACTCTTTTAGCTTAAAGACCAAGTTACGACTGTTCCGCTCCAATGTTGAATCCGTTCTGCTTTACGGCTGCAGCACTTGGAAAGTCACTGACACTGTCACTAGAATGCTGCAAGCCTTCGTTAATAGATGTCTACGAAACATCTTGAGGATTTTCTGGCCCAACCGTATCTCCAATGCCGAACTTCATGCGAGAACGGGTCAGGAGCCCATAGACTCCATTATACGAAGAAGAAAGTGGCAGTGGATTGGCCATACGCTTCAAAAAGGCGATCGGTGCATTGCATCTCAAGCAATGCAGTGGAACCCGCTCACACAGGAGGGAAGACAAGTGGGCCGGCCTAGAAGTACATGGCGAAGAACGGTCGAACAGGAATCGGCACGACTGGGGAAAAGTTGGAGAGAGCTGAAATATATTTCAAGAAATCGTACACGATGGCGCGTAGGTGTAGTGGAGGCCCTATGTCCCGTAAGGGAAACATCACGGACGTAATAGGTCCGAGGACCTAAGTAAGTAAGTAACAAGCAGTTTACGTATTGTGTTATAGGCCCCAGATTTTACTGTGAAACCGGAAGAGTTAAACCAAAAATTTAAACTCAGTTCAAGGTTCAGCTGATCTTAAAGTTAAACTCTCACTGTGAAACTAGGGGTTTCGTATACAAAAATGGCAATGGTTAAATGAATCGTGAGATGCTTGAGAAAGAGGATTTTAAAATTAACAACTTGGCGATAATTTAAGAATCACCGCAGAACAAAGTCCTTGTGCACTGTGCTGATGATGTCCTTGTGGTTTCGAGTTAGGGAAGCAAATCCAAATAAAATCTCCATTATCCGTTAGCACACGACTAAAATAACTGGCACATGACTGTTATCATAAGATTACACCAAAAACATAGCCGGAAAAAGACCTTTTTTGACGTGGAGCGGACCAGTATTAAGGACACCCGCCCTTAATATGGTGTTATCATTGTTTTGTCGTCATAGTAATAGTCACTGATGCTGCGTTTGACCGCCGCCAGCCACCAGCACCGGAAAGTTATTTTTTTTTTAGTTGTTAACCAAAATATCCACATTAGAAAAAGGACCTTTTTTATCAGCATCATGTCCTGCAGTATCACTTGGTGGCTACAACACACAAACCAGCCATAAAGTAAAGCTTCGAAAAATGGCGTTAACGAGGCGAATAATTTTATAGCAAAGTGTTTTTCTACTTCATTAACATTCCGCTCTCACTGCGGGAGTAGGTACCGGCGGTACTTTCTTCTACCTTACCTACTCGCGAGAGTGTCGAGTCGAAGGTCCTTTTTTCAGTATAGGTTTTTTGGGAGAGAGAGCGAGGAGGCTTTTCTCACCTTGTCATTCTCATCTGCATACTGTGTGACGATAACGTAGACACACAGAAAAAAAAATAAATCCTATTATCGGATCAGGATATTTTTTTGCTGTTATTGTTGCTTTTGCTCTTCTTTTGCTAGGAGTAATCAACATTATTACCGTTATCGCAAACATCCCATCCCCAATTTATGCCATCATTCATCGGCCCGAAACGGAGGGTTTTTCTAGTGTTTTCACTTTCTGATTTAATTTTTTTTTTCATTTCATGTTGCCGCTGTGATAATAGTTAGTGTGACCTTATTGAAAGGACCTCTCCTCTTCCTCTTTTTCACCCTCTCTGAGATGATGTGATGGTTGGTGTGATGGGCCCGCATATTCATAACTGAACTGAATGAATATCCCTTTTGCTATATAGAATAGCGGTTGTAATATTTATGAGTAATGAGCCATGTGTAAGTCCTTTATGACTTAAGGTACTAATATCCTTTTATTTTTTATTCGATAAGAGAAGGTTGATAATAATAATTTCCATGCTTGGAGGGTTGTCATCGTTTTGTTGGTGTCGTGTGATGTTAGAAAAGCAGCTAAGTATGTATTCGAGTTTGCTTCATACCTATAGACGTTGTCGTCCTTTGTCGCTTTTATATGTATACCGAAGGATTGTTATTTTAGAAGGGAAAGGTGCGAAGTGATTAAATTGGATTTGGGAAAACACACCTTAATGGTGTACGGTGGTGCTTCTGTCGTCGCGTCGACGAGCCCGTTCTCATTCACTCGTTGATGATGGCGATGGTGATTGTGAAACATTTATTTGATTTTGTACGTAGGTATAGTTGTAGATATACCTACATAGCTACCAACCTAGTTATAAGCTTAAGGTAAAGTCATGTTTGGATAATGCGCCAGATAAGGATAATCAGTATAAGGAAGTCATTTCAGAGGGATTATTTCTTCGTCTTTGGCTTTGACTTTGCCTGAAATATTTCAAACTGATGTGTGTTTTTATTATTTTTATGACCGTACTTGTTATCTTTATTTTTAATTTGCTTAATTGAAATGCTATGTCAGAATAAACAAAACAAAAATTCTGGTGAGGAGGGGGAAAGAGTTCAATAAGAGCTAATTAAGGTGCAATTCGTGTAATTAAAATTAGATTTATGTATTTTTTTTTTTGAAATCACAATTACAAAATGGCTCAAATGGTTGTACTTACACAATATAAGCTTTTCTTAGTCTGTTACTCACAATTTGTTTTACTAATTCAATTAGTTTTTAATTCGACTTTATTCATTCACTCATATTTTAATATTTCAATTTCTTCATCTTCTTATTATAAAAAACCTGACCACGGGTATTTATTTTCTGGGTGCACGAATTTAGACAAATTCCCCTAGAATAATAAAATTCACAGTATCTTTTTGCTGTGATTTTTATAAGAGTCGGTAAACATCTACCAAAATTTGTCCACTGTTATACCTTGGGCGAAACACAATTATTTCTGGAGTTGAGGTCACTTGTACTTTTTAATTGAAATTTATTCATTCACTCGACTTAAAACAGAAGTAATTCAATATTTTAATATTTAAATTTCTTCATCTTCTTATTAATTCAATTAATGTTAGTCATTTTTCGAATTATTTTTATATAAAGACTTTATTCGTCTACGCTGGAGGTCTGGGTTCACTTCCCAGCCTCGTCCACCTGAAAAAAAAAACTAAAAAGTAATTTTCAGGGCTACTGCCTCTTACGAGGAATTGACAAATCCTCCAAGAGTATCACTTGTCATGATTAAATGCTTCTCGCCTAGCCGTTCGGATTCGGCATTTAATTGTAAGTCCCTTCCATTCTTGTCAACAAGCGTACACAGGAATAGTTGCGAGTTGTTAGTCACTAGGCCCCGGTTCTTCACGCACCGTTGCACCACCCAATTTATTTTATTTATTCGTCCAAAACTTGAGTACAACTCCCAGTGTTCTAGTGAAATAGCCAGTTAAATTCATCCCCTTAAATAATTTAAAAGTAACACTCGCGCTCCTAGGAATGCCCAAGTTGAACTCAACTTCGGACGTACTGTTAAGTACAGAGATTCTTTCTTTAATCGCACCACACGAATGTGGTATGCTCGTTAAGCAGAATAATATACAGCCAATTAGAGCACAATCTCTGTGACGCAAATTATTTTACAGATTCATTGAACTGCAAAGAAATATACTTATATGCAGAGCGAGGTGTGAACTTCTAGGTATTAACGGAAGTCCCTACAATGGAAGTTTTAATCAGTTCTGTACTCTATGTAACACGAGATCCAAAGAAGACTGTTTTCATCTACTAAGCATATGTCCAATCTTCAAGCAATATAGACTGTGTTACTTTGGAAAAGCTGTTTTAACAATGGAGGAGACAAAAAGCATCTTAAACGGATCCAACTGGAAAGGACTTGCCCTTTTTTTGAAAGAAACCTGTACATATAGAATGCTGCTTATAACAGAATATTCGTAACTGACATACAAATTAATATAAACTACAAATTTAATGACAATATAGTTTTTTCTTTTTGTTTTTTCTTTTTGTATTTTTAAATTTTTTAAATGTTGCCAGTCGAGCTGACGGCTAAGCCAAAGCTTAAAATAATTCATAAAAATCTATGTAAATGTAACAAATTTAAATTGCCAATAAATGAATTCTTTACTTACTTACTAACTTACTTGGTATGCTCTACCCAGCCCATTGTGATCTACTGACATTCAAAACCAATATGCATCGGTATCTCCTTTTAAATCCCCTCCAACCTACCTAATCGCTTGTGCTGTGTACATCACTTTAAGGGTAGTCACAACCCCTTAAGCGGGCGCTACATATATATAAATATATATATATAAAAAGGTTTAGTCAGACCATGAACTTGGTTTGAACCATGCGTGACTTGCATTTTTAAAAGCGCTAAAATAAAGTTGAGTTATTGTTTATATACTTCTTTTATGTAAAGGTTTCTGTAAAGTATATAAGTAATAAGTACCGTCATTTGTAGAGAGAAAGGGGTGTAGAACTAAGGTATTATGTTGTGCAAACAAATATTTCCTATGATTTGCAAATTAGAAAGCAGAACATTATTTTTAAAGCTTCACACTATTTTTAACCTCAAATTTTTTTTAGGGAAAAGGTTATGAATTTGATAAGTTTAATGACCATTTTTTCCAATTAGGTCATATACTAACACATATCAAGGCTGCAATATAAGTCCAATAAGTTATTTAATGTACATTGATGATTTAATCGATTTTCTTCCAGGGGGCGTTGAATTTGCTGCAACAAACGTCAAGGGCTTGTTTTTCGCTGATGAACTGGTTATCTTTGCTATTTCACCAGAAGCGCTGCAACTGATGATAAACCGGTCTTACAGTTACTATCAGCAATTGGGCTTTGCAGTGAATTTGGAGAAGAAAAAAGTTATGATCTTTTGAAATGGGGGAGGAAAGTATGCCAGAAAGGAACATTGGAGCTACAACGGAAACCAGATTGAGATAGTGAAACATTGGTTGAGTTCCGAAATGCATCAGATGCGCATTTGATGCAAAGTCATAAGTTCCAAAACTCAAACGTAAAAATGTTTACAAAGCGAAAGCATCATGTTAATGTAGCAGGTGCGCATCAATAGGGTATTGCTGCCGCATCAAAACTTTTTGGAACTCAGCCATTATAAATATACTTGGACATTACGATCGCGAGTAACCTAAATATGGCAAAACACCTAACGGAGAAATTAGCATCAGCTAAAAAGACGTTGAACGCCACATGAAGAAGCTGTCTGGGAAATACAAATTTTTCACACCATGTCAAATATAGAATTTTTCAAGCCACGATGGAGTCAGTGATGTTGGTGCACAGGTATGGGGGTATGAGAATATGACATTATAGAGCAAATACAACGTTATTTTCTGAAGAGAACTTTTCCATTACCAGATACTTCACCAAACTATATGCTACACGTGGAAACTGGGATCACAGATATATTTTCGAAAACTTTGAAGTTACATTTGGATTATGTTTTGATGATCATGCAACAACCGAATGAGAGGCTAAACAAAAAAAAAATGCTGTACATGCCTTTGCAAAGGAAGTCACTATGGTTTAAAGAGTGGTCAAATTTAGCTTCGTTCTGTGGTCTAAATTTAAACCTTACATTGGAAGATTTAAGTACTTGTAAAAAGCACTTATATGAACTAATGGCTTGTTTAGATGAGCGTTTGGTACAGGAGTGCCAACACAGAGCTAAATCTTCAATTCACCCATCAATATACGCTAATCTGCAGCAGGATCTCAGAGATAGGAATTACTTTCAGATCAACTTTAGTGTGAAAAAATATCTTCTGTATTTAGAATGGGATGTGAACTCGAAAATTTAAATTATCAGCCACATAGAGATGACCTCACTATTTTGTGTTCATTATGCAACCAGAGAACGAGAGAAAATATATTCCATTTCTTGAGCATTGGTCCAGTGCTAAAGGAAATCAGAAGATCTTACTTCAGAAAAAGTAAGAGTCAATTGGAAATGAGAGAGTATTTATACGGAAAAGATTGGGAGATCCTATATAAATATACTGCAAAAACAAAAAAAATTATAGATTGCAAATAATAAATTAACTTTTTTGATATTAAAAAAATAAAGTATTAGTTGAAAATGAAAATGATGAATTATCTTAAAGAAAATATTAATATAATTATTTATTTTAAAATTGTGTTTAAGAGTGAAATAAAAGCACAAACTCTGGCAGACGGCTATTTAAAGCCATGCATATATGATTTAATAAATACTATATTATAAAAAAAACAGCATATTATCTATCTATCTATCTATCTATCTATCTATCTATCTATCTATCTATCTATCTATCTATCTATCTATCTATCTATCTATCTATCTATCTATCTATCTATCTATCTATCTATCTATCTATCTATCTATCTATCTATCTATCTATCTATCTATCTATCTATCTATCTATCTATCTATCTATCTATCTATCTATCTATCTATCTATCTATCTATCTATCTATCTATCTATCTATCTATCTATCTATCTATCTATCTATCTATCTATCTATCTATCTATCTATCTATCTATCTATCTATCTATCTATCTATCTATCTATCTATCTATCTATCTATCTATCTATCTATCTATCTATCTATCTATCTATCTATCTATCTATCTATCTATCTATCTATCTATCTATCTATCTATCTATCTATCTATCTATCTATCTATCTATCTATCTATCTATCTATCTATCTATCTATCTATCTATCTATCTATCTATCTATCTATCTATCTATCTATCTATCTATCTATCTATCTATCTATCTATCTATCTATCTATCTATCTATCTATCTATCTATCTATCTATTTATCTATCTATCTATCAAACTATCTATCTAGCTATCTATCTATCTATCTATCTATCTATCTATCTATCTATCTATCTATCTATCTATCTATCTATCTATCTATCTATCTATCTATCTATCTATCTATCTATCTATCTATCTATCTATCTATCTATCTATCTATCTATCTATCTATCTGTCAATCTATCTATCAATCTATCTATCTATCTATCTATCTATCCATCTATTCATCTATCTATCTACCTATCTATCTATCTATCTATCTATCTACTAACACATATCTGATAAACATTGTTTTTTTAATTTGTATTTTTTTGTTTTCAAATACATTTATGTAAATAATTATACTTATACCACAACAAAAGTGTTGGCAATTCAAGGCATAAAAACATTTAAGAGGACGGGCAATTTTACTATTTTTGTCTCAGAATTGAAAATAAGTACCTATTAAATACTAATAGCAAACAAAAAAGTATTAATTAAGTTATCAAATTTTTATGCTCTCATTAATTTTTATACTGAAAATCAAATAGATTTATTTCAATATTTATTTATATTTTGTTCAATAGTCTAAAGACTTTTTCCAAAATCAATGGCGGAGTAAATGAATACAAGACTAACGAAAATCCCCAACCAAAAAAAAAATATAAATAACTTTCTACAAACAAATTATCACATTGTTTGAAATTCTTTTCAGAATTTCTCCTCGTTCCCCATTGTTTGCACTTTATGCCATGTCCCACTTATAGATTTAAAAAAAATATCCAATTCAATATAAAGGACATAATTGTTGGCCTTCGGCATTGTTTGCTCGAAACATATTAAAACGTCAAAATTGATCCTTCAAAAGAATAGAGAAAAAAGATGACCCATTCCATCATTCTATCAAAATCTTAAGGATATTAATATCGATGTAAGTATATACACAAAGGAAAAAGGAATAAAGTGTCCCATATGTCCTTACACTGCGGAAGTCTTTGGATTAACTTAAGTCTCAGAAAAGCAAAACCGAAAAAAAAATCTCAAGATTCAAACAATCAGCTAAACTTATACGTGCACTTGAACATACACACATACATACATACTACAACTAGTGGTAAATTCTGACGCCCCAATTCCTCACTCACAGATTTTTTTTTTTTTTTTACCCAAGTGACCGACCGTATAACAACCTTCTATTCTCATTCCTCAATAGATGTACAGACAAAAGGATCTCCCAAACAAACACACACACTCATATATACCATATATACATATACCAACCAACACAAATCAGTGGCTATAGAAAACATTCATCTTGTCTCCGCAACCCACTTATGTATACATGAAATTCATTTTTATCTCATCATCCTTTCCAGCATCATGGACTGACTGGTCAGTGAACAGGATCAGCAGGACGACAAATCCTCCAGAGCAACTATTAGATTGTCGCATTTATATGACAAAAACACTGGTCCAAAGCTATCAGACTCAGACCAACCTAACTCCATCCCCACCCCACCCACCAAACTCACAATATACAACAACAAGCGGAAGGAACAAAAAAAATTGAATGTCAACTTAATATTTGAACATTATTTGCTTTCGTCCTTTTACAACAATTTCAATGGGTTTTTGTCGAGTACTTGCTACCTCCATTCAAACCATAGTGTGTGTGAGTATTGCATGGAAAATCTGTGGGTGCATATGGATGTTGGCCCCACTGTATGAAGGTCACACATATCACGACATCCCAACATCCTGGTTGTCATATTATTGTCATATCCCGGTTATTGTATAGGTGCTTGTGGCCAGTTGTCCTCCTCTTCTCTTCTGATGGTCTTGTATAGTCGGATCCTTTTTTCCTATTTTGTTAAATATCTCATTCTTTTTGTGAACAAATAATATCCTGCATAGAAATCATAGAGTCCAAAAATAGCTTCAACAAGGGGAGTGGGTGCTGCTTTATGTAGAACTACATACTTTCCTGGATAATGCGAAATGTGATGCAGCATGTGTCCTTTCAACTTAATCTCCTCTATACGAAGCAAATCCCGAAACCGAAGGGGAAATCCCTTTCAGTAATTTAAGGTCCAGGTAAAGGGATTTACAAAAGGATTACTAGTAATATTCCAGGAGTTCCTATATTAAGGATTCTACATACATACATACACAATCTATGTAGGTACTGTGTGGAATATTTATTGTTGATGTGGGCAAGTAGGTGAATGAATAGTCTCTAAGGGATCTTCAGTTAGATTTGTGTTTTGTATGTTTTCAACCAGAGAGAGAGAGTGAACGAGATAAAATGCACCTAATGTGTGGGGATATTTCAATCATTGGATCTCATTTCCGTCATGGAATTGAGATATTGATGTGTGTGGTTCAAGTACCTACTTGATGATAGAACTTTGTCGGACATAGATGATAAACCAACCATAAGTTTTGTTTATGGAGAATATATTGCATTTTAATGAGGAAATTGAATAGATTTGAGCAATACCTAAGTAAGTGCATTTGGAAATGCAATAACAAGCCAGCCAGAATGTTTTGATAAAAAAAAAGTTTAACAAATTGCGTTAGTTTAAAAACATCTAGGTACCTTCTTGGTTTTGGTTTATTTTTACATTTGCATGATAACAAAAGTCTTCATGGTTCTTGTAGAGAAGATTTTATGAAAAAAATAATAGATTCTTAGGCCAATTTTCTTAAACAAAAACTATGAGCTGTCAAGTACTCTGAGGCTTTGCTTCTCTTTGTAGTTTACATCTATTCACTTTGACTTTTTCTGACGAAGAAATTGAGAAATAATTTTTTTTTCTTAAACCTTAACGTTAATTTTTGATTTCTTATATTAATAATAATATTAAGTAATATTATGTTTATTTTTAAAAAAAGGGCCTGTAACGAAATTCATCAAGCCTTTCAGGAGATATATACGCACATATCCTCCCAAAAAAGACAGTTTTTCCAAAGAACGTAAAAAACAAATTTCTATTATTTGAACTCTTCATCAAAAACATCTGTTACAATCGCAAAGTTTAATCAAAATCGTAAGGGCCGTTTTTAAAAAATTAAAAAAAAAAACTCAAACTGCTGTTTTGCACCAACTAGTTATAGACCGTGGGAAAAATGGCATCATCTACAATTTTGTGCTTCTTTTATTAAAATTCCTCTTCCATACAATTTTACTTGCAATACATAGGTTTAATATGGCAATTTAGATATGTATGATTTCATAAAAAATAGAACTCGATAGATATTCATTTTATCTAATACTAGATGACCCGTGCTCGCGTTGCTTCGCAAACTTCAAAAATTAATATAACATATACTATAACATATAGGGTAGAAATTGCCTAATTGCAGCCGTCTCCAGTAGCCAGCCGCGTACCAAAAAAAATGGCTCGTAATTAGTGAAATAGTAGTGATACTTCTGTGGTTAGAGTTTTTAAAGGGTCTGTCATCTCTCTCCTACTAATTGCAACTTTTTTCGTTCCATTATAAAATTATACTAGCCCAGTTTTTACATCTGTAGTTGTGCGATCTCGCCGGCATACGATTTTATTAAGTTTTGTTGACAAAAACGTTAGTTGGACATTGTTCCAAAATAAGCGTCTGTTTTGAAATATTTGGAAGTAAATGTCTTTTATGCATTTATATTTGTTTATTATGTTATATTTTAGTCAAATCTACTTTAAAAAGCGAAAAAAGTAATTTTTACGATTATTTTAAGCGGGCCGGCAATAGGACACACAAGAAACCTCTGTTGATTATATTCGGCCTACCCGACTGAAGATAGGACACATTATTTTTTGTCTGTCTCCTTATTTCGGCCCCTTAAAAAACAAAGGGAAAAATACCACAATTTTATTATATTTAATTATTTTATTGTAAATTAGGTCCTAACTTATGCATTCTACATTAAATTTAAATTTGCTATACAAAATGGGAAATTAATCAAATTTGTATGAAAATTTTAAACAATCCCTTTTTTTAATGATGGATTTAAATTTAATGGGGATTGAATAAATTAGGCCTCAGGGCCAATTTTTCAATAGTCAGTTAAGCAGTCAGTTAGTAGGTACTTAATCCTCAGAAAAAGCTAAATTTTGTTAAGGCTTGGTCTTATTTCAGGAGGCTTGAACTGGACGAGAAACATGACTGTCCTTTTAATTTCTTTAGTAAGATAAAATAGTGACAGCTAAGTGTTCAGGTGTGTTTTGAAAATAGTTCTGACATTCCGAGCGCTCAGAAGTCAGAACACGCTTAGTTCAGAGAATGTTCATGGCATTCTCGATATGCTCGGACTCTGTTCAGAACTCTTTTCTGAGCTAAAAAAGAAAAAGCCTATTTTCTGGATAAAATTGACCTTAAAGTCAAAAACAAAAATGGTACAGGCTACAAACAGGATATCTGAAGACTCAAAAACGAAATAAAATTTATTTAAACGCAATTACAAAGGCTGGTATTTCCTCTACAAACAAAAGCTTAAACGAAGTTTCTATCATTAGTATTAACAGAGAAATTTTTGTTATCATGGCTAAGGGTACACCAAAGAAAGCCGATAAAAGATGTAGCAGTTAGAGATAGACCATTACTGTGCAACGATTTTGTTCTTAGAATATACCCAAAAATCATTTCCTAATTTATTTTAAATTTGTATTTTAATTTTATATATTAAAACTTCATATCACAACTTTTGATTTTAAATATAACTATGCGACGTGTTTCGGAGTGCTACTCCATCATTGGGCTATGGGGATATTAAGTTTTAATATACCTATGTACCCATAAAATAAAAATTAAAACTAAAATTAGAAAAATAATTTGAATTTTGTATTTAATTTATTAATTTGAAATTTATTTTAAGATTAAACATTTATAATGAACACAACTTGGAGACAAGAAACTCATAAAATGTATTTTTTTATGTTTAACACTTGTTTTTCTAATATAACTAAAAACGAAAGTAGGTAGGTATGTTGTTTTGTTACAAGGAAAAAAAAAATAAAATAGATGAATTCGTAAGTACTGAGGGGGCTGAGAATAGGAAACACAAAGGCCGGAATCAGGAACCAAGGGGCCGAAAACAGGAAAATGTGAGTTTTTTCAGAAAAACAATGAAATATATTGTTTTACTTTAAAATATTATTGTTTTATTTTTGTATAGCTCTTAAGAAATCTCTAATGAACTATTTGGTAAATAAAACAATATCAAAAGGTTAAAAATTCAAGGCTTAATCATTAGTTTTGTCGGAAAATTTCGTTAAGGGGCCGGCTACTGGCAACTCTACCCTACACAATAATAAAGGAGTTTGTTTAAATTTGCATACCTCCCTACTTACATTTATGCATTTTGTTTAAGCTT
The DNA here is from genome assembly GCA_949320155.1 of Melangyna quadrimaculata. NCBI lineage: Eukaryota > Metazoa > Arthropoda > Insecta > Diptera > Syrphidae > Melangyna > Melangyna quadrimaculata. The sequence goes on along the minus strand of OX439483.1, from coordinate 10,076,457 downwards.
CCGGATACACAATGTTTGTGCAGTGTAGCCATTTTGTAAATATGTGAAGTGTTTCTTAGGACTGAATTCATTTGAATTTATTCTTAAAATGTTCCTTTTTAAAATATTCGCCAAACACCATTCAATTGCTTTAATATTAATTGTACCTCTTTATTTAAAAACACACGACTATACCTATTTTCAAGTCATTTTAAGATCTCAATCTTGAAGATCCAACCATCAGAAGTCACACGCTTTTTACTCGAACCAAATCATTTTTGTCCACCCGGAAAACGCATTGGGGCATATTCATAGTCATTTTAGACCTGGGTCTATGTTAAACATAGCTTTGGTTGAATTTTCGGACGTTGATTCTATTTTTTTAAGGTTATCATTTCAAAATATTTGAAGCTATTTGTGTAGTATACCAAGTTAATTATCTTATACAAATATAAAACCAACAATTTGTAATTAAAATCGGTCTGTATTCATTGAGCCAAAATTTTCTTAAACTGTAGTTTAGTTAAACCTGGGTCTATCTGCGACTATGAATATGCCCCATTCTTTTTTATATGAAAGCGACTGCCGATAATAAGAGATACACAATACACAAACAATTTGATCACATAATGTCAGTCTTTTCTTCCTACATAACATACGCACCTGCCTAATTCAAACAAACACACTTTCTTGCTACAATGGTAGCTTTACATTGTGGCGCTACATAGCTATACTATTTTTGTACCTTTCTACAACTACACCATTGTGCTCAGCCAGCAGGCATGAATTCAGTTTGCGAAAGAAAAGAACAAACAAAAATAACAAAAACACAAAGCAGCTACCCATTGATTACTCTAGCATTCCTGGATAGAAATAATTTAAAAAAGATGATAGCTTTCAAAAGTGTATATATTTATTGCTCAGCTTGTATCGTATGTATAATTAAGAAAAGATGTTGGTCTTAAAATGTTCAGTTTATCAAAAAAATCTTATTATTTTAAAATATCCAACCGTTTTGAGTGTATGAGTGAATATTTGGGACAAACTCCTAGAAAAAAGGTGACAAATAATTAAAAAACAATAATATTCTGAAAATTTAAAATAAACTAAGAAATACAAAATATCCTAAAACCGTCTCATAGACATAAAAAAAATTATAAAATTTGTTTTACGTAAATCAGTTCATTACTTTATGAGTTATCCCCGAAGGAACAAAATAATTCTTTCGTCTTTATATAATAGTTAAGATTAAGATTAAGGTTATTTTGACAAAGAACGCGAAAAAAGTTATTATCACAGCTTGACTGATTTTATTCAAAATTTTTACGTATAATATTCCTTATGCCAAAACAATATTTTAAAACTTAAAATAACCGTACCTGCCATCCAAATTTTTGTAGTGAAAAAATTATTATTTTGCTCAAAATCAGCTCTAACGATTATGTTAAAAAAATCCAATAATTTGAATAGGAACTGTTTTTGCAAAACTTCCACCATTTTTGTAATGTGTTTTTACAATAGTTAAATGTTGTTAGTTTGAATATTTTTTAATTGAGTGGTCTGTACGTGACAACTGTCAACAAAAAATATCACCGTACAACTCGTATTAACAAAATGGTTGCAAATTTAAATCCGGCGCTCTTGTTGCGACACCCTATACTTGTAGGTACATGGTACATACACTTTTGTATTAAATCTACAAATATCTTAATTTAATTTTAATTTGTTTTTTAAAATTATCTCGCTATCGGCATCATAAAATTGTTGAAGCATTAACATAAATCGTCAATTCATCAACAAATAGCTTCATTCTAGCTGTTAACTACAAGAGCAGTTCGTAGGTCGCGTATTTTAACAAACAATCAAAATAACGATGAGAGACGTGAAGTAAGCGTTAAAATTTTGATCACATTTTCTAACAGAATTTTGTCTTGGCCATAAGCAACAATTTTACATAGTATCATCCACTCAAAGCAACTTCGTTCAATTTTACCCACTCCAAGGAATTATTTTAATATTAAGTATTTTTTCAGAAATAGAAGAATAATCGTGTAGCTTTATCAAAATAGTTTCAGTTAAATACCGGAGTGAGTCACAAGATTTTGGATTAGGGCGATATTTCCTTGCATTTGGGCGTAACTTCGTTATGACTTAATTATTGTTTTTGCCAATATTTCCGTTTTTTTTTGTCTATTTCAACCTCAAATTTTGGGAGTTGTTTCATCTAGATAAATATAGAAAAAAAAAAAACGGAAATAACGCCCAAAACTGGGAACAAAAATTCAACAAAAAGTTATTCAGAATTTTCTTGGGCGATAATTCCAAATTAATTTGGGCGTGATTCTGTGGACCCGCATTACTTACAATGATATTTATAAATGTAATGGATACAGATGATATGCATTCATTACAAAAATATTCTATGGAATAATCACATATTTAAGTTATTATCGGTCGCTACCCATGATTATGTAGTGATTACAGTTTGTATGCGCTACTCTATATGCACTCAACATAAATGTAGTGAGTACATAATAGTAAATTACCTTAATAATGTATGGAAAATATATTCATTGCATAAATATGTTCTCAATGCATAAACATGAACTCATAACATGCACTGTAATCATTACATATGTATATATACTCATTACATAAGTGTGGGCACATTACATATATATATATGACACGTGTTATAGAAACTCATCATATTGTGTTGTTAAGTTGTATGTAATGGGTATACAATTTCTGTAATAACTTAATAATTTTAAGTCACTTCTTGACTTATGTATTTAAATTTATAACCCTTTTAATTGAAGATATATGATGATAAGAACTAAAATTATAAATTCGTTTTCTATTGTGAAGATAAGAGCAAGTGGGTCTTCCGCCTGACTTGTTAAATTTACTACTACTTCTTTATCCTTCCCCACTGGCCATTTTTAAAAGATCTACTATATTGTTTTATGCTTACCCGAATGTAGCTTACTTTGTACAATCTGTCAACTGTCACTCGCTGAAGCTGTACACTTTAGGAGACAATCAGATTAACTTTCTTTGGGTGTGCATCTTGTATGGTGTGACCTGATTTTTACCATGTTTTGGACATTTTCCTATGTTGATGTCGACTGTTCCTATCTCATAGTTTGAACAGGGTCCGAATAAGTAGTTTTTTTACTATTAAAAGGTTCAAGAATAGGTTTCCGACTCAAAACTAGTTCTTATCAATTTTTTTAATCTTGTGCAATAGTTTACAAAATTCTGTGCTCTGAAGTGAAAAAAGCAGGTTCTCACTAAAGTTCATGTTTTAATGCTCTTTATTCTTATCAAATTGAATGCGTGCTCAAAAAAACGGAGTTTTGAGCATTATTTATACCAACCATTTTTTTTTGTCCAGCCTTAAAGCACTTTTTGAATTGATTTCCCTAACACAAACACTATAATCAGAATCACTTGTACCTCTATAACTTCATTGATTTCTTTTTTCTATGCCTACCTTTTCTATACCTAACCGTAATTACCATTTGGCTATTACAAATGATAACTTTTAATAAATAATTCAATGAAACTCTCCAGGAAGGTAAGAAATCACTTTTAATTAAAAGTGGACAGGTGGACCAGGCAAGGCAAACAGAAGAGGTTTAATGCATTTTTTTTTAGCCAAAACTGAAAATCTGTCTTTCGAAAAGCTTTGCTGTCATAGAAACTGGTTGGCCGTACTTTTTTTGAGCATCTATAGACAGAAGCGAAAAACCCTCCTTGGACTTGGAGTCCTTAATTAATCCATAATCCAACCATCATCATAGCGAATATATCTTCTTTCTAACCAAACATCACAAACAAAAAAAAGTAAAAAAAAACAAAAAACACAAATCCGAAGGGAACAGATTTTTTGTCTTCTCCACAGAGTTGTCAATAGATTTCAAAAATGTCTGGCATGGCCTTTCTAGCAATACCAGTACCAGTGGTGTCCTTACTTTATCACTGGCAATGGATTTTTGCCATATCCATAGATATTGCATGTCGTTTTGCTTTCTTGTCGAATGACTTTGCTCTATTCGCGTCGTCGAAAAATAACCATCATCGTCGTCGTTTTGTCGGAGGTTCGCATCTGTTGGTGGTCGATCGTTTAAACCAAAAATTGGCCATTTTTAAGCTCATTCCACAAAAATATAGCCCTGGTAATATTTTACTAAGGTTGCAAGAAGAACAAATGAAAAAATGCGGTCTACCACTTTGCACTATACAGAACACACACAGAATTTAAAAAAAAAATTAAACCAAACGAGAAAACTTTAAAAAAGTAATTTTTAGGGCGAACAAGGCACTAAACCATCGCCATCACCACCGTCCGTCACCGCGTGCCGTTACTATTCTCCCAACACCATCACCCAAGCCAAAGACCCGCAGCTTAAAGGGGGCTAAAGTAGGGGATTAAAGAAGGCGGCATTTGTGAACCTGTGGGATGTGAATTTTATTATTATTGTCTTCTGTTAGGGTGTTAGACGAAGATAGGGTAGTTAAAAAATGGCTCCTCTAAATTTTTACATCCTATCGCCGCCGCCGCGCCGCACCGCATTCGCCAGCCCAACCGAGCAAAGCGCGTTGGTAGATTTACCGGACCGAAGTGTGGCAATGTGACAAAGTGTTTGGTGAGAGATCCGGCAATGGACAAAAAGTGAAGTAAAGAAAAAAAAAATTACCGAGAAAATTGGTTTTTTGCACTCATACTACAATGAGATGACTCCCGCTGCGAAGGGACACTTTACAAAAAATTCATTTACAGTTACCATCTGCAAATATAGTCTTAACAGCGATGGCATAAGAGGGATGCGATGAGATGAGATGAGATGAGTAGCCATAGTAGGTAGTATCGTTGCAGAACTTTGAAGAAAAAACGAAAAAATAAACAGAAACAAACTGCAAACGGTTTGTCGTAAAAAATGTTTTATGCTAAAAGCCTCATCCATTGGATATTCACACACATATTTAAATAGAAGCGAGGGCAGGCTACATGTGCTTGCTGATTTCTTTTCTTTTTATTTTATATAGAATCACCTAAAATAACCGCTAAAATGGGAGCGATTTTTTAAAGTAAGCTGGAAAAGTGTATCCGTGCACAGGTTTTTTCTCGTTTCTAAGTAAACTTAGCCAGTTCATGCGTTTTTTCTGTTTTGTATATTTCCAGCAGACGATTGGAATTTTATTTTTTGCATACAAATATTTTTGTTGATTCTACTTCTCCCTTTTAATTGGTTTTGGCTTTGGCTTTATAAGCCGCCTCACTACAGCTTGTTTGATATAAGATCCCTCTCTGGAAGTCCGAAACGGATATGCAGCGTAGTAACCACGGATAAAATCGAATTCATGACTGCAGCGTTTTCAATTTGAAATCCTCATCCTAACACACATACAGAATACGGGGAGGAACTGAGGGTGTTGTATGTCAGGTTTGTATCCGACTTTAGTGCAGCACACACTATAGTTTGACCAAAGCTAACCAAAACCAAACCAACATAACTACTGCGACGACGACAACGAATCATTGTCCTTAGTCAGCTAATCTGTGAAATGCTAGCAATTAACCGTTATTTATTGTGTCTGGTATGGAATTCTCATTGAAACATCCCGCATGCATACAGGACATTTGTGTTTGTGTATACCTACCTACTTTATAAAAATGTACACATGGAAGTCACATCCTTTCTGACTTTCGTTAGTCTAGATCTGATAAAGTTTTCCTACTGAATGGTAATGAAAAAAAGAGTACAAACGTAAAAAAGCAACTACGACTATAGGTATACACCAACCTTGAAGGAATGAAAAAAATGTCAATTGCTTTCCATTTTTATCGTTTTCTTTTTCAATTTTTTTGTTTTTTTTTTTTTTTATTTTTGCCAAATGGACGGACGTGTTTAACTTTGATTTTTAAATGAAGTCCATAAGGAGAAATTATTGGAATCATGGAAGAAATTTCGAATGACCCTTAACACATTAAAAATTATTCGAGTTTTAACTCTTGAAAAACGTTTTTGACCTGATTTCTATCTTGAGTAACTCGTTATCTGAGTTAAAGCGATCATTATTCCTGAAAATTAAAAGATGACCAATATTGAACTACCACTTTTTATCACACATTTACTTTGTTTGGCCACCTACAGTTTTCGGAAAAATCGGTTTTGAAAAATACGGAGCCAAAAGAACGCTGCCCCAAAAATCCTGATTTTTTCTAAATTAATTAGTACTTCCAATTGGTGTTTTTTTGAAATTCCCCGACCACCCTTTAATTTAGTTGAACTTCCATATTTTTACTTCCGAAATACGAAGTAAAGGGCTAGGATTCGTGCAAATAAATACTTACTTACTTACTTAGGTCCTCGGACCTATTACGTCCGTGATGTTTCCCTTACGGGACATAGGGCCTCCACTACACCTACGCGCCATCGTGTACGATTTCTTGAAATATATTTCAGCTCTCTCCAACTTTTCCCCAGTCGTGCCGATTCCTGTTCGACCGTTCTTCGCCATGTACTTCTAGGCCGGCCCACTTGTCTTCCCTCCTGTGTGAGCGGGTTCCACTGCATTGCTTGAGATGCAATGCACCGATCGCCTTTTCGAAGCGTATGGCCAATCCACTGCCACTTTCTTCTTCATATTATGGAGTCTATGGGCTCCTGACCCGTTCTCGCATGAAGTTCGGCATTGGAGATACGGTTGGGCCAGAAAATCCTCAAGATGTTTCGTAGACATCTATTAACGAAGGTTTGCAGCTTTCTAGTGACAATTTCAGTGACTTTCCAAGTGCTGCAGCCGTAAAGCAGAACGGATTCAACATTGGAGCGGAACAGTCGTAGCTTGGTCTTTAAGCTAAAAGAGTTGTTTCTCCATATTTTGGACAGCATTCCGAACGCAGCCTTTGCTTTTCTGATTCGGCTGTTTACGTCCAGTTCAGTTCCGCCACCCGTAGAGACAATACTCCCAAGATATTGGAAATCCTCTACCATCTCTACCGTTTGTCCAGAAATATTTACTTGGATTGATGAGGAAGTTCCAAGGCTGATCCTTTTAGTTTTTGCCGAGTTGATCTTAAGCCCTACGATTTCTGCTTCTCTCTCCACCCTTGTTGTCATTTGATGGAGATCCATGATCCTATGAGAGAGTAAGCATACGTCGTCCGCGTAGTCCAGATGTTTGAGGTGAGATTGCAGAGACCACTGAATTCCTCCATTTCCATTTGACAAAGCTGCGTGCAGTACGTCACTTATCACCAACAGGAACAGTATTGGTGACAGTATACAGCCTTGCCTAACTCCACTTTGGATTTCAAACTCCTCTGACAGCCTACCTTTGTGCAAAACGTGACACTTGGATCCATCATATGTAGCCTTGATAATAGCAATCAATTTATCTGGGATTCCCCTCCTGCGCAAAGTAAGCCAAATAAATTCTCTATTGACACTGTCGAACGCCTTTTCAAAATCGATGAACAGCAGGTGAAGTGGTGATCGATATTCAACGCACTGTTCGATGATGATCCGCAACGTGTTGATGTGATCCACACAGGAAGATCCAGTGCGGAAACCTGCTTGTTCGGCGTCGAGTGTGTCTTCGAGGTGGTCTTTAATTCGGTCCAATATTATCCTTGCTATTATCTTGGCTACTGCAGGCAGAACGCATATTCCTCTCCAGTTTTCGCACTGTGTGAGATCTCCTTTCTTTGGGAGCTTGACAATCATTCCTTTTTTCCACTCTTCAGGAAAGCTCTCTGTTTCCCAAGCTCTCTTAATAAGTGGGTGCAGTAGCTCGCTCGATGTCGTTGGGGCTGCTCCTAAGAGCTCTGCAGGAATACCGTCAAGTCCAACCGCTTTGTTGTTCTTCAGTGCTTTGATGGCGGTGATAATTTCTTCTTTACTGGGGGGTACGGTGCGTATTCGGGAAATTGTTACTTCGGGTAGCTCAGTGGGAATAGGGTTCACTTCACTTGTGAAAACGCGGTTTAAAACCGAAGAAAAGTGTTCCCTCCACCTTATGAGCTGGTCCTCATCCGAAATTAGCAGGGATCCGTTTGTGTCTTTAACCAGGTGTTGTTTAGAGCTCTGGACACCAGTGAGCTCTTTGGTAATTCTGAGATAATAATTTTCCCTAACATTAGGATGATAGAGAACGCCAAAAAGACTCTGTCTGTCTGTCTATCTGCTTGTCCGTCTGTCTCTATCTCGACATGCAGCTTAAACCACTGAAGCGATGTTCTTCAAACTTTGGTCTTAAGCAACTCTAGTGTGATTGTCATTTATTGATTGACAGTTGATAAATGTTGAAATTCGATATTAAACCACCCAACAGCCAAAAGTTTTGGACACTGAGAATGATGCATACAGTTGTTAATTGCAAGGAAATTGACAAATATCAATGAATAGTGGATCAGTTTTTTAATAAATTGTGTTTTAAAATGCAAAATTTCAATATGTTTTTTTAAGCCCAACAAATTACGGTAACTGCCATACAAAACAATATTCAAAAATTGATTTATTTAAAAAACGGTTTTGGTAAAAAAAAATTACCGATAACGGTTACTTACGGTACCTTTTATATTACCGACTTTTTCATTTTCAAATTTCTCGTTTACTGTTTCACCGATTTCAACCTTCATCTTCTTCTTCTTCTTCATCTTCTTCTTCTTCTTCATCTTCTTCTTCTTCTTCTTCTTCTTCTTCTTCTTCTTCTTCTTCTTCTTCTTCTTCTTCTTCTTCTTCTTCTTCTTCTTCTTCTTCTTCTTCTTCTTCTTCTTCATTTAACCGGCGATTGTCATGATATCGAGGGGACCATAACCCTCCCACTTAACTGCTTCACCTAAGGTTCTACTTGTGGGGTTCGCCGGGTTGACCTCAGAAAACTTCGACGGCCTCCCGGTTTCGGATTGTTCCATGTCTGCGGCCAACTAAATGCAGGTGTCGTTGCATTTGTTTCATCCAAGAGTTTTTGGGCCTGCCTTTCTTCCGTGATAGTGTTGGAACGTCTTGTACTATTGCATTTTGAACTGGGTTCTCATGGCATCTTCTTTGTACATGATAGTACCAGCTAAGTTGATTATGCTGTATTTTGTCCAAGATGGTATTTTTGACGTGTAGGCTTCCTCGGATTCTCTTGCTTCTTATTCGATCACGCTTTGTCACTCCTGCTGTCATTCTAAGCATCTTCATTTCAGCTGCCGTCAATTTACTCTCATACTTCTTGTACATCGTCCAACATTGTGAACCGTATGTAAGCGCTGGACGAACAACTGCCGTTTAGAGCTTTCCTTTCAGCTTAGAGGCCATTTTTCTATCACAGAAGATGGCAGAGTTTTCCCCCCACTTCATCCACCCTACGCTTTCGCGATGTTTGATGTGGTCATCACAAGATCCTTCATTATTCAAGATATTTAAACTTTCACCGATTTCAATCTATTTTTTTAAAACAATTTTGCATATAAATACATACAGTGCTTTGCATAAGTATAAACGCACCTGTAAAAATGCATTTTTTAGAAAACTGGAAATGGAAGCAACACCTTACTTTTTTTATTTAAGTGCAACATTGATTGTTCGGGTCTTATCGCGACATGTCAGCATTTGCGGACCCCCTCGTCTTATTTTCGTTCCATGTGATTCTGCATCTTGCATGAAATTACGGTAAACCGACCCGATCTCCAAATTTTCCTAAGAACAGCTCTACATCTAAGGATACTTGAACGAATGTCTTGAATTTTTGCCTTTTCTGCATCGCTTAAATGTATACCGCACGGCTTTCGTTGTTTGTCACCTCGAAACTCTTAATTAAATGAAGCTTAAACGACGTTTGCATGGTGCGTTTATTCTTCTGCAATACGAAGAAATCTGTTTTTATTTTCTAAACAACGCAAGGGAAAATAACGGGACTTTTTTTCTTCCTCAATCCACTTGTTTACTGATGTCCTTAAATAAAAAAAAAAAAGGTGTCGCTTCCATTTCCAGTTTTCTATAAAATGCATTTTTACAGGTGCGTTTATACTTATGCAAACCACTGTATGTACAATTTTTTTTTCATAAATTCATATTAGTAAGTAAATCAGGTAGCCTACTTTTTTTTGAGCTCTAGGTACTTATCACTATCAGGTTTTTAAAAACAATTGATGAGGCTGCTCTTTTAGCTAAAAAAACAATTAAAACAAAATAATTTCTTAATATATTTTCACAATTTCTTCATTGCACTCTATCTCTCTAAGACTGCACCCTAATCTTCGATACTTAGCCACTTTATAACATTGAAGCGTAAATGAATTTACGTCAAGTCAAGACAATTAAGTTTATGAAAAATCACCTGAAATATTCAGAACTTAACTCGCACACTGTGGCGTATACGTTATTATTTTTTTTTTCAATTTTCTAGAAAATTCTTGAAATAGTTTCTAACACAATTGCATATATTTTACAACCGTTTCTTGATCTATAACTTGGAAATAAATAATTTTTTTGATTAAGGGTTTAAGTGCCTGAAAATAATCCCCAAAATATGAGTTCTCAAAATTTATTTTGGCGTGTTCAGGAAAACGAGATATCGGAGTGAGATTTTGCAAAGCCAATCCTAAAAAGGAAGGAAAGGAATCCTATTCTGGCAATTGAGATTGCTGAGCTCGTCTGAAATCTCATTTTCCTGAACACACCTTGTAATTAAAATAAAATAATTTACGTCAGCTTTGCAATAGTAAATCGTTGTGAAGAAAAGAACTTTTTTTTTGTCAAAAATGTAAAAATTAAAAACTTGATGTCTAATTGGCCAGTTAATTTTGGCTTGACCGAAAAGTTCCAAGAATATTGAATTGCGAAATTATAAAGACATCATGTTGATTTATCTCAGTTTGCCCAAAACAGCCCACGGACGCAAAAACCGACTCATTTGTTATACAGCTTCTCGAGAAAACATTAGGGTGGTCCTTATAACGGTCAGTGTCTCATATTTAATGACGCACCCCCTAATTTGTCCTTAATAAATACAAAAAAAAATCCTGTAAAATTTTAACTCATTATATTAACGTTAACCCGGCCCCCAAGATGTCTGAAGTTTTATATGAGAATCCAACTTTAGTAATGATAATGATTTATAAAGTAAATTGAATTTTTGCACACCTGTAGTAACTTTTTTTCATGTATGAAAAAATGTATTAAAAAAATTTTTACAACATTTAATTAAAATTAAATAAAAACAAATATTTTTGTTTAAATGGCTATAAGTAGGGAAATAACCGTTGTAAATTTTTATGTCTGATACATTTTTATAAATATGACAAAAGTGACTACTTGTGTTCCAAAATTCAATTTTATTATCAATCATTACCAAAGTTAATATTTTTCAAATTTGGATTTAGACGGATAAGACGTCCTTAGGGCCGGGTTAACGTTATTATAATGAGATAAAATTTTACAAGATTTTAATTTATTTATTATTTATTTAGAATAAATTAGGGGGTGGGGGGGGGTCATTTAAAATGAGACAATGACATTTATAAGGACCACCCTAGGAAACATACACAAATGAGAAAAATTAAGCCTCGAAATTATTTCAAGTTTGAATTAAAGATGATTTAATTTTCTGCAATTTTGATCTTGTCAAATTTTTCAAGTAAAACCAATAGTTATGTACATTTTTTGCGAAAAATGGAAATTTTTCGATGGCTTCACGATTTTTTCCCCCAACGGCAACTCAAAATAAATAATGAGACTGAGTTCAGAATTCATTTCTCAAAAACTATGAGTTGCAGCCTACTATACGAATACAATGCCTCTAATCAGATAATCTCCATATTGTTTGTATTATTGGCTGATTTGTTCGATTTTGCTTTGTCAAGACTTGACCTAGATCTTACTGTAACCAGGAGTACCGCTGATTTTTGTTTTGTCTTTTCGACTTGCTGAAGATGATGAGTAGAATTTTGCCTTTCATATAGAAAACTTACAGCTAAGGCTTTAGAAATCTCCCCTCAAATGAAGCATTGACTATACCAAATATGTATCTGCTATAAGGTACCCTTTTTAATATCTTTGTGAATCAACTTAGACCTTTCAGTTAATATTTTCGAAAAACTCATGTGTGCAAGTACGTATATGTTGAGCAACTTCACACGACTCTCATGTTACACTTATATATGACTAATATATTGTTTTTTTTTTCGTCCACTAGTGATTCACGAGCCACGAAAAAAATATACTACCTTTTAATACATGACTGTAAGGTATATCCGGATCCGGAGTTCATTTATATTGAAAAATTCTAATCTAACACCAGTACTCGTATAGTCGGTCGTCATGATGATATAGTCCATCGCCAATCACCCATCCACCACCCCATCAACCAACACCATCACATATAGAGGTGATGACATTTATAAATTACATGAAATTAATTGGCTGTAAGCTGTGTAACATGCAAGCCTTACCCAGGATTTGCATAGCTTGAAACCTAAAAGTCCTCTTGTTTCTTATTTCCTTTATTTGCTTTAGTTTTTTTTCTGTCGTTTTCTGAGTTAAAATGCTAAGTGAAGCTAATAAAAATGTCTGGAGATGATAAGAATGTGTGAATAAGTGGTAAATAGGTTGGTTTTGTTTTTAAATTGGAGCTGGATTTGGCTTTGGTTATAAATTGGTTACTATTTATTTAACTAGGAATTGGTTAAGTGGTAGTGTGTTATAGAGGTTCAGTGGAATTCCTTGGAGGTTTTGTTTTCTTTTTTTTTTGACTACGTAAAGTTCTTCTTATATTAGAAATGGAAAATATAAATGTATAGAGGGTTGAGATGTTGTGTGGAGTTTAAGTTAAACCAGATGATTTATTATACCGGAAGGAATTAGGTCATCGTGAGTGGGTGTTGCATGATGCCAACGGGAGGCTAATGATGTGGTTTGCCGAGCCTTGATTTTTAATACAAAATATATGTATTTATGTCCATGTTCTTATTTTAAATAGATGTGTGAGGGGGGGGGGGGGTTATAATGGCTGACCTAGTTTTGGTGAAGGGTATGCTTGTAATTAGTTTGTGTTTTGTGGTTTTCTAAAAAATCTGGTTTATGCAAAACAATAGTAAATTTCGGAATTTAATCAGTTAGAAACAAAAGAAGTAAATTAATTCCAAAATGTGAACAGCACTTATTTAAAGACATCAAACATTCGTCTTTAAAGTGTTTTAAATGTTTCTTTTATTAGATGTCCCGGTATCTATTTTTATCTGAAACAAAATATATGTCTGGAGTATTATAAAAGAGAAAAGAGGGGTCCCCACATTGGGCGCCAATTGCGTTTGTGAAAATTACTTATATTCTTCTGTCTTGTGATGTTATTTTTAACCAAAAATTTTTTATAATTAAATACAAAACAAAAAAGGATTGGGCGCCACTTTTTTGCCATAGACACAGTTATTGCTTGGTTTTGTAATGCTGTTTTTAAAATCATAAACCAGAGTTTGTAAACTGCTCGGTCCTTGCTGGCCAAGACATCACAGTTTTTTCAATTTATCCCCTGTTCTTGTATTGGCTTATATTTTACGTCCTATCTACGTCATCATATATGATTTCTATAGGAGCTGTCAGGATGTTGAGTAAATTGAAACCATTAAGCACCTGCTCCTAACCTCCAAACAAATTGCCTCGGGTACTTCGGAAACAGGTTTGTTGGAGAACTGGACGATCTAGTCCAGGTCTCATGGCAAATATGAGAAAATTCATAGAAAAAACAAGCTGGTTCACAAATGAACCAGTCTATGTGAACCATTAGTTAGGAAAATCTCGACTTTTATTTATAAGGGGATCACAATGGACCAATAGGCCCCCGTGTACGCAATAGCCTTGGCTGTGCACACCATTCATAACCTAACCTAAACATCGTATATGAAGCATTTTGTAGGGTGAAGTGAGTGTATTCTGAGCTTATTTTTACATCTCGGATAACCTTAAAGACGACCTTAAATATTTATGCTAAAATCATTTCACAATCATTATTTTCAATTAATTAATTTGTATGCCTCAAAAATCCACAACCTGGAAAATGTCAATGCAACAAAAGTCCTTGAGAAACCAGACGCAATTTACCAAATTACATTTGCTCTTTCAATAATACCTTCAATGACCCTAAAAATGTTTTATACAAATAATACCCATTAATTAATTAATAAACCCAATAAAGTAAATGAATATTTAAAAAAAAAAAACATAAACCCCAAGCACCAGACACCTTTAGCAAGCTCAATTATTTCAAGAGCCATTATAATCATCTCATCGTAATGGCTGCGTTCCTGTACACACAACACAACGACAACAACAAAATTTCATTGTGAATTCATAAACGAAAATCACTTATAAAAATATACTACAATTTTAAATATGTATGCTGTTCACATAGTGTATGAGTATCTAGGTAAAAATTCACAAAAAAAAAAAAAAAAAATTAACAAATATTTATATTTAAACTGCATGCTAGAGAAGAGATTCTACATATATTATATTGAAATGTCCTTGATCAGATTGAATTGAGTTGGATTTGAGAGTATATTCTGGACAAACAGTAAGGACTCTGCACGAGTTGGTCTGTGTCCTTTCTCCAACTCCTTTAATTGCTTTTTAAAATACACCCTTTTGAAAAAAAATATTCATATTTCCATAGATATATGTATTTTTATATAGGTAGCTAGGTGCAGAATAATAACAACAACATCATTTATTTTAAACGAATTTAATTGGCATACAAAATGAAAAGGGACTTTGGAATGAAATGCACAAAAAAAAATCAAGCACTACACTGAGCTTGGAAACCATTGGAAACCTCTTTATTACCCACTCAGACAGATGGAAAACTGAATTAAGTACATTTCGTGTATTATACTCTCCGACATAAACACAGACGAACGGCTCTTTTGTATAATATTTGCACTTTGTTTTTTAACAAAAATTAAAAAAAACAACGGTCAAATAAAAAATTTAAAACACTTTTTAAAAAGTGAATTTGGTATGCATTTTGTTCTTCTACATAAATTAACATGTACATACATATGTAGGTACTTTTGTATATTTAAAATAAAAGTTAAACACGAGGCATAATGAAATTACAAAAATCAGACACCCATCAGACACTTGTTTTTGACAATTTTTTTTTTTCGCGAGAGTAGTCACTGACCAGACATCATATATTTTATTTTGTCATCATCATCTGTCTCGCTTGGATAAATATGAACTTTTTTTGTTTTACTCGTTGTCCATCCCCATTTTAGGGCCAAAATAAATGCAATTTGATCAAATATCAAGTGAAGAGGGGTTTCACATTGGGCGCCAATAAATTTGTTAAAACCAATTTGTATTTTCTTGTGTTTAAATGTTGTTTTTAATGATGGTGATGATATTGTTAGTATTATATGCAAGGTCCCCGCTTTGAGCACCACTTTGTTTATGTATACGTAGTTGCATTTTATCATACCGTGCTTTCATTGGATTGTAAATAGATTTGTTTAAATAGTCAACAATAATTAATTGCAATTGTCATCATCACATCCATTTTTAATTTAAAATCTCGATGACTGTGGTGATGTATAGGTAAATTACTTTAATTGTGCTTTCTTTCATGCTTAGCATTAAGTTTGCTTTTTATATAAGATATTTTCAAATTTCAACTCTTTGCTATATTAAATTCTATAAATAAATGGAGAAAAAGGATCCATGTTGGGCGCCAGTTTTTTGGTTGTTTTTCATTGGATCGGAATGGAGTTTTTAAAGTCAAACAGTGTTGGAAGTCTGACCAAACATCATTATCATTACCTTTATCACCTCTTGTTTTGGTGAAAGCTGACAACAGTGTCTGCCATTTGGTTTATTTGTCCTGCAATCCATGCATCCTCCTTTGAAATATATGTAATTGGATACGAATGCACTTTTGAACAGATTTTAATTTTCCAACATAATTTTAAATACAAATTTCACCCTGATTAAAAATAATGTGCAAAAGCGACCTCACATTGGGCGCCACTTTTCATTTAAAAAAAATCACTTTGTATCCGCTCTGCGTCGTCAGCCACTTGGGATTCTCTTTTACTGTAATATTGTTATTGATGCTCTGTAAGTGATATGTAATTAAATGCACGCGTGTATCTCACACAGCCACAAAACCCGCTTTTTTATTTCCGTATAGCTGGTGCTCATTTACAAATGTGGTAATTTGCTCGAACACCAAAACGATAAAAAGTAATTTATAAAAAAAAAAATAACAGCCAGATAATAATATGAAGAGGACTTTTATTACATTGAATGGTAATTCTGTATGCAGTCGCTCTCTGCCTGCAATTGCTTTGGTGTCATTTTTTTTTTAATTTGCCAAGCCATTAATTTTTTTTTGTTCATTATTTTGTAACATAAAATGATCGTTTTTTTTTTTTTTTGTTGGCCCCCTATTTTTTGTGTTTGGTAATTTTCTCTATATCCTACTGCAACTGTGAACTGCTCTGGTGCAGTCTAAAAGGTTTATTTGGCTTAGTTGGGAAATCCATTTAAGCAGCAATAAAGTTAACCGTTGGATTATGAAACGAATCGCTTGGATTAAGAGATATTTAATTAGGAAAAATGTTTAAATTACATTTTCATTGTTTGGGTTTTTATGGTAATTAAAGGGCTGTGGTTGTTGGTTTGCTGCAAAAGTTATGAATAGTTTTAAATGCTAGACCAGTAACAACAATTAATTTTTTGTTTAAATTAAAACACCAATATTTTTAAAAAGGAAATAAAATATTTTATATTTTTTATAATCATATTAAAAAAAAAAAAAAAAAAAAACAAATTTAAAGCGAAAATTCAGATTCAGAAATCAAAAATTGTTTAAAGACAAATAAAGTTGATTCAAAACATACAAATCAACACCAAGAAACTTATAAGAAATACAAAACCTTTTGCTCTGTTTTTTTTTTTGATTATAAAAATAATTTTTTTCTAAGACTCAAAAAATAGTTATTTTCTTTCTAAATTTGGATAGTAATTTTTGTTAACCTTTGCCTAAATTTCTGGTTCAACTTTTTCGTCAAAATTGCTTAAGTCAAAAACGAGAAAAAAATAGCAATTTTGAGAAACTCACTAGAAGTATTGTGGTTTTTTGTAATTTTTAGCACACAGAAAAATTCATTTTTACAAATAAACATCACCACAATATATTTGATCAAATTCGTTAAAGTCGTTTCCGATAAAAATAAGCTTTTCCTTATAAGATGCATAAAAGATCCCTACCGTTATTTAAACAAAAACACTTCGTGAAAGATTTCGAATTCTATTTTTTGAATGACTCAATGTCCGCCATAAGGAGTAATTGTTGTTCTTGCAACCCTTGTACACTTTTATAACAAAAAGAAATATCTGTCAAGGTTTCCAAATATATAAATACTTGCGACCTTCTACGTCTTGAAGATCAAAAACATGACTGGCCGTCAACAAGCTCTACACAAAAATGAAACTTACTTATTACAATCGCATATTTTGTTTGATCTTTGATCCGTTTGCAGTGTATTACCCGTTTTGTCTTATGAAACAAACATTTCCGATGTCATTGTTGTCATGGTCGCGTCACCAACAAAGTCCATTTTAAATGTGTACTCGCATATATCCTGCGGAATTTAATCTAAACATTTTGAAAGTTTTTTTTTTGTCAAACCAGAAAGATGTAGGAACCTTAAGTGACCAAGAAGGCGAAAAAAGTCTGTTTTTCTTGTGTTATTAACTCTTTCTCTCTCCCCCTTTTTTTTTAAGTTCTCTTCCCCCTGGATGATGACGAGGATTTCTGCATGGTGTGGTCGTGTCCTTGCTTGCATGGTTTTATAACAGAACAAGCACAAAACTCAACTTTCATCCGATTAAGTTTTTGAATCTTTTTCTTTTCTCTATGGGCAGAATGAACGTCACCAGTATCGTCGTTCTAGCTCTCACACTACTTCTACCACTGGTGCAAGTATAATATGGTTTTCTAGAAGAAATTTCTTCAAAAGGATTTCATATCCTCGACCAAACCTGAGGAGTTTGTTCAGCAGGCTCCACATCGACTCAATCTTTGACAGATGTTTACACCACCACCATTACCCACATTTGCACCGAGGACGACCCGTTTGCCATTGCCATTGCCGTCGTCGTCGTCCGTCCAACCCATCCGCCTTAACCAACATCCGGTGAACAAGTTCTCGTCTTGCTTAGTGGTCAGTTGGTGGTCGGCTTCCGTTCTTCCGGAATAGTTTTAGCTCTGCTTGCTCTCCGGCCGCTCCCTCCCTTTCTCTCTCTCTCTCTCTACATCGAGTATATCTTCTTTAAAATGTGTTTTTCTTGGCTTTCCGTTAACAAATAGTTGGTAAGGGGGGTGTAGTTTTGCTGAACGGAGCGCAAAGGGGTTAAAATATGGACCTTCTCATCCTTTATGTTGTGGTTTGTGAATTGCGGTCCGAGGTTCTACTTTTCTTCTTCTCTTTTTTTTTTTTGCTGTTTTGTCTGCTTAAAGGAGTTTTAGTCTTTGGTCTTTTTTACGATTGAAATTAATTGTTTGGCTTTGTCCTTCGGATTTTTCGTCCTTGCTTATGGTTGGTGTCGTTGTTGTCCATCGTCGTCGTCGTCCGTCGTTGGTTGTCGTCGTAAAACCAAAAATGTCCTTGCCGATGTTATTGTGATGCCAGGCCTGAGGGCATGTTTTGCAAAAGAGTGCAGAAAAGAAGGATGATTATGTGATGAGAGTGGCCGTAAGCCTTTCATCTGGAGGCCTTTTTTCGGTTAAACCAAACAAACTCTGACCATAGTCTTTGTGTTTAGTCTGATTAAATGACATGATGTTTGTCCAAATGGAAGGAGAGGACGTATGTGTGTGTGTGTTGTCTGTGTACCTATATGTATAGCAAAACAAAACGTGCACATTTAATGGACATTTTTAATCCTAGTATAATTCTTAGCAGTTTTATCTTAACACTTTTCCTTTGAGGTGACAGACAAGCTGAAACTGCCAAGTTGCAACAAGACAGGAGCTCTTTTTTTTTGTTTGTTTATAGAGAAAACAAAACATAAGATAAGGGGGTTAAATCAAAGGATCTACAAGGGTATTATGACACATTATAAGGTATTTTAGAATTAATGAGATTACTATACTTTATGTACGTTAAGATGAAGTACTTAGCTTAAGACACTGAGGGTAAGGAAACATTAGAGAATATTTAAGGAGTTTTGTTTTAAAAAAAATTAATGTTTGTATTGAGTGAATATCCTTCTACCGAGAATAAGGTACATTCTCGGTAGAAGAATGTACCTATCATATTTCATATAGGGTAGGTTCAGAGAACTGAGGGGACTTGCAAGTAAGGCAAAATTATAGACTGTGATTGGTCAGCTGTCGAAAGTTCCCTTCATTTGAAACAATTTTTCGACAGCTGACCAATCACAGTCTAGAAATTTGCCTTACTTGCAAGTCCCCTAAGTTCTCTGAACCTACCCATAGAATATAGCCTCAAAAGAAGCAAAAATTGATAAATCAAAAATTAATATCGTTTTCGATTTCAGCAACCCAAACTATAGTTCAGAAAACACTATCTTAAAGGAAATAACAATCATGCACTACCAATATGTAAACGGCGCAGACCCAGGCATAAGGCCCATGGACATAGCGCCCAAGCTTTATTTTAGGGATCTATGTCCCACTTGAGTTGGACATAAGGCCCAAATAAAATTTAGGTCTTAAGTCCCACCCAAATGAGACCCAAGGCACAAATATTTCTGTCAAAAATAAGACATATAGGACCAAATTTCCAAATTTAGCCCCTGCAGTTGTTAGTTCCCCAAAAAAATATGAATTAATCCCCACGGGTGTTAATTCCTTTTTAAATTGGGAACTAACACCCGCGGGGTTTATTTCCTTTTTCTGTCGGTCCGCTTTCAAAGTTGTTGTAACTACTAAACAGTACTTAGGGTCATGGTCCACTTCGCGGGTTCAAGGATTTGAACTCCCTATTTAGGTCCTCTCTCCCACTTACTCCGTCGCTACAGGGTTTGCTCAGTCGCCTGGCAGGTGCCTACGTTGTCAGTCGGTCTGCTTTCAAAGTGTTTGTAGTAAACAGTGATTTGGGTTAAAGTATTTAAGAATCATATATGCATGAAGTGTGGGTCTTAACGCCAATTCTAAAAAGCAAAAACACCCGTAGGTCTTAGTTCAGTTTTGTGGTGGGCGTTATTACCACTTTAAAAATGAACCCGCGGGTGCTATTTATTTTTACACCCAATAAACAATTTTGTTTATATTTTATCTAAGCGCCCACGGAAGTTACCCCGCGGATGTTATTTCCCCAAAAAAGGAAAAAACACCCGCAGTAGTTAATTCATTTTGATTCATTAATGCTTTTACTCAAATCAGTGTTTAGCACAATCACTTTAAAAGCAAACCGACTGATAACAAAGGCTCCTTCCC
This sequence comes from Melangyna quadrimaculata, assembly GCA_949320155.1. Lineage (NCBI taxonomy): Eukaryota > Metazoa > Arthropoda > Insecta > Diptera > Syrphidae > Melangyna > Melangyna quadrimaculata. The sequence continues at coordinate 10,056,018 of OX439483.1, read as the reverse complement.
CGCGACTGAGCATACCTTAAAAAGAGCGACGGAGTCGCGTGAGCGGGACAGAGGACCCAAAATGGGAGTTAAAATCCTTGAACATTGAAAGAACTGTTTAGTACAAAAACTCTGAAAATAGACCGGCTGATAAAATACTACTGATTACAACACCCGCGGGGGGTAATTCCTTTTGTTTGTAGGAACTAATACCTACGGGGGATTGTTCCGTTGGTTTTAATTGCCGTTGCCGTTCCGTTGGTTGTTTGCTTTGAAATGTTCAAAGTTTTATTATTTGGTGATTCTTATTTATTGGGACACAATCCCAACATTTTTATATGGGCCTTGGGTCACACTTGGGTGAGACTTAAGCCCTTAATTCAGTTTGGGCATTATATCTCACTCAATTGACCCCAAAGGCCCAAAAATAAAAATTGGGCGTTAAGTCCTTGGGCCTTATGTCCCTGCGTCTATGTAAACAAGGTTTTATTGAACCATTAGTCTACAACTTCAATGTTCTGGTTACTATAAATTTTGAACCTACGAAATCAAATTCCTGTTAACCAGTCATGGAATTAAATTTTATTATTGTAATATCTTTAAGTTCAGAATAATATCTCTTTACTTGTAGACTGATATTTGTGTATCATGTCAGCTAAGCAAAAAAATAAAACGAAACTCGCATTCCATATTTTCAGCCCAAAAAGAAACAGTTTCAGCAGTTTTTGAATTTTTCAGATCGTTTCTCCAATTAAAATACTAAAGTTTTGTGCTTCTGCAGAGAAAATCTTTATAAATTATCCCCTATTTTAAAAGTATCTTACAATTTGAATTTCTTATTCCTATGAGACTTAAAGTTAGATATTTCTTTTGGCTCATCTGTCCCATATGTGGATGTGATTTAAATTTGTTATTTTTCTTTTGAAAACAAAATAAAAAAAAAATATTCAAAAATATTGTGGTGGGAGGTCGCGCATCATAAAGGACACGCATCATGTGTATCGTCTTTATATCCTTCCAAAAATATATAAGACGCACATATTATTTCCATTTTCAAACAAAAATTTATAGAAAAAAAATTTAGGAAAATAAAAAAACAAAAAAAACAACGAAAACTGAGACCAAAGTGGAAAAGTTTTACGGCATTTTTTTTTTGTATTTCGTATTTATTTTATGAGGGATACATTGCGTGTCAAAGGATCGGTATAAGGATAAAAGATTGTTATAATGTGAAAGCAGCCAAGAAACATAGAGCGATAGAGGTACCCTCTTAACATACTCAACCAAATATATCATCCCTCCAATGTACGATTGGAGTGCGCGGTGCGCGCGGCCGTTTTGCAAATTTATTTTTCAAACCCTTCATTTTGACATTTTGTTTGTTCCATCAGAAAAAGTTGTTCTTTATGTCCTGCGGCAATCGAATATAAGAAGCTAGAAAACTTTTACAAAATTCGATACGAAAAATCTAAATGTTGAATGCGTTCGAATTGTTTTTCGTTTTGATATGTATTGGTGATGTTATAGCCAATATCCATATTATTTTCCGGGCTCTCCTGCAAGGATACGCACTGGCACGGAAAGTTAAGTCCCCCCCACCATTATACTGCCAGTGCCAGTCCACATGTCAGAAGTGGGGCAGCAATCTTGTTTGAGTAGTTTGCAAGGATACCAAATTTTATTGCTAGCAACCATGTGGCATGTGTGCCATTGTGGTAGGGTGTATTCGATTCTGACACTAACTCTGACTATACTGACTGACTCTGGAACTGCTGTGTTGTGCTGTGTATTTATGTTGTGCTGTTTGCTGTGTGTCAGGAGAGGACATCGATTTGAAATCTGTGACTCAATTGAATTATCCTTCTGGCTTCTGGGTAGGTATAAATGTGGCGGCGGGCGGACGGCAGACGGTATAGAGTTGGAGCATCAGTGTTTTAGGGGGGGGGGGGCGGGGCAGGGGAGAGGAGAGTTGTCTTCCGGTTCTGGGGACATAGTTTCAAATATTTTATTGCGGGTGTAAATTATGTGAAAAGATCTGTGAATATTCCAGGAGTGGCCAGAGGGTGAAGGAAGTGTTGTTGAACGAGGTGTGGGGTGGATGTGGGTATGGGTGTACCTATCAGTGTTGGAGATTTCCGCATGCATGCACATTCCGACAAAAAGGATATAAATTCGAGAAGCAATTGAAGAAGGAAATATTCGTATTTTGTAAAGTTATGATGGTGTATTTCATTTCCTATATATTTCACAAAATTGAGAGAATAATGTTTTCCGCACTAACTTATATACTCATACCTACATACCAATGCCTAGAATTGGATGGAATCTATTTTGTATATACCTATACAATTTTCAAGAGTTGGGTGAGTTAACATTTTTTTGATTTTCTCCTCCTTTTATATTATTTTACTTTTATAGGTATCCATCAAGGATGGTACTTGTCGAAGTCGAAAGAGGTAGAGAGGAGTACCATTAAATCATAAAATGTTTAACTCGAGTGGTAGAAGAATAAATAAATGTACAGAAATATGAGCAGACAAAAGTGTATAATATGTCCTTCAAAATGGCGATATTGAAATATTTGTTTTTTAAATTTATAATAAAAAAAACTGTTCTAATACATATTTTTAAGGATTTTTAAGAAAATATTACATTTTTTTTGTAAGTTCGTACAGTCGTGTACTTTATTTTTTCTGTAGAACGGTTATTATTGGTACCTCTATTTTAGGTTTTTGATTTTCTCGAAAACGCTTCAATTAATTTTAAATACGGAAAAGCTTCTTAATAAAGGGTGTGCCAACCATTTAGGACGATGTTAATAATTGTGAGTCACACCTTAACGTCAAGTTTTTTGCCCAACTTAAATTGATTCTTTGTTTCAGAGTTTGACATATTCAACCATGAAAAGGTACACAATTGAGCAGCGCGTTAAGATTGTTTAAGCCTTTTACGAAAATGGGCGTTCAAATCAAAATGCATTTCGTGTACTTCGTAATTTTTTTTGTCAGCGCATGACCACAATCCTTAGAACTGTGCGCAAATTTTACCACATCGGGTCTGTAGGAAACGTCAAAACACCTGCCCACACTGTTTTGTGTGGTTTATGGGCTGGCGGCGGTGGCGTCTTTGGGCCGTATTTCTTCGAAAATGATGTCGACCAAGCAGTTACTGTGAATGGTGTTCGCTATCGCAAGATGATAACGTACTTCTTGTAGACAGAAATTGAGGATATGGACCTGGACGATTTGTGCAAAACACTTGCAAAACACAGCCAACGAAACAATGGCTCTTTTGCACGAGAAATTCAATGGCCGTGTTATCTCACGTCATTGTGATGTTAATTGGCCGTCACGATCATGTGATTTGACATCGTTGGACTTCTTTCTTTGAGGAAATTTAAAACATAAAGTGTACGTCAATAAGTCAAGGACAATTCAAAAGCTAACGACATTGATCCTCAATTATGTCACAGAGTCATTGAAAATATACACCATCGGATAGAGGTTGCCACCGAAGCGAGCATAAGGCCAGTATATTGTTTCATACATAATTGTCAAAGATAATACAAAATATTATTAACATCGTGCTTTTTTGTTGGACCACCCTATATATAAATAGTCGATACTGTAACCAAACATTGTTTTTCGAAAATTCGATATTAAAAAAAAAATTTGCTGATCTTAAAGTATTTTTTAATTAATTTTTCAACACATTCCAAAACACTTTAAATAAAATGCACGTTTCTTGAACTTGTTCTCGTACTTAAAAACTAGAACGTAAGTAAAAATAGACGGTGTATATTAATAGTTGCATAATATTTTAATATCGCTATAGATGAAATAATAAAAACAAGTTCAAATAACAATTTTGAAAATGTTTGATTTTAATACAAAAATAACAATTTTGAAAATTTTTGATTTTAATACAAAAAGCAAGAAAAGGTGGAAAATGAAATAAAATTTTCTTTCATTTATTTGTTCGTAAAATACAGTTATTCATACAAATTTTAACCAGAGCGCCAAATTATGAAAAAATCAATAAAACCACTTTGCTTTGCTCAAAAATTAAAAAGAATTATTTTACAAAGTTACATGAACCTACGAAGTTTAAGCAAAATCGTAAAAGCCGTTTTCGAGAAATCTGGACAAAACCGAAATCATTGTACGGCAGCTACCCCTTCTTGAAAATCAGAATTAACATTTGATTTTTTTTTATCACAAAATGCTTCATACCAAATTTGAATTAAATCCGTCCATTCATTAGGCTCCACGAAATTAGGCCCCAGGAAATAAGGGTGCAATACATTAACGCCCACGGAATTATCCCCCGCGGGTGTTAATTCCCAAAAAAAAAGGAATTAACCCCCGCGGGTGTTAATTCCTTTTTAAAATGGTGTAAATTGCATTTTAAAAAGCAATTAACACGCGCGGGGGTTAATTCCTTTTTTTTTTGGAATTAACACCCGCGGGGTATAATTCCGTGGGCGTTAATGCTCTGCACCCTTATTTCCTGGGGCCTAATTTCGCGGAGTCTAATGAATGGACGAATTTAATTCAAATTTGGTGTGAAGCATTTTTATGATAAAAAAAAATCAAATGTTAATTCTGATTTTCAAGAAAGGGTAGCTGCCGCACAATGATTTCGGTTTTGTCCTGTTTTCTCGAAAACCTTTTTTTTTGGGAATTAACACCCGCGGGGGATAATTCCGTGGGGGTTAATGCACTGCACCGGAAATAAGTCAAACAAAAAAAAAAGGCCCCAAAAAAAGCACACATAACAAAACAACGAAATTTATCAAGTTTTGGGGCATTATTTCATTTCGCGTGATTTTTTTGCAGCTATTCTGTAACTCCTGATGGTTTGCAGCACGATCTTTACATTGAAAGAAAAGCATTAGTAAGTAACAGAATAGCTGCAAAAAATCGCGCGATACAATTCTAGTATTTGTTTAACAGTTTGGGGTCTTATTTCATTTTCTAAAATAAAGTTCATCATGAAAAAGAAAAATTGGTGTTTTAATTCAATTTTCCAAAAAAAAGTCAGAACAAGTTGGGGCCTTATTTCATTTATTTTTGGGCTATTTTTTTATTTCAGTGGGGCCTTATTTTATCGGGGCATGATTTCATTATGAAAAAATACCCCAATCTTCATCATATGGTGACTAATCTAGAATGCGAGGCAAACAAAGTCGGTTTGAGGATCAACGCTGGGACAACAAAAATCCTCAAAAAGACGGCGGTGGTACGGATGAAGATGTAAACTGCCGAATCGGCAAAGCTAAAGCTGCTTTCGGCATGCTGTCTAAAGTTTGGAGGAGCAACGTCTACAGTACGAAGACCAAGCTGCGACTGTTCCGCTCGAACGTAGAGTCAGTACTACTATACGGGTGTAGTACATGGAAAGTGACAAGGAAGCTTCAAACTTTCGAAAATAGATGTCTTCGAAACATCCTAAGGATTTTTTGTCCGAACACCATCTCCAACCAAGAACATCTTCGGAGAACGGGCCAAAGTCCTATTGACATCGTTATTAGGAAAAGAAAGTGGTAGTGGATTGGTCACACCCTACGTCGTGGTGCGGACTCTATTGCAAGACATGCAATGGAGTGGGATCCACTCATTCAAGATGGCAGAAGACCTGGAGGCCAGAGAAAATCTTGGCGCAGAACAGTCGACAAGGAATCACAAAAGCTCGGTAAAAGTTGGGGAGAGCTAAAATACATTTCCAGAAACCGAACGAGATGGCGTGTAGCGGTAGTTGACGCCCTGTGCCTCTTAGAGGGGTCAAGGATCTAAATTTGTAAGTAATACTCATTATTTACTCACTAAATAAATAATTATATGTAGTAATAATAGATTTGTGTGGAAGGCTGGGTCGGGAATTGAAGGGATGACTATTGGAGAGCATTCTCTAGGGCAGTTTTTGAACTACTTAAATCAAAAATAGTTGAGTTGTTAGCACTTCTAAGCATTCTTGTAAGTGGTTCATTTTGGCCGTACTCGGTTCGGTGAAGGGGTATCCGGAAGAGTGGTGTAGATATAAGATGCGATTGGCTTGCGTTCTGCTTTACCTTGCGAAGTAAGTCTACGCAGTCATTACCTCCAGATAATAACTGGTGTGAAAAAAGAAGGTCAGCATTTTCTCGACGTACTCTTAATGTCTGTAAATTTATCAGTTTAAGACGATTTTCGACAGGTGGGAGACTTAATGGGTCATGCCATCCGAGGCCGCGCAAAGAAAAAGCAATACTTCTTTTATAAACCCGGGTTCCCAGAAGGCTATAATATAGGAATTTACTCCTCGATGCATCGGCTCATTGAGCCTCCCTTAGTAATAGGATCCTTTAACGTAAAGTCTTCTGATGATGTTTCGGTAAGAAAGAAGGAGTTCAACTCCAGGCTCCTAGTGTTTCCAATTGCACTTCTGGCATGCACCATTCCAGTACCGTGTCCCTGGATGCTGCTACGCGTATAAGTTGGAATAATATCAGTTCAGTTTAGTTCTGGTTAAGGGCCAGTTTGTTCACAGTGGGTTAAATCTAGTATGTGACTTTAATAGGCTTTAATTAACTAATGCTAATCAACCAAAATTGGCTGATTAGTGAAATCCATGATAAGCAACTCATACTTTGAATTTTTTAAACAAAATTTTATCAACAAAAACATATGATGATTTCCCAGCTCCACTTATCATTGATTAAAGATAATCAGCTGTGAACAAACGTTTATAAAATAATTTTTTGCTGCGTGTCAAGTACATAGTTTCATGTTTCATTGAGGTTCTTTCAAAAAAAGTAAACGAAAACATTTAAAAAGAACCAAAATAGGAACAATTTATTGATATTTGCAGCATGAATTCAGCTTTCTAAAACTAGCACGACTTGAGTGAAAAATGTGCACTGAGAAAAAAAAGACAATCTTTAAAACCATGACTTGTCCATATTTAGGTTTATATAAACTCATATATGTTTTATGGAAAAACTTCTAAACTATCTATATCTATTTTTCAACAACAAAAAAAAAAATGTTTAAATACTAAAATGGAATTATTATTTTCGCTATAATTGGCTTAAGGCCGTAATTGATCCAACTTTTATTTAAAATTTATGCAATCAAAGCAATATAATTCATTTAGATACGAAATACCAAACTAAATCCCCGATTTAAATTAATTTTTGTAAATCCCTGATGGTAAAATGTTCATAAAATCCTTATACAAAATTACCAAAAACAAACATGAGATAGGTTCCTATAACTATACATATACCTACTTGTAGACAAAATTCCCCTGTTGACTTATATGTGCGCATATTATTTGCATAAAAATGTTCTATGAGCATTGAACAATCCGCGCCTACACGCTCAGTTGCTATTACTATTAACGTCCAAACCAGCTGCAAAAAACGAGAAAAATTGTTCAACTAAAATCTCACGCAATAAATTAATGCAAAATTGAATAACAAATTCACGGCGTCGTCATAACAAAACCGAGAACGTGGCAGCACAAAACAACAACAATACCATTGAAATACCGAAAAAAAACACCTTTTCTTCAAACCCTCCGCACTTTCCGGGCTTTAACATTTTGGAGCCTGCAGTTATAGCCTGTTTTATCAGGTGAAAGCTTAATACCACGCGCCACACGCATTAACCCCAATTTTATTTATGTGTGAATTAAAACAAATACCTCTCGCTTACAAACATAGTATTTTTTGAACAACCCCAGCCAGCCATACAGGCACCCCCAGCCTCCACAGCCCCACAGGCCTCTGGAGCTTCATAACATTTGCTAACAAGCTCTCGAACGCACGTAAACGTGCCGCAAAAACATGAGTACCGCCGCGCCGCGTAGTCCATGCGGTCGATAGGTTCGGTCTGTCTAGCGGTAGTAACGGAGGTAGTGCACCTAAGCCCTCCCGCTGGGGATGCATAATTTCTAGCGAAGGTCGGTCGAGCTTGGATTTTGAAATAATTTTTTTTTTGTTTTAACACAACAAAAAGGATTTGGTATAATTTAGTGTTTTATTTTTTTGTTAGGGTGTCTGCGTATAGTGTACATGTAGGCGAAAGTAATAACTCGCAAGTGAATACTAAAACGCCACCTGAGAGTGGGGGCGGGCGAATCATTCGTACAATATCTCACTACCCGATAATTGCCATGATGATGTGAATAGAGCTCTGGCAGAGTTCTCCCCTGTGGTGATGAAAAATTTGGTAAAAATAAAAACAAACTCGTCCCAGAAGTGTCGAATGACAGTAAACGGTATTATGTATTTCTCGAGAGCTCGAGGGGTCAAGAGGCTTAGTATGGGGTTTTGTCCATTGGACCGGTGATTCACAAAATTTTGAAATGCGAGATATTCATTTGATTATGTTTTGCAATTTTTTTCATTTTTTCTTATTTTGTTTCTACTCCATTTCATCCCTTAAATAAGTAGCTAGTTGGCTTTTTATTTGCAACCGTTCGCGCCATCTAGTTTTATGACAGGTAATTTGTATGCTAAAGAGTCTTGTTTTGGCTAAAAAATGGTTGGTTGCTCTTGGTTCAAGCCATCGACCGTTTACGCACTCAACGATGACGACGACGAGGAAAACGACGGCTATGGGTAGGAATAATATAATTTGTATTTTTTTGTCTTAATTTGAAAATTATTTTGCACAAAAATACAAAAAAAAATACCTAAACATAACAAATAAATAAATATACAAATTGAACTTTAAGGACCTTGAGAGGAAATGAAAGTTGTAAAATTATTTTTTATTGTCATTTGTTTGGAATTTCGGTTTAATAGTCTGGAAATGGTAAGGCTATTTTTCGTTGGGTTGGTTAGGGTTTCGCTGAAATAAAATTGTTTTGACCAAATTTTGATGGGCAAATTCTACTCATATAAAGAATAAATATATTATTAGTAGGAATGGTCAAGTTCATCTTATTGAGTTATGGTTATTATCATTAACTGGTTGTTATGTTCTTGAATTGAATACAAAATTTATAGACATTTCTTTTTGCGTCATTTCACTATGCGTCATCAAATTCTTACGCAATTTATTTTATTACTTTTGTTCATAAGACACGACAAAATGACTCAATCGTGAGTTGAGACTTGGGATTCAAATGGAGAATATTATTAGGTATGGGATATGTTATTTTTACTTGATATACAGTGTCGGACAAAACAAAAGCACTCCATTTCACTTGGTAGCATTTTGTTTAACTAAATTTCTAAAAACTTGAATATATTTAAATGAATTTTATTTGGTTAATATAATAAATATATTGCTTACACAGTAAAGCAAATACAACAAAAAATTCAAAAAAATTATTAAAAGTAAATGCGACAAAACTAAAGCACATAATTAAATTCTCTAGTTGTTTTCGAATATTTTGTTATGAAACCACTATTTTTGATAACTGAGGCTTGACAACTACCAGGAATTGACTCAATCAAGTTCTTTATGATTTCCTGGGGGATACTTCCAAGCAATTTCTGTTAGAACAACAAGAAAATCCTTGTTTTTGCAACTTTCACCTTGAATCTGGCGATCTTCAATCTCAAATAAGTTTTTTTTTATGGGGATGAGGTCAGGTGACTGTGCCACGGAGGAGGAAATGTTTTGGCCTGGGGATGTTTTTGTAGTCAAAGATTCGGCCCAACTCATAAGATAGATGGTATAATGGATCATTTTGTGTATGATGACGTCCTTCAAAACATCATGCTGCCACACGCAGAGGTAGAAATGCCCCTCAAATGGACATTCCAATATGAAATCGATCTAAAACATACAGCTTAATTAGTACAAAATTGGTTTTTGGCAAATAACATCAACGTTTTGAAGTGGCCGGCAACAGGGCGTAGCGTGGGGGGCAGGGAGAGCACAGGTCCCGGGCGGCACTTTTCCAGGGCAGGGGCAGGGCCGGCAAAATCGGTGACAAGAAATTTAAAAAATCCTTTATTCTTCAAATTAATTAATATGTTGAGCCCAAAGAATACAATTAAAAATTTTCCCAGTGGTAAAAATGCTTCATATGCAAAGTGAATAAAATCGGACATTGATTATGTTTTACGTTGCTGAACAAAAATACCACATGGGCGGCACCTTGTCAGGGGCGGCAAAATCAGCGAAATCAGATCAAATTAATTAATTTGGTGAGCCCAAAAAATCTAATTCAAAATTTCAAGAAGCAAGAAATGACTGAGGCCATTGACATCGAGTCAATAATTAAAGAGTTTGCCGTAATTAAAAGCAGGAGAGTTTAGATGTTAACAAGTTCTCTTTTATAAAAATCCACTTTTAAAAAATTATTTAAATAGGTTCCTACACACAAAGGTACCTTTTTTAACTTTAATATATTTTTCTTTTACATCAAAATTCTTTATTTAATTTATTTTAAAAAATATATCTATTTAATTTTATTTATATAATTAACTCAGAAAAACAGTAATGAGATCAACTATGTATTAATTTATATACAATTTAATGGAAACAATTTATTAAAAGAAAATGAATAATTACAAAAATGTCGTATTCTGTTTTTTTCTTAGAATTTCAATTTAAATATTATTCAATTTATTATGAAGTAAGAAGTAACGTTGGTTCGGTTAATTTTGTAAGTGATTGGAAACTCGCTAGATATGTCGAATAAGAGTGGGTCCCGGATGCAGGTTAAACAATAAAAATTGATTAACAAATGTATGTGCCAAATAAATTACATGTTCTCAAAAATGCAGGGTAAAAATTTCTCGCCCTCGAAAATTTAGTTTTAAGATCTTCCTGCCGCGAGCCAGTGTTTTTAAATATATAATATGGATATCCCATGGCGACAAATTTTTCAAAGTTTTTGTACCCGATTAGAAGCTAATTTCTTTTAAAATTTGTTTATTGGCTGCTCTTCCATGCAAATGGTTCAAGACCATTCTTTATAATGTACCTGTTCATATGTAGCACCCTTGCACCCGCGGTAATGGAATCGCTTTATTACGATTTTTGTCATATTTTACGATTAATTTCTTATTTTATTCAATCAAATACACATTCATATCATTTTATTGCCACCCGTGGCACTTGGTTACTTCTTTTTTAAAGCTGGAAACAAAATTCAGGGGGCGGCAAAAATTGGTTCTGCCCCGGGCGGCAAAATACCACGCTACGCCACTAGCCGGCACAGTCACCTGACCTCATCCCCATGAAAAACCCTATTTGAGATTTAAGATCGCCAGATTCAACGTCATAGCTGCAAAAACAAGGATTTTCTTGTTGTTTTAACAGAAATTGCTTGGAAGTATCCCCCAGGAAATCATAAAGAACTTGATTGAGTCAATGCCTGATGGTAGTTGTGAAGCATCAGTTATCAAAAATAGTGGTTTCATAACAAAATATTCGAAAACAACTACAGAATTTAATTATGTGCTTTAGTTTTGTCGCAATTGCATTTAATTTTTTTAAATTTTTTGTTGTATTTCCTTTACCAATATATTTTTTGTTTTTTGCGAATGAAGAGCTTATGTATACCTACATTAACCAAATAAAATTCATTTAAATATATTCAAGTTTTTAGAAATTTAGTTAAACAAAATGCAACCAAGTGAAATGGAGTGCTTTTGTTTTGTCCGACACTGTTTAAAGTTACTATATGCTAAGTTATGGATTCGTATAAAAAAATCGAACTTGAAATAATAATTTTCCCTAACATGACGATGATAGAGAACTCGAAAAAAGTGAGTCCTGCATCAAATCTGTCTGTCTGTCTGTCCTCGCCCCTACAGTCTAAATGGCTGGAGGGATTTTCTTCAAACTTGGTACATACTGTTTTTTGACTAACATGCTCACACGTTTTTTTTAATTTGTTTAGGACTAAAAATAACGGTACCTGCCATACAATTTTTTTCGCCAAAAAGGAAAGTGTCATATTTCTTCAAAAATGCCTCCGAGGATTTTGTTTAAAAAAAATCAAATAATTAAAATAAGGAAATGCTACTTTTTAATATTGTTTTATCTTCAAAAATTAGTTATTTTTGTAACAAACAATTTTTTTTGGTTTTTTCATTTTTTTATGGTAAATATTCTAAAAATTATAAACATTATTGTGAACCAAAATTAAAAAAAAAAAAATCATTTTTCTTTTTAAACTAAATATTTTGAAAACGACTTGATCAATATTTTTAAAACTAGTTGTAAAATAATTTTGTATTATTTTGTAGAAAACTTAAAAAAAAACATATGTATTTCTAAATTCAAAAATAACGGTACCTTTCTTACAAATGTTGAAAAACCCGTAAGAAAAGAACATATTTTTATTGAAAACGGCCCAATTTTTGATAATAAGATATGTGATTACTATTAAAGGTTTGGTCAATATTTTGATAAAAAAAAATACCAATAACGGCTATTAACGGCACCTGTCATATGACCGGTTTTTTGGTTTTCAAATTTCTTGTTAACGGCTTTACATATTTCAACTAAAATTTGAATGCAAGAGCTCATTCAAAACTAAAACAATTTTGCTTATACAAATTTTTGGAAAAAAAAAAATAAACTCTAATATTAAATCTGACAAAAAGCTAGAATGTGTATTTGTATAGGCTTTTCGATCAAAGACACGTTCAAAATTGTACTGCAATTTTCTGTACTAGCAATTTTTTTTAGAAAAAGAAATTCTGGTTATTTCCAATTTTCTCAAAAATTAAATTACATAAATCCATTAAGATTTTGAAATTCAACTTAAAAATAATCCCAACTTTAAATAAAACACTCTGAAATAGTACTTATTTACGTACCTAAAGTTTTGAGAAAAAACGTGGTGGTTTTTTTTTTTTTTGTTAGATTAATGTTTTCTTTAGTAGTAGCCCGTAGCGTAATGGTTAGTGCGTTCGACTGTCACGCTGGAGGTCTGGGATCGCTTCCCAGCCTCGTCCACCTAAAACAAAAAAGTTTTTTTTCAGGGCTACTGCCTCTTGCGAGGAATTGACAAATCCTCCAAGAGTATCACTTGTCACGAATAAGTGCTTCTCGTCTAGCCGTTCGGATTCGGCATAAAATTGTAGGTCCCTTCCATTCCTGTCGAAAGGCGCACACAGGAATGGTTGCGAGTTGTTAGTCACTAGGCCCTGGTTCTTCATGAGCCGTTGTGCCACCCGATTTATTTATTTATAATGTTTTCTTTTTACGAATCCAAAACTTGCCTTATATTCATTCTTGAATCCTAATCCTAATCCTAACTACAGCCTAAACCTCATTTGAGTTTTGATTTTCTCGAAAATAGTGCAGTTTCAATTTTTAACGAAGAATTTGTTTATTTATTTTAGACTGAGAGCAAATGTTTTTAATTAATTAAAAGAATCTTCCAAAAAGTCTTAGTAGTGATGTTTCTCGAAAATAGTGCAGTTTCAATTTTTAACGAAGAATTTGTTTATTTATTTTAGACTGAGAGCAAATGTTTTTAATTAATTAAAAGAATCTTCCAAAAAGTCTTAGTAGTGATGTATACCAAAATCGGTAGATATATACTTTTTTTGAATATTTAATTTCTATTTCCTTATAATAACTCTCCTCCCTAGTCCTTATATGTATGTGCCATTTGATAGATCCTTCAACAACTCAAATAGCTATTTAAACTCTGAAATTTAAGCTTGACCAACTTTTTCTAATGCCTTTGCCGCATCATAAAAATGCTATCCCATTATTTTAATGTCCTTGATGCCTTTTAAAAAAAGAAAATAAACAATAAACTTCCTATTTATAACCTACGAGTAGACAAAGAATATATAAAATGTTGCTTTTTCGAAAATTCAAAAATAATACAACAAAAAAAAAAAAAGAACGTTGAAGACACATACAAATTTAATGCAAACGAGCTTTAAGTTAAAAAAAAAAGAAAAACAACATATAAGATTGAAATAAAAAAAAAACTTTTTAAAACTTATCCCGTTTTAACGGTATATGGAAATCACAAGGAAGTTTAGTGAGATAGCAGATTTTTTTTTCTGTTTTGTCTTCTCCTCCATGCAATGAAGAAAAAAAATGTAATTGAAACTTTTCTCCAAACGCCCATGGTGGTTGCTTATAGATGTCATATTTCTATATGTCCCACCATCGGATAGCACAGCCCAACCCATACCCAAGGGGGCAAAATTGTGTTTGGAATTTTATGGGTCATCTCACAAAACAACATAGGTAGGTATGTACTATATATTTTTTTTTTTTTTGAGGTCAATGCAAAATGGGAAAACTTACTTTCTCGCGGGTCATTTAATTCGAAACCAGGTGGCGTTGTACGCAGTTGATACTTTGACAGGACTCATTCAGCCACTTAGCGCTTGGGATCAAAACAAACTGCTCACACAAAACCACTATGTTCGAGGAAGGATATTCAAAAACTTTTAACCTTAGTCAACAAAAATAAAATTAAACAAAAAAAAAAAAAAATGGAAATAAAGGATAAGAGATAAAAAAGAGTCCCATGTAGTGAGAAATTTTTATTACGAGTGTTTCTAACTTTTCTTTATGACGAGAGTGGAGGCTGATGGTGGGGAAGTTAAAACCGCGCTTCCCACAGCAACAGTTCGTTCTAACTTCGTTCTATTTTTTGCCACTCTCTTTTTTATTAGTGTTGAGATGTGTGTGGTGCTTTTTTTTGAGAGATTATAATGTAGAATGGAAATAGCTATCCTGGCGTAGATTGCATTTTGGTTTCCTTCCAGCAGCTGATGTTCGCTTTTTATTTTTTTTTGTTCCTATGTGCTGCCTGGGCTCTAGAATCCTTGAACAATTTATTAAGGAAACTCATTCGAATATAGCAGAAGAAATGCAATTTGCATAATATGAAAACCGTTATTGGCATGATTATTGGCGCTGTTCAAAGGATATGGGAGGTCTTTTATTTTATTCTCCTCTGCCACGGAAAGCAAAACCGCCATTTTTTTGTGTTTAGTCCCAACTGCAAGTATGAGAGTTTTAATTAAGTCGCAACTTATATTTGAAAAAAAAAGAAAGAGAAATGTAATTTCTTTTGCATAAATAAGGATATTTTTGCATACCTACGTACCTATACGAACCATATAATGTAGCGTACAAGGAAAGGGTATATAATAATTGAATAAATTGGAATGAGGGAGAATTTTTATTGCCAAGCGTAAAAAGTGAAATTAACATAATATAAACGACCAGCGAAAAAGTGTTATTAAAGTCGCCGTGCCGTCCTCATCGTTCTTGTTCCATCGCCACCAGCGCTCCGTTTAAGTTGTCGACGTAGTATAGACGTCATCGTTGGGAACCAAGCTATGAGAGGACTTGTTTAGCAATACGAACAGCAATGGAAGGATCAAATTGAAAGTTGGAACGACTTGATTGTTGGTCGGAAGGAATATCGTTCATCCGCGAAAAGCGAAACGATAAAAAGAAAGTGGTAGGTTGGTTTATTTATTTTTATTTTTTTAATTTTTATTTTTATGATTTCTCCAGCCCCTTTTCTCGTCGACAAGGTGCGTGACCGCAAATGTGTCTAGTTAGTTTTGCAAGAATGTTTGCATGGTAGGTAGTTGTTAGGAGTTTTATTCATCCAATTTAACAGGTCCTTTAAACGGGAAGTTCAGGAGAGATGCAAAAATAAATAAAGTATATAAAACGATTTGGAATTAATTTGCCTTTAATGGCTTCATTAAAGTTGGATGCATGAATAAATTTGTATAATAAGATTCTTATATAATATTGTAATTATCTTATGAAGTTGCTATACATTTGAAAAACAAAGAAAAAATATTAACAGCTTTTACAAGTACCTATTCAAATGTATAAGGCTTGCGGCTTGCTAAGGCATCCCAATCCTAATTTTAGTTAATGCTAAGTCTTACTTCTTTGGTTAAAACTTCATTTTTAAAGCGTAACTATTACGTATTCGGAAGATTCTGAATGAAAAGCTCAAACATTTTACGAGCAAATAAATTCGAGAGTCTAGAGTTGAGAGCACATGAAAGTATCTGGGAGGTGAAAAATAAAAAGATCATTGATCCTTTTCAGCGTTGAAAATGTTCATTTCACTGTAGGTTCTATTATCAAGTGTTTGAAAGCATCATGGGACAAACTAAAATAATGATTCAAATTTCAAAAACCTTCTTGGTTAATCGAGTGCCTCCAATATATCGATCCCTTACCTGCTGCATTTTATTTTAAGCAACAATGTACAGGTTTCAAAAAACAAATCATACCTGTTGTGCAGTGGCATACCCAAACATAAATATAACTTTTTTTTTAAACTAGTTTTTTTGAAAGTTTTACGTTACTAAACATTATCTTGAATTTTAATATTAAATTTTTACTTTTCGAAATATTAAAAATAAAAGAATTAAATTCGTAATTAAAATAAGAAGAGTCTGGCTAAATGACCGTTTCAGCAACTAGTTAAATTTTGTTCTTTTTTTATTAATTTGAAAAAATAAATCATTTACCTATCCATTTTTGAAATATCGAATTTTCAAAAAATTATTTTTGTATTTATTTTTCAAATAAATTTTTTTTTTTTTAATTGTATAACAAATAAATCTAGAAACTTCTGTATAAAAAGTTTAGCTGGAAGCGGAAAAAAAAGACAATAACAAAACTGGTTCGGCAAAATTGGCCTAGTCGATAATGTGAAAGTCAAGATTCGAAAAAAAAATTCTTTTATGGTAGGTACCTATCTTCCTCCTTAACGGTAAATCCATTCTAAAATAAGCACTTAGAAAGATTTTAATCAAAATTCTTGCAATTGATCTTAAAACAAATATAATTTTTTGACTAACCGTTCGTTTTGTTGTTGAAATATTGTTTTGTTGTTCTGAAATATCAACGAATATCTAAAAACCAAAATTCTGTATTCAAAAAGTTCTGGAAATGGATCAAAGGGAGTGGGGTAACATTTGTTTGGATTATAGGATATAATATGGAATACCAGAATTTTTAAAGATACCTTTTGATGATTCCTCACGACGCACGCGACGCCACCGCCGCTGACGCATGTTTCAAAAGCACTAAGGCTAGCATGTGCTTACTCAGGTCAGGGTGTGGCTCAGTATAGTCAGAGGCCAATAAAAAAAAACTCAAAAATATCGGCACTGGATTTTGCCGAGATGAAGGGATTGCCGTTTAGCTTTTTTTTTTTAATCGAACAAAACAAGTATTACCACTTTGTTGGTTGTTCAAACTTCAGCGGACACATTGTCTGCAAAGTTCAGGATCATAATAAGTTTAAGACTGTTTTTTTTTTTTGTTTAATTTAGTAATCTGATTCACAAAAACACCAATATAAACTTTATTTCAACAGCAACGGATACAAAATAAAATCTTTTTTTTTCATTTGAAATGGAAATTGCTCTAAATAAATTATACATACAATGTTCGATATGGAAATGCATCAAGGGCTGACAGACAAGAATAAAACATTTATCGAACACTTTTAGCCAAATCCTTAACGATTCTGTTAATTTCATATCATTTGATTCTCGTGAATATCGCAACAAATTCCCGCATAGGTACGAATATAAGCAATATGTTACACTTCCTGTCGACATTAAAAAACCATTCATATGGAAGCTATATAATTTATTATGACTTCCGATGACCTCACAACATACCTGAATACATTGTACAGATATTTACGCCTTGCCCATACCCACGCGTACCTACTCGTTTGTAGATTCCTACTAATGTTGTCAATTGATCACATTTCACAGTCGGAAAAAATAAACCAACACAACAAAAAAATACAAAATACCGAACAACATATTCCAGTCAGTTTTATTGCATTAAAAATGCATTCAAATAGCAATAAATTCAACCAACCCCGCATTTTAAAAATAACAACACACACAGCAACAACAACAAAAAATACCTCCCCCTTTTTACCATCATTGTGTTCGCACAAATACGACATAAGCATCGCATTAAATCAACTGTCCGAAAATTAACGACCAAATAAATTGCAAAAAATATGTAATTCAACCTGAAAACCGTTATAATGGTGTTGCCAACAAAAATAATGATAAATCAGTTATCATAAACACGAGAACGGTAGGAAGATACTTACTCCCGTGTACTTTCCGCGTCTAAAGTTCAACTTGTATGATTTTGATACTGTTGTGTGATAACACCATTTCAAATGCAATTTAACCCCGCCAAACGCCGCCGATTTATGAAATCGTGAAATAGTCACATTAAAAAAGGACATCATCGTTCAAATTATATATCTACACGTTAAACAAAAAAAAAAAACATTTAACCACCAAAAACCCATTCGGAAAACTCACATTCACATGAAAATAAACGTTAATTGCTCGAAAATTACCCAAAAAAACTTAGAACGGCACGTGGCAGCTCGGACTGGACTGACGCGGACGGACGCCTCTTGGAATGGTGACGGTGATGGTGGTTCAAATTCAAACACGATGCCATCAGGGGGAAAGCCTCATGCCTTTTTTGGAGTATATTTCGAACAACGATGAGTTGGTTTTAATGTTTAAGCATTAAAATAGACACAAAATGATGCTTAAATGGCACTGTTAATGGGAATTTGTGTGTCCACGATTGCTAGTTTATGGATATATCACTGTGGTATGTCACAGTCACGCTTAATGGCTATGATGGGTTGTTGTATGTCAGTTTTAATGAAATATGCAACAGTCATTTGACAACAACAACAAAAAAAAAAAATGCAACAAAATTAGTAACCTATTTTTTATTAGTTGTGAAAAACAAAATGGTTATTACCACATTGATATAGTATAGTATCTTTTTCAAATAAAAATGAAAAGTACGACTAGATCGCACAAACAAGCGGTTGTGGTTTTTAAACTAAAACGTGACTAATCATTGAAGATTGATAAATACAATATTCAATATTTGAAAGTGAAGTTTGAAGGTCATACGAGATACATTTCTTTTCGATTTTTTTTTTAATATTAATATACAGAGTGATTGGTATAAGGTGCACCAAAAAGCTGTAACGAGTAAGTTCGGTTAAGACAAGAAAAAAATCGAATGGTAGGGGGGTCTATTTCCCTCTGGTTAGGCGGAAGGGGCAATTTTCTAAAAAATTGACTTAAAACTGAAAAAAAAATTTTTTTCCAAATTGTATGTATTTATGCATAATTTTTGTTTTAAAAAATTCATGCTTTTGTCAATTTTTTATCAAACACTGAAAACCGCATGGTTCTGGGACTTCCACTTTTCAAGATATTAAAAAAATAAAGAAACCAGCATATTAGTAAAAACAAGTAAAAACTGGCTGCTAAAATGATCATTTATCGGGATTCTTGTAAGTCTTATGAGAAAGTTGCTTCATTTAATTTTTCATATCTTGAAAAGTAAAAGTCCTAGATCCATGTGGTTTTCAGTTTTTGACTAAAAATTAATAAGAGCATTGAGTTTTGCAAACAAAAATAGTACTTAATAACGTAACGTAATTTGTTTTTTTTTTTTTTCAAAATTTCAAGTTTGAAAATTATTTTTTTAAAAACTATTCACAAACGCAACTTCATTTAAAATGAAAATTTAAGAAGAGATTTCTGGCTTTCCAAAAAGGTATGGCAGGATATTGCAAGTTTTGCCGTTGTTTTTAAATAATTTTTGTTTCTGTTTTAAGTCAATTTGTTCTAAAAATTGCCCATCCGTCCTAAACGAAGGGAAATAGACCACCCCTCCAATACTATTTTTGTATGTATACTATGTAAAAAGCAATTTTTCCTAACAAGGGTATTCGTTCGATATGGCAGTATTCAGTGTTGGTGATCCCAATGCGCGCACAGGTGATGTATTTCAATTTCAAACTAGGCGACATTTAAGCAGCAACGAGGGTGTGTGGCGCATTTTGAGTTTCCCAATTCACAGTCGGCGACCAACTGTCACTGTTGTTCATCTTATTGTTCATGTTGAAAATGAACAAAGTCTTTTCACGGAAGGAATCTTCTTCATCATTTTAACCGGCGCTTGTCATGATCTCAAGGAGGAACGCAACCTTCCCACTCAACTGATTCACCTAAAGTTCCACTTGTGGGGTTCGCCAGGTTGACCTCATAAAACGTCGACAGGCTTCCCGGTCTTGTATTGTTTCATGTCTGAGGCCAACTTAATGCAGGTGTCGTTGCATTTGTTTCATCCAGGAGTTTTTCACGGAAGGAATAACGCAATAAATGTTGTTGCTGCACTAGAATAAGTTTTGTTTAGAGTCTTGTTTAATGCAAAAGATTGGTGCTTTTTTCACTGTATGTAATGTAAATGTTTGTTATGTACTTATATTTAACTTTACCAATTTAAAAACGTAACAAGCATGCAAAGCAACGCGAGTAAGGGTCAACTAGTTTTTTTTAATATATATAAGTTGTAGATATTTAGATAATTGGTAAGTCTTACTTTTGAACTGACAAGGATATATAAATATGGGAACAAATTCCTAGAAATTCAATTAAAAAGTCAGTTTATTTGTTTGCTTGTCATCACTCAAACTTGCAGTCATAAATAAAGAAACAACATTTAATCGAACCCTTGCAATTAATCTTGAACTCGGAAAAAAACTGTGCAAGAAAAATATAAATTGAATCAATCTGCTTTAATACACAAACAAAAAAATAGAAACTCAATTTATAAAAAAAAAACTTGCAAAGGATCTCTATTAAATTAGCAATACAAAAAAAATCCCTTTTGCAAGCCCTTTTGTATAGAAATAAAATAGAAAAATTGAAAATAAATACCTCATTCTCTGCTGCATTTAACACCCGTTTAATCTCGGTATTTCCACTTTAAGCGACACAACATCCATCTTCTCTCTCTTATACTCTCTCACTCTCAACACCAAATCCAAAAAGGAAAAAAATAATAATAAACGAAAAAAACTTGGTTGAAGAATATTTTCGCAAGTTGCATCAGCAACGAATATTATTTTGCACAGGATATGCCACAAAAGCTTAAAAAAAATGTATCGCAAATCGCAACGTTCAAAAGCGACGAGAAGATCCTGTGACGATGAAGAGAAAACGACAAGGACGCTGGTGGTGGATAAGTATGGCTGTGCGATGTCAGAGGAGATGCGGCTTCGGCTTCAACTTGGCATCGCGATTTGTGATGATGGTGTGGTGATGTTAAGTGCAAGGAAAAATTAACAAAACGATAAAAGAAGAATCACGTTTGAAGAATTTCCTAGCCAAAATGGCTGCTATAACACCGCGCCTGTAAAATATGGTTTTGATTTTCCTATGCTGATGCTTGGCTGCTTCTGCTGTTTCGGTGGTCCTCTTCGATTCAGTCTTTCAAGCTAAAACGCTGACGGAAGTCTTGTTTTTTTTTTTTGTTTGCTTGTACATCAGGTCCCTAAAGAATATCAAAAGGATGGGTCGCTGTGAGAAATCCTTTCTCTTCATTCAAAATGCGATTCCCACGGCACAGTGACAAGGAAGCGGAAAAGCCCTTAAACTATAAAAAAAAAATCATTCGTGGGGCAAACGAGAACAAATCTGGAAGTTTAAGGGATGCTCCTCTGCGACACCTATGATAGAACCAGGGAACCCAAACCCCGAAGTCCTGTAGAGAATATTTATCTGCGAAAACAGAACCAGAATGGCTTGCACCCATATACCCATTCCTATGTACCAAACACAGCTATTGTGATTATTTTGTCATCTCGAGCTCGAGCGCGCCTTAACCGCACATCGCACAACGTGAGCGTGCATAATGCCGCAACAGTCACCGTGGTGTGAAATTAAACATGCCACGCCATATTATGTATTCATGTATATTGTGATCGGCTTCTTTGGAATTTAAGCAGAGGTTATATAGAGATGGGCGGCGAAGCGATGGCTTCGGCTTCATCTACGGCATCGGCAGCAGGCCAGGACCCCATCTCGTCAATTCCCAAAGTGATGGTGTTTTTCGAGAAATCAAAGACACGTTGAACACGGATATGAGAAGGAAATGGGTATTTGCTTCCTTTTTCCCTGATGTGCCTGTGCTTGGTTGTGAGAATTTGTTTCTTATATTATGTACGTTTTCGCTCCTTTAAAAGCGAATTTGGCATTGTTTCTTCTCCTCTACCTCGTCTTCGTTCTTGTTGTTTTTAAGGCGCGTGTACCTATATCTACTATACCTATAAATAAAAAATCCGTGCAAAAAGCAAGATATCCTTATTGGATTACGTTTTATTTGTGGCAAGATGATGAAAAACAACAGAGAGCGCAAGCTAAAAAAAAAAATCAGCGCAAAGAACATGTCATTTCAAGGATGGAGTGAATAAATATTTATGGAATTCTTTAGTATGTTCTCTTATGGAATTTATCTTATACGAGTATCTATGTATGTATTTTATGTACATATATTGGGTGCGAGAAATCTTAAGGTGCAGATCAGAATGATGCGTGATGGTAGGTAGCATCAGAGATAGAAAGGATGTGCTAGGCAAATACATCGTTATAACCTTTATAGCATGGCTTTTTTTTTTATAGAAAGGACATTAAATCGAAATGTGATGCACTCAAGTGGATTTTTCTGATTAGCCATGTAGCTATATGAAATTCTAAGGTTTGTGAATTTAATGTTAATTTTATAAGATAAATATTTAAGCGTATGCGTAATGATTTAACATTATTTAGATGTGAAGGGTAAAAGCTGTAAACTGAGATGATTTTAAAGCTGTTGATCGTCGATAAATGAGCTTGGACAGTCAGCAAAGCTTCCAGTCCCGAATTATAGTGTTTGTTTTGACTTCGCTTTTAATCCGGTTCCAGTCCTTTAATTTCCTTATTATACGAAAACATAACTTATAAGTTCCGGGTTTTGTGATTTTCTTATTTTGCACTTAATAAGCATATTAAATACAAACATTGAAAAGTAATGTGCTTGTAAATAACTTGACTTCAGTGCCACCTGTATAATTATCATCCTGAAGTTTGAAAAGCTAGCTGCTTTTTGCTGACTTTCATCATAAAACAGTCTTTTACATCACAATATCATCAAAAAAAAATTATAAGAAGAAGGAAATATAAACTAATTTTAAAGTGCTTCTCTTTATTCATGAAATGCAAAATAACTAAATGTAAAACTTTCATTATAAAAAAAAATCAAATCTTAAATGGAGCCCAACAATTCAAAGAAAAATTTAGTTAAACTAAATAATTAAACAATGCAAATACAAAGAACGCGTTCCGTTAATTATTTTTTTTTTCAGAAAAAAAAAACTGTTAAATTATTACAAAAAAAAAATCTTGAATGGCGCCCAACAATTCTTTAATTCTTTTTCACATAAAAATGGCTTTGTTACATTATAACAAAAAAAATCTCAAATGGCGCCCAACAATTCAATATGAAATTTAGTAAAATATTATTATTAAATTACGATAATACATAGAACGAGTTTCTTTAATCAATTTTGTCAGTAAATCATGATGTTCTTCAAGTATTAAAAAACAAAATTAAAAAATCCTTAATGGTGCCCAACAATTTGAAGTAAAATTAAATAATAAAAGAATGCAGATACATAGAAGGAAATATAAAAGAATTGTGAAGTGCTTCCCTTTATTCATGAAATGACAGATAACCATACATAATGTAAATATTTCATTATTAAAAGAAAAAATCAAATCTTAAATGGCTCCCATCAATTCAAAATAAAATTTAGTAAAATTAAATAACAAAACACTGCAGAAACATAGAACGCGTTCCTTTATTTAAAAATTCCTTTAAAATTGGTAAATTACATATAACAAAGAAAAAACAAAAAACAAAACTAACAATAACAATTTAGAGTAAAATTTAGAGTAAAATTTAATAATTATTTTTTTTTCAGTTAAAAATGATTTTCTTAGATTATTACAAAAAAAAATCTTAATTCTTAACCAATTTAATGTTAAATTTAGTAAAATATTATAATTAAATTACGATAATAGTACATTGAACGAGTTCCTTTAGACAATTTTGTCACTAGATAATGATGTTCTTTAATTATTAAAAAAAAAAAAAATAAAAAAAATCTCAAATGGCGCCCAACAATTTGGAGTAAAATTTTACAATCAAACAATGCAGACACATAGAACGCGTTTATTTTCTTATTTTCTCAGTTAAAAATGATTTCATTAAATTATTTAAAAAAAAAAAAAAAAATCTTAAATGGCGCCCAAAAATTCAAAGTAAAATTTAGTAAAATTTAAAAATAAAAAACGCAGACACATAGAATGTTTAGCTTTTACTAATTTTTTCAGTAAAAACGATTTGGTTAAATTTTGTATAAAACAATCTGAAATTATGCCCAACAATTCAAAGTAAAATTTATAAATTTATTTTTTCAGAGAGACAAATAACGAAGTTCCACGAACCAAATCATAATTTTTCAAGAAACCGTAATATAGAGATCCCACGTGTATTATGTTTATTCTTCTTTATTTCCATTGCGTATGTTAACAGGTATTTTCTACTTAAAACTGTATTAAAATTAAGTAACTCAATAAACTTACATCATTTTGTATCCAAAATACACTTTTAGAGCAATGACAAAAAAAGAGCTTTCGTTTTTCTTAAAAGAATGAATGTCACCAACTTAATTGACGCTTATTACCTTATATGTTGGTAGGTTTCCATTATATATTATGTATTAAATGGCTTGTGTGTTGGCACAGAAATAAAAATGTAGAGCGGGTTTAATTTCCGCAGAAAATTCCTCCACATATTATCCTTTCCTTCTTTGTAACGGAAAATGCTCGCATGAAAAATCAAACATTATGCGCGCCTAAGCATCGTTACACGTATAAAACCTATTCCGATACATTTCTCGTAGTAATTCAGTCAGTGGTGGTGCCAGTGGCGCGATGGTGTAGATTTATTTTCTCCTTCATCCCTGGCGTCTTTTGTTGGGGTTTTTCCTCATCCCCTAAGGCCTGGCTCTGCTTCTTCAGTTGATATTATCATTTCTATACATACGCGCCGTTTATAGGTTCCACATCAAATGTCACCCTTATACGGTAAATGAGAGATACTTCAATCAGTTAGAAAAAAACAGGCTTAAACCGCAACTGAAAAAAAGTTCACAGTACCTACAAATATAAATGAAACCTCGATGTCGCTCCTCGTGATGGTGTTGGTTGGAAAAATAATATAAGAAAAGGTCTGGTAGAATGGTGTGATTTTTGGCGTATGGATGGATTCTCGCTTATGTCCCAACCGAGAAGGGAGAAGAAAATTGTGAAAATGAATGAAAAACATTGAAAAACTTTTCATTTTCCCTTTCGGTGATAACATTTTATATTCCTTCCGAAAATTTAACAAAAGAGAGAATTGGTGGTAGCAGGAAACCGTTTCGTTGGGGCATTTTGATGTAAGTCCTGAGTGCCGATGCTCTCTTCCCTTAACGCGTTGGCAACGAGCTAAAGTAATATATTCAAATAGGCTTTTTATGAGGTCACAAGGATCGTTAAAAGAAATATTTTTTCAATGAAACATCATTAGAGAGAAGGAAAAATAAGCAAATTTAAGGTAGGTACGAGTACCTATATATTGCATGAACGAAAGAGAAAATTGGATATCCCTTGCCATACAAGCAAAAATAAAAAAGGATGCTAAAAATGTGATGGATTTGATTTGGTAAGATATTCTCAAAATAATGGCGCCCAACGTGGGGTTTGTGATGAAGTGGTATTTTTTTTTACTGTTGATTTGTTTTATCTTTTTTCATATATTTTAAATCTTCTTTGTAGATGTAAAATAACAAGGGAGGCGGGTTTTTTTCTTAAATTTTTGTCCGAGAATCGAACTCTTAAAGTGGCGCCGACCAAGAGACATTTTATCTACTCAGAATTCTAAATAGAATAACTTCACTTAAAGACAAAGAAAATAATAAAATAAAATAAAAATTTTCATAACAAACTGAAGAAAAGATAATACAATATTAAATTGTTAAAATTCTCTGAAAAATGGCGCCCAACGTGAGAAAAGTGCAACAATAAAATTTTGTAACTAATATATATTGTATTGTGTGCAACTATCTTAAAGTGATGTATCCTTTTAATGTGGCCAAAATTATTAATTATAAACTGGCCAAAATTGTTTTTTTTTTTTAAATATGAAAGAATAATTTTTGAATCTAACGGATTTATTTTGGTTAATAACTCTGAAGAAAAGCACGGGGTACGTGATGACATATCTTGTTTACTTTGGTTTGTACTAACCCCTTTATATTGTTTTGGCAAACATGCATGAAATAAATATTCCTTCTTTTAGTATTTATCTTGATATGTCGATAACAACAATTTCTTAACCGATTGTTAAAAACGCTTTGATATTTTAAATGAGCTGCGAGAAAAGAGTCAAAAGTCTTTATCAAGCGAACAAAAGTACCTAGTTATAAATGTGATGGATTTGATTGAATAAAAGATTTTGAAATAAATGGCGCCCAGCGTAGGATACGTGAACAAGAATGTTTGTTTATATTATTATTTTATTTTAATAAATAATTTATTTTTTGTTAACAAAACAAGGAGAAGTGGGAAGATATGTTTAGGTATACAATAGCAAATATTCTTTAAGTGGCGCCCAAAAGATTTAAGGTAAGCAATGTTTTTCTTTATAAAAATGTTAGAAAAAAGACCATTTCACGAATCTATGTATGTAGGTAGGTACTGATGCGGTAAAGTTTTTGATGCTTTTAAGGAATGATATTTTTTAAGAAACTAAATTTGTCTTGACGGGTAATTTAAATAAAAGTTACTATAAAAATAAGAAGCAAAATTGTTATTCAATTTAATACCAGGAATGGAATCCATTTATACAAATTCATACCTACAAAACTTTTAATTCAAATCAAATACAGCTTTAAATAATGAGCTAAAGTCCTCTTACCATAATATTAAAGCTATGGCATTTTCTTCACTTCACTTGACAGATCCAGAAGACCCAGTTAGTCCCCTTTCCTTCATGTACCCATATTCCAAGCTTAAAAGGATAATTACAAATTTTTACTTTCAATGGAAAATATGTAGATATGCTGCGTTGAGGAATTATGAAAGTAACTTAACTTTACTTTCTCTCTCTGACAGCCGAGAGTGAGATTTTATGTTAATTCAAATGAATTTTTTTTTTTTTCGTTTTGCCGAAGCCATACCTAGTCAGAACCAGGACCACAGCCAGCCAGGACTCCGTCGGCAGTAGAAATCGTATGGAGTCGCTGTCTGTATATCATTAGCTGGCACAATATTATACTGCTGCAGTACACATAATAAGCCGTTAAGGTAATAATAATAATAATATAGTCGTACTCTTACATAATTAGAAAGACGCTTTTACTTTTACTCTTTAACGGCGGCATTGTACTTTTTCTTCCATTGAAGTTTACTCTGGGATGTGAGTATTTTTAGTGTATTCTCACTTTTTTCCCTTACCAAGGACATTGTATAGTATTTTGTGTGCTAGCTAGCATCAAGCATTTATCCTGTCTCTGACATGGGAATGAATCCTTAAAAGCAGATTGGGTAAAATATTATCATCATCGCCAAACGCCAAGGTAAGCTTATAACTAGTAAATGAAAATTTTGTGTTGCTGTTGGTGGGAAGAATTACAAATTAAAATATTATGTCCTTATGTAGTCCCAAATGGATGGTAATTAACATCGTCAAGGATATTCAAGCGGGATAAAATAAAATTGTTCTATGTCTTGCCGCTTATAAACACAAAGCAAGAGATGGCACCCTGCCTTCAATGGAATGCAACGCTGCTACTGCCGCCCACACCATTCTTCCATTGCTAAGAAATATCTCTATCATCCTATAATACCGCTTCTGTTTGTGTCTTCCGTTAAAAGATTCCTTAAGATATTTTTTGTTGATAGACACACCATCTCAACGTCTTCATATTTGGGGACATTTATATAGGGAAGACAATTTAATGACTTTAGAAAGATGAATGTTTATGCGGGAGTTGTTGTTTAAGTTTTAATTAATTTTGCAAAGGATGAGTTTTTTTCTTAAAAGCCTAGACTTTTCTTCAGAATATTAAAAAAAATTAATATAAAGTTAGGACATTGATGGAAAAATTTGGGTGGTTTCTATATGTAAAAATGAGTTTTTTTTTAGGTTAGTAATGAAGTGATGTTTAATGAAAAACAAGGTTGCACGTTGGGCGCCAATTTAAAATAACACAAATATATCTGTTTTGTCTCTCAATATAAAAATTATTGTTCAAATCCAAAGTTCCAAAATTTAGATTCCAGCAATTCGAACCCAAAAATGTATGTACCAATTCTTCATTTAACAAAATCAATAAAATAAAAATTGCAAATATTTCAATATAGTCTGTACATGATCACAACTCATTTCTTCTCATCAAAGTGAGCAAATTTGTACTTAAACTGCCATTCCCATAAAAATATTAATCAACCACATGCTCTGTTCACTTATTATCTTGAAATTTTTCTGACAAAATTCAATAAACCTTCGATAATTTTATTTATCCTCTTTTACTTGGAATTATCTGTAATAATGATACTGACAAAAGTGTTCAATACTCTCTTACTCGTCGCATTTAAAAACACAACCAGGGAAAATAATAAAATATTACATATAATACCACACGCAATAAATTTTTAATTAGATACACCTCTCGACTACCCATCAAATTTGCTACGGTTTTTATAATAAACGAGTATTTTCGAGAATAACACTCGTTGGACGCGAACGACAACGCCGCACCGCATCGCCACCAGCAACGATGGACAGTAAAAGGCCTCAAACAACCCCGCATATGGTTTGCTGGCGCAATGATAAGCACATGTTCTGTTTGCCATGGGAATATTATCATTAATTGCCTCTCCCGCACAATATGATGAACATATGACGGATGCAATCAGGCTTACAGGCCCTAGTATAGAACGATGACCACACGCTACATTTAAACCGAAACGAAAACAAAAAAAAATTCAGAAATTTATTTCTTTTTCGTTGCCGAAACGAATCAGGGATATTTTAAAACTGAAGATTGGAAAAAAGGAAAAGAAAGCCAAACGAGGCTGAGATGTATTTCCCTTGATTGATTTTTTTTATTATTATTGGGAATTTATTGCTGCGATAACAATCCTGCATTTCAATTGGATTTCATCACGAGTACGCTGCACCACACATCTTTAATTGAATTCTTTTCCGTTGATGATTGTGGGTCGTGGGTGTGTTGCCGATGAGCATAACAAATAGGAACTCATATCGTTTCCTGTTTTCTGTTTTATTTATTCAGCACCGGCCGGATCTTGATTGGGCGCCCCTAAGTACTAAAAGAATCTCTACGATTCATATTTTTCTAATATCTTATATCTTATATCTTATATCATATATCTTATATCTTATATCTTATATCTTATATCTTATATCTTATATCTTATATCTTATATCTTATATCTTATATCTTATATCTTATATCTTATATCTTATATCTTATATCTTATATCTTATATCTTATATCTTATATCTTATATCTTATATCTTATATCTTATATCTTATATCTTATATCTTATATCTTATATCTTATATCTTATATCTTATATCTTATATCTTATATCTTATATCTTATATCTTATATCTTATATCTTATATCTTATATCTTATATCTTATATCTTATATCTTATATCTTATATCTTATATCTTATATCTTATATCTTATATCTTATATCTTATATCTTATATCTTATATCTTATATCTTATATCTTATATCTTATATCTTATATCTTATATCTTATATCTTATATCTTATATCTTATATCTTATATCTTATATCTTATATCTTATATCTTATATCTTATATCTTATATCTTATATCTTATATCTTATATCTTATATCTTATATCTTATATCTTATATCTTATATCTTATATCTTATATCTTATATCTTATATCTTATATCTTATATCTTATATCTTATATCTTATATCTTATATCTTATATCTTATATCTTATATCTTATATCTTATATCTTATATCTTATATCTTATATCTTATATCTTATATCTTATATCTTATATCTTATATCTTATATCTTATATCTTATATCTTATATCTTATATCTTATATCTTATATCTTATATCTTATATCTTATATCTTATATCTTATATCTTATATCTTATATCTTATATCTTATATCTTATATCTTATATCTTATATCTTATATCTTATATCTTATATCTTATATCTTATATCTTATATCTTATATCTTATATCTTATATCTTATATCTTATATCTTATATCTTATATCTTATATCTTATATCTTATATCTTATATCTTATATCTTATATCTTATATCTTATATCTTATATCTTATATCTTATATCTTATATCTTATATCTTATATCTTATATCTTATATCTTATATCTTATATCTTATATTTTATATCTTATATATTAAATCTTATACCTTATATCTTATTTAACTTCCTTTATCGATCGCCTTATTCAGCAAAATGGATAATCCGACCCCTCTTAGATTTGTTGTGTTAATTTTACTGAGAAGCCGCTCGCCTCGTCGAATTGTTAAATAACATTGAATTGCTCATAATTTGTCGGTCATTACAAAAAGGACTTCGCAGAAGAAGCTACCAGAGCCCTCTGCCTACTTATCCCCGAGGTATAAAATTGCGAATAAAAACAAAACATCTGTGGACTTATAATAATTGTTTTAATGGAATATTGCGTGTATATACCTTCAAAAGTCTCATTAAAAAGGACGAACAATAATAATATAAATACCTACTCGTCCTTATCGTCGTAAAATATAAAAAGTAAAAAAGGTAGGTACCTACATTCAAGCAGCTCATTAATTTCCATTCCTTTTGTTCCTTTTGCTGAATTTTCAGATTTGGATTCCATGAATTCTGGAAATATGTTGATTTTGTTTGTCAGAGACAAAAAATTCTTCTCAATCTGATGATGCTTTAACCTGATTGCGTATTCATATCGTGTTCGCGTCTTGTATATGTAATCCTTTTTGAGAGTGTGCCGCGCGTTCTCTATGCCACCCGCATCGGCAGCAAATACCATTCATTCCATAATATAAAATAAATAATATTCGGTTGGTGTTTCCTTTCATTTTTGTTCACATATCCGTTTTTATATTCTTGTGGTTAAAGAAGAAATTGTCGCTTGAGTTACGTTAACCACACGCAAAAGCACCGATTTCGTGCGATGTTTAAGCCGCTTCGCCTGCTAGAATCTAAGAGTTGGGTTAAATTTAATGCGAGTGTGGAAAGAGATGTCGGTGCTGGTGTATAATTCTGACTTTATGAACGTATTGAGTGCTCGTAAATGCTTCTCGCTTTTCTATATGCGAAAATAGTAACTGTAGGGAAACTCAAGATGAACCAAAATTGGTAACTTGATCTAACTTTACATGGAGTAGGGTGTTTTGGCAGATTACAGGGATAATATAGAGTTGCCATTTGATATATTATATTGATTTATGTAAATCCCTTTTTTTACTGTGATGACAAACAATGAAGACTTTTTATTGCTTATTTTTTTAGTAGGGCTCTTATGATAATAAGGTCCATTTCTGACCATGGTTTGAATTCATATGGAGTTCAAGAGGTTTAAGATGGCATTTAAAATTTAAATTATGTTTAAGACCTTTTTATATTATTTGAAGTGCGACAAAACTCAATTGATATTATTGATGGAATAGGAGAAAAATCAGTTAAAGAAGGAATATTTATTCATGCATTATTAACATTGAAAATGATTATAGGCTCGTTTTTCACAAATTTTGGTTGGTGTTACCAAAATGAATAAAGTACAAATGAATACAAATGAAAATGAACTTTAGCGTAGCAGGGGCATTTTGCGAAAAATTTGGTTGGTGTTACCACAGAAGCTACTAACAAAATTAAAATGAACATACATCTTTGTAAGCGATGAACAGATTAGCGTATCGAATTGGTTGGGTGCTTGTGCAATTTGCTTGTGCTACCAAAGAAGAAAGAAGAGAACGAAAGAATGAAAAATAAACGATGACAGAAATAATCTTAACTAATATTTAAAAGTCTTTTTTTGTTTTCTTGTCAGTTTGGCTGTATGGGTGTCCAAACTAACAACAAAACAATCAAAATACTAACTTTTTTGTATGCCATCAACAATGTCTATCCCCTTGCTATCCGATAGATAGCTTTAAAAAAAAAATAAATTTAAATTTTGTTAGAAATCTTTAACAATAATAAAAAAATGTTGCCTATATGAAATTTGTTTTGTTTGTTTTTTTATTAATATCTTTTTAATTAACAGACGTAGAGATTTTCAATGTATCAATGAATTATAGCTAGAGGTCCTAGAAACTTGTATACAAAAAATTATATTCCTATTGTACCGTTGAGCTGAGAAATTCACAATATAATATTGTTCACACATATTATTTAATAACATGTGGGTGTGTGCATGGATTGATTTAGTTTTTTTCTTATATTTAATTTCAATAGAATAGCCATTAATTTGATACCTCACTTTTAAATCTGCCTCCTATATTAGCGTCACAATTGATTTTTTTTTGAAATTCATTAAAAATCGAATAAAATCCATAAAAATGCTCCGCTTTGTTCATTGTCAACAACCGTCTACCAGTGCAGAGCACCGTTATCTCAATTGAATTTCTAATTGGAGTTCTTTTAATATAAAAAATCATAACTTCATTTCTACTCAGACGATTATTAAAGTTTTGATCTCAGAATTTAGCTATGAGATGTGGCTAAATTTGTGTTTAAAAATTATTGAGGGATGTGAAAAATTTCATACTAAAAGGGTGTGTAAATGACCCGTCAAATTTATATTACATATACTAAATTCAAAACTTGATGAAATTTTAATTAATTTCAAAAAGCTAATGATACGCGTTTATAGGTGTAACCTTCTTCTATAAATATGTGAATAATTTTGTATTTCTAAATCTAACGGGAAAAAAAGTAGGGGTAATTTAATAAATAAATCACAAAATAAGCTACATTTAGACAACTTTAGACGTTTCAAAATTGAGCAAATGATACATGAAATTTAGATAGAAATTTATAACTTAAATTTGTGTGTTAAAATTATTGCAAAATCTTAAAAATATTCATACTAAATATGTAATTTAGTGAAAAATTAATTATATTTTTGGTACATTAAATGCAAAGGTTATTAAAAAATTGATAAATTTTGAAAAACAAAACCAACACACCAATTGCTCTAATCCCCTTCTAAAATATTGCTGATAAATGTTAAGTGATTATTTCAACAAAAACCACTCTAAAATTAGTTTTATTGATTTATTTACCAAAAACTCATGCTTTTTCAACGAATTTTATTTTTATAATTTCACCACGCCCATAAAATATTTTCAAATTTAAAAATTATAAAACCTGAAAATCTGATAAAAATTTTGATATATAAAACATAACTGCGCATTGCTCACAAGCTTCACAAAATAATTTCAAATATTAAAATTTTACATTAGAAATATTTTTTACGGATAAAATCCAGAAAAAATTTTAATATTGTAAAGGAGAATGGACAAATTTGTATGGAAATTGGGTGCGAGCGGCCAAGAATGGTTTTATTATTTTCGGATGTGGTTTGGTCCTACAAGTACGGTGTAGAAGTTTTTTCGTTGTGGTAAACTTCAAACTGGTATAAAATGCATTTTTGTTTTTAACACTTTAATAGAGTTTTAGTTTGTATTGTGGCTAATGTGAATGGAAAAATAGAAAATAAAAGTGAAATAACAGCTAAAGACATGAGTTTCGGAGATATGTGTTAGACAAAGCACATACATCATTAAATATTAGTACAATATGCATACTTTGTATACCTTATAATCTAGGTATATTAAAAACATGTTTTTTAAGTATAGTGCCTACTCATACTCTGTAATCGGACTTAATTCCGCTGCTGGTAATCAAATATCATCGGTTTGGTTTCTTGAGCAGCCTAAATAACAAACCACGAACATAATATGCGCGCATCATCCGACTTTGCGCCTTCCACTCAGACAGTAACAGTAATAGTGTGCAATAGCTGCTCTAGCATTCCTTTTGTCGGCCAATCCAAATGACGAATAATAATTCCTAGAAAATAGAGCTTAACATGTCTAGGCTGCATTCGGATACGCAGCAACCAAATGTCTTTCTCTTCGATATATTGCTTACTTACTCGTTGTTCTAACATGTGATTTAAAGAACTTTCTTAGGTTCCGAAGCCATCCATAACCGTTCTGACCTGCGTCATCAACCAAAAAAAGCATGTTTTAGCCTTACATTTGTGTAAAGAGGGCAATCTTAGATATGTCATTTGATACTCCATTCTTATAGAAATCCCTAGTGAACTGGGTATATTTAGACCAAAATGCAATAGGAAAAGTGCATTTTCTCACCGAAACAGCCTAAATAAGCATGTCCTACCTCCGCCACTGGTTTTCTTAACGATTTGACTAAAAGTACCGGTTGGTTTCCTCTTTTTAAAAACCTGCGATGAAATAAGTAATCTCTTATTGTTGCCTGCTGAACTCGTATATGGGGCCAGTAAAATACCCGCGGGCTATCTTGACCTGGTACGTATTGTGTCACTCGACATTTTGAAATAAGGATAACGCATAAGATATTTTTTGAAAATGCCATCTCCCCAAAATATGCATTTGAAAAATGCATTTGCAAATGTCTTCATATCTCTTTTCCTTAATGCACTGCAACGAAATGCCCATACTGAAAGTTACTCCCTTGTAGCAGACTTTCATTTGACACTAATTTCATTCGTGGCCTCTCGCACCCAAAAATGCCCATTCTCCTTTGTCTGCATAAAATTGAAAGTACTTATCCGAATTTCAAAATTTATATGTCGATGGAAAGGCCATTGTCTCACTATTTAAATACATGCAAAAGATTAATAGACGTCCATACAATTTTAAAGACTAATACGCTTAAATAGATAAAATAGCATTATTTTGACTAAATAGTGAATATTAATAATTTGTATTTAACCGATTATCAAAATTTAAATTTTGTAATAATCTATACGAATCAAAAATTATTTTGGTATATAAAACATATTTTTACGATAACCACAAGCTTTAATATGGATTTTTAAACATAACTGAAAGAAGACTTTTGCAAAAATCCAGTCTATTTTGGTCGATAAAATTTTTTCTTTTTGCTAAAATATACATAAAATACCTGTAAATGGCCATAACATAGGTAATACTTTTTTGGTATTTATAAATGAGGTATCAACTGAAAGGTTATAAGACATAGAAAGTTATAAAAATAAAAAATAATTCGTTTTCATGACAAAATAAATTGTTACAAGAGAAAGAATTTGCCATAATGCAAAAAATTCATACCTTTTGAGTGTATTTACTTAGAAAATTGTTAAAAGTTAATGAAAAATTTATAAATTTTGAAAACTAATGACACACAATTATAGGTGTTACATTTTTCTACAAATATGTTGGAAATTTTATGTTTGTAAATCTAAAGGGAAAAAAAGTAGGGGCAATTTAATGAGATAAATCACAATAAAGCTCCATTTAGCCAAATTTAGAGGCTTAAATGATACTAACAAATGATATAGCAAAATTTATCATGCATACAAAACATAACTGTGCGTTGCTCATAAGCTTCACAAAATAATTTCAAATATTAAAATTTTACATTAGAAATATTTTGTACAGATAAAATCCAGAAAAAAAATTAAAATTGTCAATTTATCTGCATAAAATGGGATATAAATCGGAAAGTACTTATCCGAAAATTTAGATGTCTTTGAAAAGGTCGTTGTCTCACTATTTAAATACATACAAAATATAAATAGACAACCATACAATTTTAAAGACTGATTCGATTAAAAAGATGGCAGGACTATGAACATGTCCAGAAAAAATCCAATGGAGTCCAAAAAATCTATGTCCACATGCAGCGACCGACATGGCGAAAAATTTAACTTTTTAAACAAGACATGAGATTTGTACAAACCTAAGCTATGAGATTTGACGTTTCAAGTGCGTATGAGTTTTTTGCCTGCTTTTTGTTGAATGTGTAAGTAAGTGAATGTTAGAATGTTGGAAAATATAATAAGTAGTGATGAAAGGCTAATGAATGGCATGATATAATTCTCAAGTAAGTAAAATTGCGCTGATTGTTGATTGGATTATGGTTGAAGGTAAAACCTTAAACAATCATGTTTGATGTACATGGTCGGTGAAAATTTAGTTACGTTTAAATCAACACGCCGAATACTTTCACAACCTCCCAAATCAGTGAGAAACATTCGCTCCGTAGAGTAAATCATTCACACTGATAACAAATATGGTAACAGCAATGTTCTAAGAGCAAAAACTGCTCCTCTCTTCTGTGCGTTGCAGGTCGTGTGTCGAAATGTCAAAATCTAAGGGCACCAATCGCCAGCACTTTATCACCAACAGAAAATAAGAAATTTCACTTTTCAATTTGACAGGTATCGAAATGTCAAGATCTGAGAGCGCCAATCGGAGAGCGCCAATCGATTTAGGAGGTGGATTTTTCACTTTAAGTCCAGTGGAAATCAAAAAAATCGCACTTGACAGTGAAGTTCGATTCACAATGCGACGTGAAAACGTGACGAGAGCGTGACGTGAATAGCTGTCATTTTTTTTCTAGTTATAAAATCGTTCCTCAATTCACAATGCGACGAGTTTCTTGGCGACGAGTTTTTTGACAGCATTTAATTATTTATTATTTTTGTTCTGGCTGTGCTGTGTGCGTTCAAAGTAATGAACAAAAATCAAACTGAAATTACTTTAATTATTTAATATTATAATTCTGTTTGTACATTGGGCTGGTGAAATGATTTTCGGCTTAAAGTGCAAAGAAATTAAAACAATACAACATTATAATATTCTCAACACAAATAGATCTATAAATATAATTTCATTGTCAACCAAATTTATATTTATTTTCGTTAATTTCAACTTATCTGTTGTTTTCTTTATTCTTTTCTACAATTTTATAAAATTCACCATCAGTCAAATATAAAAAAAAAAAAAAAAATCGTCGACGAGAGCGTTTTTTTTTTTCAAATTTCCCAACTCCGTTTCCTCGTATAATTACATGTTTTGAAATCGGTTTGACAACTACGACGAGTTCTCGTCACGCTCACGTCGCGTTTTCACGTTGCATTGTGAATCGAGCATGATGGTGGTGAAATGGCAAAAATCCGAAAAATCACACCTTTTGCTTTGACAGTTGATAGTTGGGGGTATCTCGCCCCATACAAATTTTTCAAATATTTTCTTGCAAGTAGATGTCTTTAGTAAAGATATTTAGAAGTACGTGAATATTTAGTTGAGCTTTTATATTAATAATAATTAACACTTGCACAATATTTCTATCCTTTGAAAATTGAGAACATGAATGATGTTAAAAATTTATTGATGTCGGGAATAAGTTTTCCTGTGGAATTGGGCGGTCAATTCATCGAATTTATTTCAGAGATATTCACGATAGCAGAAATATTTTCAAGGAAAACTATTTTCCACGGGAAATTTTTTTTCAAGATTTGTTAACAAACTATCCTTTAACAAAAGGGACCCGGGCAACGCCGGGTGTTTCCGCTAGTGAGCTAAATGTTTGTTGATCTTTTATTGGCAGATGCAGACTGCAGAGCACAACTACAGCAGAGTATCGAATTTTCGGTTGGTATGTTGTGTATATCCACAGTGCGTGTTTACAGTGTTGATGTTGATGATAGGAAAGGAACAGAGGATATCACAGTAGAATTTACAAAAGTTTTGAATCTATTTATTATTATGTATATAATAATAAATTTGAAATAACTTTTGCACAAAAATAAGTACCTAACTCTTCTACCTACAAAAAAAAATAACTTTTTCACTAAAAAATGAATAACTTATTTACAAAAAAAAAATTAACTTTTTTAAAAGAAAATATTAGCTTTTTTACAAAAAAAACATCAAAATCAAAACAACAAAAATAACAAGAAACAATTTTAGTTAATTTTTTTGTACCTCCCTAATTGACTTAGGTAATTATTCAAAACTTTATACGGAAAATTGTTGTGGTACAAAAGTTGTAATTTAAGTCTCGTCTCCGAAAAATACGATTTCCGCGCAAATTGTTGATTATTGGAACGAATTATTTTTGAATATAGTTTGAATACGTGCAGAAAAAAATAAATATT
Source organism: Melangyna quadrimaculata (assembly GCA_949320155.1). Classification (NCBI taxonomy): domain Eukaryota; kingdom Metazoa; phylum Arthropoda; class Insecta; order Diptera; family Syrphidae; genus Melangyna; species Melangyna quadrimaculata. The sequence goes on along the minus strand of OX439483.1, from coordinate 10,017,868 downwards.
TAACTGAAATTGGATTTTTTAATTTAATAGGTTCTCTGTTAATTTCGGTCCAAATATACAGTCTCGTCTCGGTCTTGTCTCGGTTGCTTAAAAGTTAGTCTCGGGACCGAGACTTTTCTCGTCTCGTGGGCAGCTTTATTTATGAATTATGATTAAAAAAGATAATCATTTTGTGACACCGCATCGGACAGGTACAATCGTTTCTAACTTTATTTTTTCTTGTATTTCAATGTAATAATCTATTTCGTAGCTCGTACCACTGGAAATATAGAAGTACTATACAGTAAAGGCCGCTTATAGTCACAAGAAGATGAGAGCCAACAAATGTGGCTATGCTTGTACCCAATTCTGAAGATGGTTTATCCCAAACAAAAAAGATCAGATCTTTATGAATGAGGTGAAAAATTAAAGCAGGGATGACTTAAATTTTTATGCCAACTAAATCGAAAAATGTTGTACAAATTCATTCCAAAAATGTGATTTAGTTAATAGTCGTGTCGATATTTGGCGCATAAAATTGAAAAGTTGATACAAAATTTTACAAATTTGTAAAATAAAACCTACGCGCTTATTAACTTCTTGACTTAAACCTCCACCGAAAAGGTATAAGATAATGTTAAAAAAAAATGTTTGATTAATTTAACAAGAGCAAAACGAATTAATATAAAATAAATTAGTGACTTACAAAATTCTAAACGGATCCTCCAGATTAAGGTTTAAAAATACTGCCCTTGAGATCTACCCAAAAACTTCAAAAAACTTCAAAAAATTAAAAACAATTTGAGTTAATGTTTTTTTCACCTACCTAATTTACTTGATTATTCAGTAATTATTAACTTAACCCCTTACTGTATGATTTTTTTTTCTTTATGAAAAAAATGTATGTGGTAGTTAATGCTTAATTAAAGGACACGTGTTACAGGAATTTTTATTTTATTTGATAAAAATTGTGAAAATCGATTCCGGTTTGGATCATATTCACTGAGCAGAAAAGGAACAAAAATTATATTTACAAAATAAATCAATTATTTATTGCAAATTTTATAAAGTGTGGAATTACATGAAACTATTTATTTTTTCGTTGAAACATAAGTTTACTTTGCATTTCGGCACTCCACAAAAGATCTTCCACCTAATTTCGGGACCTAACACCGCTGTCTATAATAGTCAAATCACGTAAGTGATCCAACTGATCCAAGCGTACGTCCTGGGATGGCATACTAGCAACGGATCTTTTCAACTTCTTCGATTGAATAATATTTTCTATGACATTAGAACTTCTTCCTCGTTGGTTGACGGTACTTGGCTTGCTGGCATAGCATAAATCTTCGATTACCGCGCAATTGAAGTCTGCTAAAGGCATCCACCGCTCGGATCTGTCGAGCCTTCGTCTATAACAGCAGCCACGCGTTCACTGTTACCATATCGATCATGTGAAAGAAAATTCGGCGGTAGAATTTTTTGGAGTCGACAGATCGACTCCTCCCATATGTCGATTGTACGTCACTGCCTTTGGACATGGTACATCTTGGTAGGCCCTTTCTTTTTTATTGTATCGTCGAACTTCAGAAAATGGTTTGCTGCCGACGTATGTCAAACCCAAGTTCATGATCCTGTTATCATACCAGGTTACTACAGAGATGTCAATTTCCTCTATACAGTGGCACGTCCTTGGGCTCTACAGTGCACAGGTCCTTGGGCTCCAGTATAAATTTCAAAGTCATAGCTGAACCCAGAGCTACCACTAATCACAAAATTAATTCGTATATCCCCATTTTTGTCATTAGGGGTTGTTGCCAGCACTTTTTTTTATGACACGAAAACATATAACAGATACGAGGGTAATTTCAAAAAAAAAAAAATCATTTTTTGTGCCCTTGTTGCATGGTGTGCCATATATGATCCATACCGTTTTTTCATCACAAAAGTACTATTACTTCACCAAACTAAAAAAAAGTACTTTATCAATAATACTTACATTATTTTCTTTACGGGTATATTTTTTTGCGAGTACAAACTTTAAGTTTTGTATTTTTTTTATAGAATTTTGAACCGACTGAAACTTGTTTGACAAGTTTGACGAAAGAATTAATTGCCAAAACTCACTTATAGATGGTGCTTATTAATACAATTTCAAACGTATATTATACTTTTTTTGCAAAAAACCATTACATTTATTAAAATTTCAAAATTATTTATATTAATATGGTTTGGGTCTGATATGAACCACCATGCGGTAAAGGGTTAAGTTAGTTGGTTAGCATATTCTTTACATAAACTAGAGATTACAAAGTTGGAAATCTAATACAAAATTTAAATTTAATGCTTTTTGAATTATGGTTATTAAAGACAAGGTGTTGTGACACTCATTTGGACAGATAAAATCGTTCCTTACTTTATATTTTACTGAAGGATTTCAATCTTCTATTTCTCTTGTTAATCAAACATAGCTGGTGCACTTATCTGAAACAAACAACAAAAACTATTATTATTGCAAGAATTAACTGGCTGAACACCAATAGCAGTAGGTTCACTTGTAGTTGAAAATAGCTAGTTCAATTAACGAAGTCGAAAGAATGAACACAGTATACAGTCGAGCCCGTTCATAACCATTTAATAAAAAAATGTGCTTTTATCCGACACAGAAAAAAAGAATAAATGCCGATAACAAACAAAAAAAAGTTCGAGTGTTACTTTGCAGATGTTAATTATCAAACAAAATTCGGTGCAGTATAAAATTGAGAAAACTTCACCTTTTTTCCACAGGTAGGTTAGGCAGTCAATGAAGTCGGAAAAAGTCATTAGTCAGTAAAATGAGAACAACAGCTTCAGGCAAGAGGATATTTGCCAAAAAAATAAGTAATGATAGGAAGATGGTACCTAATTCGCTTGGATCTTCGACCTTCCAATCACATTGGGAAATGGTTGAGGCTAATGGTGTGGATGAAGCTTGTATATGTACATCACTGCCAAAGTAGAAAGATACGAAATTAGGAAGAGCTCTACAATATAACGTTTTAGTTTTTGCAAGAAATGTATGTTATGACACCAAGTTGAGGACTTTTGGTTGAAGTAACAGTCTTGTTTTCAGTCATCAGATACCTACAACAATTTTTGTAGCTTTCACAAATGAAAATTTTACCAAATTAAAATAATTATAACGTACCTTATTGCATCATGATAGTTTGTCAACATTAAATCCTTACAAGAATTTCAAAATTCAAAAAGATATGGAATGATTTACTTTTATTGTGTATTTATGTTAAAATAAGGAGTTCTTCTATTCAATTAACATTATCGTTTTCTTATATAACAGATCAACTTAATTTTAATTAATTTAATTTTGTTTAAGTGCAAACAATTAGTCATGTTTTTTTTATCTAGCAAATGCAAGTCATTTTCAATGCCCCCATTCTAACTCTTTGAGTGAAATCTGTAAATTTTTTTGTAAATTTAAACAAACAACAACTCATTTTCTACCGAAATGAACTTACAATTTTTTTTAATCATTGGTTTTTCAAGTTTAATATGTTCAATATGTTTAAAAGATTGACAGTAACGCAAAAGAATACGAAATGTGTATTTATAAAATTTTGCGTTGCTGGTTTGTCAGTAATGAGTTTCTACATTTTGTATTTTAATTCATTTTCTATTTATCAAGAACCAGTTGGGATTAAAGTTGAACCCAAGCTAACTCCATTTATCTGGCGAGTTTACTTTGGATTAACTCAACACATGCTTTTAATATTTTATCCTCCAATTTTGCTAAGTATTTCTGCACTAAATGCGTCCTCCAGAATATTGAGATAACAAAACAAACTATCTTAAAGAGACTGATTATTCCTCTTCTGCTTTTTTTGGCGTCTGCTGCCTCTTCTTTTAGTTTCTTCTTCTTATTCTTATTCTACATCTTCTTCTACTTCATTTAATTATCCTACTTCTTCTATTTCTTCTACTTCTTCTAATTATTCTACTTCTTCTACTTTCTCTACTTCTTCTAGTTCTTCTACTTCTTCTTCTTATGCTTCTTCTTCTACCTCATTTTTTTTCTTTTTCTTCTTTTTCGTCTACTTCTTCTACTTTTTCTTCTGCTTCTACTTCTTCTACCTCTTCTTTTTCTTTTACTTTTTCTACTTCTACTACCCCTTCTACTTTTTCTACTTCTTTTACTTCTCCTACTTCTTCTTGTCCTTCTACTTCTTCTACTTCTTCTAGTTCTTCTTCTTCTTCTTCATCTACTTCTTCGACGTCTTCTAATTCTACTTCTTTTTCTGAACTCGTTCTGAACTCCTTCAAATTTGTTTAAATGTAAAAATCAGTTAACAAATTTTCTTAAGTATTTTCTCTCCGTCTTCTTATTTTTCTTCTTCTTCTTCTAATAAGACTCAAGTGGGTTTTTGAAGCACCTGTCTGAATTGTACACAAGTTTTGGACGAGTAAAGGTTTTGAACATCACATCCAGATCAGAATGGAAGACAAAATTCTTGCAGGTTCGGAGAAAACCTAAACACTTAGCAGCGTTTTTGGCAACGCAAAGTATTCCTGGATTCAAATTGCCGCTCATTGATAACTGTATTGGGGTTGGATTTCTTTTTAACGACAGGAGACAACATTGAAGTATTTAAGCATTTAATTCTAGGCGGTTTTGATTCTCCATTGGACAATGTGCCTAGCTCTGAACTTATCATACGCTGCCGTTCAAGTTCGACATCTGACGAACATGAATATGAATCTGAAAATGAATATGAGAAACTGAAGGTGACAGAAGATTATTTACGAATATAAGAAAGAGAGTCGGAAACAAAACAGAGCCCTGTGGCACACCATCATTAATATTGTGGATTTCAGAATTGAAACCTTCCAATACAACTTGTATGGAACGGGCCCAGGCGCGAACGCAGGGGGGGGGGGGTTGATGCTTTAACATCAGACAACCAGTGGACCTTTTGCTGCGAAAGCCATATTGCCAGTCATTTAGAAGCTTCCGTTCTTTAAGATATTTTTTGAGCTGAAAATTAATCAACATTTCCATGAACTTGGAAAGAAGGAACGTAAGTGCAATATTGGTTGATAGTTTGAGGGTGAAGAAGAAGATAGGCTGGGCAAAAATGCTGTTTTCCATATGATGTTGAAAAAAACTAATTAGATACTAATAGGTGTCAATACGTAAAAGCGATACAGTAAGAGTTCTCAAATTTCTGGAAGAGCCAGGACTCTTCATGCCTTGTTACATTGTATATAACCACAAATACAGAAAAGAAAACGGCTTTTTTTGTAAAAAAATTTAATTGGAAGGTCTCGAATTTTGGTTTGAATTCAGTACTTTAAAAACATTCGGGAAGTTGAGGTCTGCTATAATTTTCAAAAACTTTGTCAACCAATAACATAATTCCTTCCCTTTCCCTGTAAACATTTTTGTTTTCCGCCAGTGATAATACCGACACAACACAGCTAGTCATTTCTCCTAAAGTTTATCAAATCAAGAGCGTTTACTTTAGTTTTGTTTTAAAATTAAATTTATTTTCCTTTTACCCGACTGCCACAGCATGAACTTTTTCTAGGTCAGCCATGTTCTGATGAATTAGCTGAACACAAAAATGATGTGAGCACGCGGAGTGAAGATACGTAGATGATATACTGGCACATCTGTACATGTAAAAAAAAAGCCGAACCCAACAATTTCTGAGATAATTCCAACTATTATGTGCTACAACGCGCTTAATTAAACTTTTACAAACAAGGATAAGCCCTTTTGTACATCATAGTGATGTGATGGGGGTGATAGGACGGTTGGTTGCAATGTGGTGGAAGAAGAGACTTACGCACTGACGGATGAGTGTAAACAAATATTACAGAACTCTGCGATGTGTATACCTTGTTCTTATTGCCGCCAACCATCATCGTCTACGTCAGTCATCCATCGTCAACAATTTCCTATTAAGCAGTAGCAAGGCTCTTCACAATACATTCATACTCGTAGGTGTAATTTACACACGGTGTAGTAGGTATAGTGTAACAATGGTGATCCTGGAAATTCATGATGTTGGGTATTTGCACAAAAGTCAGCTTGGCAGTTGTTGCTGCGTTTCAGACGAGCTGATTATGCGTTGCGAGCTCTTGACGATGATGACGCGACGTTGAGGCCCCTCCTGAATGGTCTGTGAAATATTGAAGAAAGGATAATATTGTAACCGAAACGAATAAGTGCCCCCACTTAAAGGAATCTACATAATTGAATGGAGTTTATAATTTACCAGCCCATAACATTCGTCTTTGTAGTTCGATATACATATTTGCATAGACTTATTTGCGTCCTCGAGCGTAATTTAAACAAAATTTTCGCAACCAATCCGCAACAACTTCAATGATTATTGCGTCGGCGTTTCGTGCTGGTTGTGGAGTATGACGATGAGTGACTTTCCCCGGAGAATTTGAAGCTTGAAAATGATTATACGGGAGCATAGCTTCATTTACATCATTTATAGCCAAGGACCTCACATCACCACCATCAGCTAGCGCTTGGTTGGGAAAGGAATGGGACTGATGATGGGAAGCTCTGGGAGATTGGGACTGGAACTGGAATATTTCGCAATTCGAGAAGTAGTGTGTAAACATTGACGCAGTGTTACTGTTGCAGTATCCAGTTCGAGTCCTTTATCCATTATCCCTATACCGCGAGATTTGCTTACTTCTATGTCAGGATCCGGATATGCTGTGTGCTGTTTTTATACAGTGGTGTCGTTGAGTTTCCCTCTCACACCCTGGCTACGGACACATATAATTTGAAATATCTTTTGGGTTAAATTTGATTTATGATCCTTGGTTATAGTCGGTTTCGGCTCGTATATAGTATTAGGCATCAGCCAGGAAATCCCATGGGGGATTCTTGAAACGGTCGTCTGTAAATACAATTAAACTTATATGTGGGCATTGGCATGGGCATGGACACATCGCATCGCAGGACGACGACAACGCCGACGACGTGTAAGAACTTGAAATGTGTGTGCTCTGTGGACTGTGAATACTGTGACTTTGTGTTTAGCTATTCTGTTTGAATTGAGTAGAACTGTTTTCTTTTGGGTAGATTTACACTCTTGAGAGATTTTGAGCCTCACAGAGGTGTCGGTGTCTGTGCTGTTCTGATGGTGATGTTAAAATTAGGAGGGCTTGAGAAAGGAAGAAAATTTGCATATACTCTATTTATATCTATGTAGGTAGAAAAAGATTAAAGATACAGAGCATCAGAGATGTAAGCTTAGGATAAGTTTTTTGTTTTGTTTGTTTTAAGTCTTGTGAGAGTTTGTTTGCGGTTTGTGATTCATGAGCTTGTTATGTGATAGTTAATATGACATTAAGGATATAATTTTTTGATATTATTTATCAGAGGGGATGAAAAATTGGTTTTTAAAGTTGTGTTTTGTCTTACTGTTTGTTGTGTAGATATTTTTACCGTGAAAATCTAACGTGTTTATGACTAATCTGGTTCATACATAAATTCAATAACTGAATTCATTAATTGGTAAGCTTATGGCCCGCCATGTAAGTCTCTTTTTAACTGTTATAAATATGTGCATGTTCCTATGACTACTCTCGTTCAGACAAAACTCATAACATAACAAAAAAAAAATTAATAAAAACTAAAGTTAATAAAAAGAAAAGTACGCATACTCCACGTGAACCATTTTTTTTTATAGAACATAAATAGGAAAAGTTGATCGCGCACTAAAGGGATTTTGGCTGCCCTTAAAATGTTTAAACATAGTACGAGCGTTGGGAAAATAGGATAGGATTTAAAAGAAGATACCGATGCACATTGGTTTTGTACCTCTGAATATTAAAATGGTCGGGAAAGATAGAGCCGGGTAAACCATTCCACATTTGGGTAGTGCGGCTAAAAAAAGAATCTCTATACTTGACAGTGCGTCCGAAGATGGGCTCGAGGGTAAACTCATGGGCATTCCTAGAAGTACGAGTATTACGGTTGAATTGTTTTAAGGGAGGAATGCAGCTGGCTATTTCACTAGAACAATGTTTATAAAAGTAACGGTAAAATAATGTTAGACATGAAACATTGTGGCGGTGGTCGAGAGATACCGCTCATGGATGGGGGGTGTGTTTAGTTTTGATTTTATTTAAAATAAAATGAAATGCACGACTGGATGGCACGAACTTGCTCTAGTACATAACAACTAAAACGTAGCTAGACATTGACGGCGCGTATAGTAATAGTTCGATAAAATTCTCATGGAAAAAAACAGTAAAAAAAAAAAACAATGTAGAAAAAAGGTACAAATAAAAAAAACTGATCAAGAAACCCAAAAACATTATACCAATCATTCTATTTTTTTTGGAAAAAATTTTTCAGAGATTGTATCTACATTAGGTACAAAGTTAAATCAAAATCATTATAGAGCCGTTTTCGAGAAAACTTGATAAGACCCAAATCGTTGTTCAAGTTATCTCAACTTCATGCGTTTCACCTAGGTAGGTACCTCAAGCAGAACCATTTTTTTTTGATTTTTCGAAAACGGTTCAGTTGATATGTTGTTGGGGCATGTTAGAGTAGTCTGTAGCTAAGTTTGCAACTTCGAAAAACCTGTGCTCGCTGCAGAAAAAATGCAACAGTGGAAAAAACGCAGAAATGACCCCATTTTTTCCGACATTTTCCTTTATAACTTTGGAAATATGCAATTTAGGAAAAAATCATCCACTTTATTCTTGTTTGTTATAAAATTTTCTACAAGACCACATTTGTTTAAAATTCATGTATGTTATATTTGAGTTGCTAACCATGAGTAAAAACAAAAATTCTGAAATACTAAGTAATTTTGAAGCGCTCAAAAAATAGGTCAAAAATTGTGCAATTATACTCAAAATTTGCAATCCAATAATCTTGAGTATTATAAGACAAAATTTGAAAAATTCGATCGAAATCTGTCAAGTTGTTTTGGCAAGAAACATGATGTTAAGTAAGTGCAACAATCAATGTTTGCATCATTGCTGTAGTCAAAGTAGGAAACTTAAGATGGCACTGAATTTTGTACACGTACCTGGAACCCTTAGCTATGACAAAATATAGTTTTGATATTTATATCTTCTTTTAAGCAACTTTAATAGCGATTTTAAAAGTTCCGAAAATTGTTCACTTGGCATGTAAATAAGTAATTTCGTGAACATTTTCGGAACTTTTAAATTCACCACCAAAGTTGCTTAAAAAAAGTTATAAATATTGGAACTATATTTTATTATAGTTAAGGGTTCCAGGTAAGTAAACAAAAATAAGTGCCAACTTAAGTGTCCTACTGTGACCACAGCAATGATGCAAACATTGCTTGTTGCACTTAGTTAACATCATGTTTTTTGCCAAAACTATTTGACCGATTTGGTTCGAATTTTCAAATAAAGCCCTTTTTTGTAATTATTGACTGGGCTATATTTAGGAGTTTGCATTGTATATCAAAGTTTAAAAAAAAACTCGTTTTTGAAATGATTTTTTTTTTTGAAAACTCAATATTTTGAAAACGATCAGGTAAATTCTTTTGAAACTTGATTGAACGCGATTTTGTTAACACTTTATAAAATACTTGAAAAACCATCTTCGTAAAATTAAAAATAACTGTAATTTTATGTGTGCATCCTCTTATTGGGCAAGTCTACTTCCAAGGCAAAAAGAAAAAAAAATACTTTGGATGTTCATCAACAGAACATCCTTTTATTGAACCATTTTTCAAATTGAGAATAATGGTATCGTGTCGGTCTCGTATAATTAAGTCTCGTCTCGGTCTCAGTCTCGCCTTTTTCACGATCAAAATTTCAATTTGCTGTCTCGTCCCGGTCTCGTCTCCGAAAAATACAATTTCCGGACAACCTGTTTGTTGATTATTGGAACGAAATATATTTTCGATACGTCAAAATATAATTTGTCCCCCATATAGTTTGAAAATGTGCAGAAGAAAAATAAATATTTAACTGAAATTGGAAAGACTGGTATTTCTTGTAAAATAAAGAACTAAAGAAAGTTTCTATCTGTTAGTACTACAAACGCAATTACCGTTAACATGGGTCAGGGTACACCAAAGTATTACTTTCTTAAACCCCGATAAATGATATCAAAATTGGATATAGGCCCCTACTGTAAAATGATTTTTTTCTAAGAATATACCCAAGAATCATACCCTAAAATCATACCCTACATCGTTTTTCTGTCTGATTCTGTGGATGGGCTTCAGCGAATGATTAACAGACTAAACATATATTGTAAAAGTTGGAATTTAACAGTCAACCTGGAGAAATCAAAAATTATGGTGTTCAGAGACGGTGGCGGCCGCTATGCTCGCTTGGAAAAGTGGAAGTTCAATGGAGAAGATGTAGAGATAGTACGTAAATACAAATATCTTGGTATGTTGATATCGGCGAACTTAAATGTAAACATACATCTTGAAGAAAAACTATCAGATGCTAAACGAGCTATCTCATCGATTTGGGGACGCTGCATTTGTAACAATTACGTATCGCACAGTGCAAAACAAACAGTATTTCGTTCAACCGCAGCTTCAGTCCTTCTTTACGGAGCACAGGTTTGGGGATACAGAGCATATGAGTCTGGCGAAAAATTTCTTCGCTATTTTTTAAAGAGGATGTTCCATTTACCGAAAAACACTCCAAATTATATGTTGTATATTGAAACTGGTACTCCCCCTATGTATTTGTATACCCTAGAACTGCATTTTAATTATGTTATCAAATTTTTAGAGATGGAAGAAACCAGAATACGAAACATTGTACTGAGAAATATTATTCGTACGGGTGGAAGTATTTGCAATGTGTGGATTGAAATCGCATCAGAGTGTGGAGTAGAGTTAAATATCCAGACAAATGAACAGCCTTCTTATCTGAGAGAGAAATTTAACTTGTTGTTAGAAAAATTTGGTAGAATCTTATATGATAGATACACAGAAGATGCTGGAGCTTCACTGTATAGAAATTACTATAGCAAACTAAACCACTATCTTAGTGAAAACACATACTTCCTTGATTTCTACTCTGTTGACAAAATTAGTTATATCTTCAAAATAAGAGGTGAAATAATAAGTTTAAATTTTATACCCCACCGATCGGATCTACCAATTATTTGCGAACTTTGCAATATGAACACCAGGGAGGACGTTTTCCATTTTCTAGCAGTTTGTCCAATTTTAAAAGAACTTCGTATTATGGTATTGCGCCAAAAAACTTTTGAAGAAGGTGAGGCATTAAGCATCTTAAACGGCGAAAAAGGATGGGATGTTTTATACAACTATACCGTAGCTGCACTTCGATACAGAAAACGAGTTTTAGAGGGAGATTTTTAATTTTATTTTAAATTGTTTATAAATTAATTAAAATTATTTATTTATTGTCAACCTGGTAGACGGCTTTGAGCCACACCAATTAGACTTAGAAAACTTAGTCATTGTAAATTATTTATTTGAAATAAAAAGTCATTACAAACTAACTAAAACTAACTCATACCCTTAAATACTATTGACGAATCAAGGGCACCCTGCATATAAGGATTTAATCATAAAATGTTACTGGCGTAATACTTAGCAACTTTTGCTCTAACCTCTTAGCTATGCGATTATATTAGTAGGTTTTATTAAATTTTAAAACTTAAATTTAACAAATTATATATAAATGTTAAAAAAAATACCCAGGCTGCCCTTGAACCTAGCCAATTCTAATTTCTATTTTATGTCCATCTTTATAAAAAGAAATAATTTTAAAATCATTTCAAATGCAACCTTATCTTCGATCAACCTTATCTTCTTTTGTTTTCGATTGAATGCTTCTGTAAAAATGTATTCAGAAGTCTTGAAAATCCTTATGACCTTTCCTTACCTTAAACTCAATAAGATTTCAACTTAGCTAACTTAAAGATACATCTTATTTGCATTTATTAAATTAGGGTCACATACAATTTCAAATACAAAAACATACAATTTGTACCCCTCCTTTCATTCCATATCCCTTTACAATATCACATCAAATTAAGAAGATATCTTGCTACTAGAAAATTCAAATCATGTTTCATACTATTCTCATTTACTCATAATCACAACACTCTTGTCGTCTGGGTTAATAGGTAGGTGTAGGTACAGTTATAGAGGTATATATTTTGTAATATACCATTTCATGTTTATGAATAATATTGTCCTTAATTAGCTTAATTTATGACCGCCATTTTGTCAAGTCAAGAGTAAATGTAGACACTCGTGTATAATATTATCTCCTATAAAACGGGTAAAGGTAATGGGGTAAGGGTGTTGGTACATATTTTCCGTTAAAAATTCCAATGTATTGTTTTCATATTTCACAAGTTAAAGGGCATGTTAGGTATGTATTCTAATGAAGCATTAAATTTGCATTATATGGTTACGTTAATACCACACTTAAAGCACTGTCGTGTATAAGACCTACATTAAAAGAATAGTAGTTGTAATTTTTACACTCATCCTACATCTTTAAGCTAAGTCATAATGTATCATTTTTACCGGGCTCACAGTCGAATTATATTCAAATGAAGGAAAAACCAACACCGTTATCAAAAATAAACCCATTCCAAAAAGGATAAGCTCCTCTATTCATTAATAAAGCACCTAGACAAAATAAACCTAAAATATATAAGAAACAAAAATATAAGAAAAACAGACTTATTTAAGTTGAATTTTAGTTTCTGGGTCATATCCTTCGATAGGTATACGAGTAGTATGATGTCGATAGGATGACAAGATTCTGGTCCTGTTTTTACTTCTATCTTCAACGTTCATTCATTCTTTGCCAATTATTTCAATTCCTGGTTTCCTTTCTTTTATGGAAGTTCATTATAACTAAGTGTCTTTTGTAGAACTATTTGGCTTAAAAGATATTCCATTCAAAAAATGAAAGATTTTTTTATCTTTTCATTTGTCCTGCTAATGACATGGAATTCTACGACATTCTTAAAAGCATTTTTCTTTGCTTCGAATATAATATAAAATGATGAAACAAATGCTGAAGAAAAAGAAATTTAATCTCTATAGTATTTTGGCAAAGAAGAACATTATTTAAGTTAATTTCTGGTAAAAACTCTTCGATCGATAATTTTATTAGTAATCGTCTTAAATGTACAAAATGTAGCTTTTCTTATTGCTAATTGTAATTGGTGTTTGTCAAATTATTTTTACAATTAAGCTTTGTTTTTAATGAGATTGTAAGCGTCTAGGAATATTTTTAAAACGCTAGAAGGACAGGGAGTCAGGGAGCCTTCAGGTCCAGTTTCACAGTGAATACGTACCGAAATAAGTTGCACTTAAGTTTAGCATAATAGTACTTTTTGGTAATTTTTGCAGTCTGTGTTTGTGACACTTACATACCCAAAACAAGATATTTAAGACAAGCCTATTCAGGTAAGTGTGCACTGCAAAAATTGGTATTTTGTATCCTATATATAGCACTTAAGTGGCACTACTGTTACTGTGAAACATGGCCTTTAATGTTATATTATTTCATTTAAAACCATCATTTAAAATTCTGTATTTGAATTTTGATGCACTTAAACATTTAAGACTGATGGCGTTTCGGCGTACCAAAATGAAGCTTATAAGTTATATATTTTTTTTTGACAAATTTTTATTTAATTCGCTCTGCCACTTTTAGTCCAGTAACCTTGTCGTTTGTATGGAAGGCACCGTTTGCGTCAAATCGGGTATTTCTGATTTTTTTCTGAGTTGTTAAGGATACTGGCCTTGTAAATAATCCAAGTTTCGAGCGGCGACCGCTTCATGGTCAAGAAAAATGGCGCCTTTTTCAGTTATTGGCGATTTCAGTCCTAAAAAAGTAATTTTACATAAAAACATTGTTTTACGATTTCAAATTAACCTACTTTTCTACAATTTGAGCCCAAAACCATCTTTGTAGACCGAATGGTTTCCAAATAAAGCATTTCAGAATTTAACGATAAGAAAAAATATATAACAAGTGGTATTGTAAAACAATAAAATGGAAAATAAAGAATGGTTGACATTAATGAATCAAAGCATTGGAGCCTGTAGATTGAGCCAAAATAATAGTACAATCATACCGGAAGGGGGGTCTATATACCCCCGCTAAGATGGGAGGGGCAATTATTTAAAAAAAATACTAAGGTGGAAACAACACTATTGAAAAACAATGGTAACACCCACAATACTCCACTACAGCTTATCTTAAGCCCAGAAACCTATTCTTGAATTTTCTTTTTAGATAAAGTGATTTTAGTCGATAGTTTTTGAGATAGTTTTACTTAGTAGAAACAGGATCTATGAATCAAATTTCTTTTTCAATATTTTAGGTTTGGAAAATAATTTCTCAAAAACTATCGATTAAAATAACTTTATTTAAAAAGAAAATTCAAGAATGGGTTTCTGGACTGACCAATTACTGAAACCAGCTGACCTTTTATCACGAGTAGGTGGTCTTTCAAATCGAACACTTTTTTTGCGAATATCCCATAAATGAGGTGCTAAAAGTCTTATATGACCTTGAGAAAAAACTTAAAAAATTCATTTAAACAAAAACTATTACTGAAACTAGCTGACCTTTTATCACGAGTCGAATGGTATTTTTTTTTATTGCGACTATCCCATCAATGAGGTTCCAAAAATTGTTGGTGACCTTGAAAAACTTTAACCATTTTGATTGAAAACTTCCTATTGCTGACTAATTGACCGTTGACCTTTTTTGACCATTTATTGACCTTTTAGATGGTATATTTTTGTTGCGAATATCCCAAATGAGGTGCTAAAGGTTCAGAGCTGCAATATTTACCTGTCATACTGAAAATATAGTCTAACTTACATAAAAAGGACTATAACTTTTGTTTGGGTATTTCTATCGTTTTTTTATCATTAGCTTTTCCATTTAACACTGCCTTGAAATCTTGTACCATAGAGATAGATTGGACCAATGCAATTTTTCCTATTTGATGCACAACAACTTTCTTCCCTCTCCCTTCAAAAAAACACCCTTCCCTTAAAGATATTTTTCTAGGCTCTTTTGTTTCTTCATCCTTATGCGTTAGCGTTTTCACAAACTTCATGAGAGCGTATGATTGTTTTTTCGAAGGACTTTGTGTACTATTTTACCTCTAGTACTTACTAATAGTATTTATTGCTCATCAATGTTTTGCAAAACACATTTTCTGGATTCAAGAAAAAAATTTAAAAATATGTTTGTACATCCCAAACTTTGGAAAATATCCCTATTTCATGCTATACTGGGGAGACCAGACCATCGAACAAAAAATGTTTTGTCAATATAATTAGCCTTAAGCTAGTGTATCCTGTTAATTGTATTATTGATTTTCCCCTTCAAGCCCCAATCAATTTTTGTTGTATTATTATATCTATGTATCGACATTTATCATTTTCACATTGTCCAAGTACAAACGTAGATTAATACAATCACCCGCATTCAATTGAATTGGCATTCATTCATGATGTGTGGTAATTTAGGTATATGTTTTGTCTCCTCCAGCTTGACCTGAACCACATATCCATACAAAAACCTTGTACCCGCCAGAGGACCAAGGGAAATAAAATAGAGGACGAGCATAATCAAATATTCAAAAGTGAAAAGGGTGTGGCGTCGCCGTCGAGAGTGGATTGGGTACAGGTAGGATAGGGAGAAGTTTAAAGCAATAAGACTGCACATTGAAATGCGGGCCAGTGAATTTCCAAACATTCGATTCCTCTATCACCGTGCCTTCCCTATGGAGTTGCCATATAGTCATCACATCACCATCAAAACGTCCCGTTACCGTTCCATCTAGGACAATCAATCTCCATTTCATCGATTTCCGCTAGCTGGAACGAACGCAAAAGGAAGAAAAGATTAAAAAGCGAATGACCGCGAGACAACTTTAACTGTCACAACAGTTAAGAATCTGTCCTGGGCAAAAGGACTAACATTTTTTTTTAAACCCCAACACACCTGACGCAATGGCACAGGAAGGAAATTAAAGCAAAACAAAAAAAAAAGAGTACCGTAAGAAAAACACATTTTCTGCCCTACTTTTGCATGAAATCCCCAATGGATGAATAGGTAGAGGTGATCGTCTCAGGTTGGTTGGAGAGTGAGGATTGGGTTGGGTTTTTTTTGTTGTTGTAGGATAGCACTATGCTGACTGACAGGACAAATCAGCAACGCCAGGTGCTGATGGATAAGCAGCTTCAGGACTTCTCGTGTTCGTGCGAAATTAAAATGTTGGAATGCACTTAAAGCTAAAAGAAATAAATTCCCAGGGTAATTAGTGTCCAAATCCCACTCCGTTTTCTTTCACCCGACAAAAAAATATATATGTATATACAGATATAAAGACGGAGGGAAGGTATAGGTTTAATGAATTAAGGCAGAAGAAGCACCTTTGACGTCTTTCTTTGCTTCTGTTCCTACTTGATAGGCCACGAGCTGTTCTTTCAATTCGCGTGTCTTAGGGAAAAAATAAAAATATTTTATAGAGCAAACGTGATTTCTCCCAAAGCATCCTAAACACCTTTTTTTCCAAAAAAAATTGTCACTTAAGGGAGCCTAAATCTGACATTCCACAACAAAGTATGATGTTGGGGAGGATTTCGTGGGCCAACATCAGGAAGCGGAAACAAAAAGATGTTCTTAATCTAGATGGCAAGATATTTTTGTCTTTTTTTTTATATTTTTCCCCAGCAGGACTGCTTTTTTTTTTGTTTCCATCAATTCATGTCAATTATTTTACGATCTGCGTTGTAATGTAATTAAAAAGTTTTCGTTCAAGCTTCAAGGTGATACTAAATAGAAGAATCCGTATTGTTATCCTGCTCCTGCTGTAGATTATGTAAGAGTTTTGTTTGTTCTTTCGCGTGTTCTTTTCAATGTTGGTGATAATTTTGTTAGTTTTTCTTTTGGGAGTAATTGACGATACGATGAAAATGTTTTTGAGAGCAAAAAGGGGGCTGACAAGTGGACATTTGGTCAATTATTATTGAACATTGACAGACAGTAATCAACCCTACAGAAAATTTGACCTTGGAAAAGGAATGTATCGAATTTTAAAGCTTGTGCTACATATATTCCAAAGTTTGTTGGGTCCACGTATTTGTGATTCCAAAACGTGTGGAGAGAAAAATAATTGTGTTGAAGGATTTCAGACAAAAAGTAAAATAAAAAATGTAATATAACAGTCTTCCATGCGACTGATATTTTATTTTGGGGAAATTGCCATCTCTGTTTCTTGAGAGAAATCTCTTATTTGGAATTCTAACAAAAATGGTTCAAAGCCGAAATATTAAATTTCTTTCAATTTATTACAGAAATCAAGTTTGTGGCCTAAAGGGTAGAAAGAATCTGCCAAAGCTTAAGGGACCCAAATAGAGCCGGCAGAAGTCTACATATCGAAAAACGGAATCCTTCTTCCTCTTAGTGTCAACTAATACAAGCATAGGTCTCCTAAAAATCATCTGGAAGAATTGTATGACGCTAGATGCCTTTGGTCAACCAGCTGGTAGGCATATATCGGTATGCACCAAGGTCATAAGGACAGGCAATACCATCAACTAAATATTCACAATAAGGGGATGTCCAAAAGATTATTTAACGTCAGCCTAAATAGACAAGAAGCGTTAAACTCTAATTCTAACCAATACCAAAGACATCATCTTTTAAAGTTCCTTCAACGGAACTACTACTACTTAAGTGGCAATGACAGAATCAAAGGAAAAGAGCGTGCCAACAGCGACTAAATTGATTTGATACGGAACAACGCATGCATGAAGGTAGATTTAACGGTCAGCGATGAAAGACCAACAATTTACGCTTTTAGCATGAAAATGCACGTAAGAAAGGTAAGAAAGCCATCATAGACAGCTTTAGCTTTGAGATAATACGAAACTCTGTCTAGCCGGGCTCCGATATGTCATATATATCAGTTCATGCAATTCACAGCACTGAGATTATGGATGGAAGACAATTGTGAACTAAAAGCCATAATTCGAGTTCCGAACGTTTTTCCTCAAGAGACACCTATTAAACCCAATTTGCTCTAGGGTCGAAAGGCATCATGTATGTACATAGATCTTCAAAATTGGATCATGACACTTTCGATTTTGTTGTTGAAACAACTTCTTCGTAAGATATTGGGCTTCTACTGCAAGGCGGTGAGTGGAATAGCTAGAAGGAACCAAAAAAATAGGACGTGTGTCTAAGGTTATAGAGCTGAACTAACCTAGCCAAAAATAAAAGTCCAACAACAGTGGTCTAATGAAGAACAGACAGGCTTAGACAAACACTTTTAACCTGAACTTGATGAATGACGCTGTGGAGGAGCGCTAATGAGGTTGCATTAGCTAGTCGCACTGGAAAAGAACCTTAAATTTTTGAAACTGAAGACATATATAGCTTAGCTAGCCATCAAGCTGGATGGAAACGTATTGTAATATTTTGCCAAATAAAATGTATTTCTTTTATTCAAACTGAACAACAATTACCTTACAAAAATAAAACACCTTTATTTCACTTCAAATACTTTAACTTCTAGTACTTTTAGTATAAACAAGCACCAGTATGTAACTTTTAATTCGCTATTTTCACACCAACGTTTATCCATTCGCTTTTAAAATCAAACAAATTTATATACGAGAAAAAGCTACTAGGATCTTCTAGGGTTCTGGAATGTGCTAGAAATTGCTCCTGCTCCACAAGTCGCCACAAGTATCTCAAAAGCTTTCGACCAATTATAATTATAGCAGTGGTTTAGGCGTTGGAAAACGATGAGAGCGGTTTAGGTATTGGATAACAGTGATAGTGGTTTAGGTATTGGATAACGATAAGAGTGGTTAAGTATTGAATAACGGTGAAATTAGCCCGGACACAAACCGTTGACTCCATTGGATAACATTAGTTTATCTTTTGTTCAAAGATGGCGCGCAACTCAGTACTAATTTATTCTGTTATAGAAGAATAAAAAATGTCGTTATATGCATAAATGGGCATATTCACCGTAGTATGTTGGTAAGCGGCTCCTTACCTTTAGCACCTTTTTAGGGATATTCGCAAAAAAAGTATGCCATCTAAAAGGTCAGTAATTGATCAAAAAAGGTCAACTAGTTTCAGAAATTGGTCAGCCATAGGAAATTTTTTATCAATGGTTAAAGTTTTTCAAGGTCACCAACTATTTTTGGCACCTTATTTATGGTATTTTTCGCAAAAAAAAAAGTGAACCATTCGAAAGGCCACCGACTTGTGATTAAAGGTCAGCTTGTTTCAGTAATTGGTCAACCATTGATTTTTTTTAAAAGAATTTTTAAAGATTGTTTCAAGGTCACAGTATAAGACTTTTAGCACCTCATTTGTGGGATATTCGCAAATGAAGTATACCATTTGAAAGGCCAACGACTCGTGATAAAAGGTCAGCTACTTTCAGTAATTGGTCAGCCATAGATTTTGTTTGATTGAATTTTTGAAATTTATTTTTTCAAGGTCGTATAAGACTTTTAGCACCTTATTTGTGGGATATTCGCAAAAGAAGTATACCATTTGAAAGGCCAACGATTCGTCATAAAAGGTCTGCTAGTTTTAGTTATTGGTCAGCCATAGGTTATTTTATACGAATTTTTGAAGTGATTCAAGGCAGTATAAGACTTTTAGCACCTCATTTACCGAATTTTCCAAAAAAAAAAAAAAGATACCATTTGAAAGGTTATTAAATCCTCATTAAAGGTGAATATGTTTCAGAAATTAGTCAGCCATAGGTTTTTTTTTAATGATTTTCTAAATATATCAAGGTTAGAGTATTAGAGTCTTTATTAAAAAACCTATGGCTGACCAATAACTGAAACTAGCTATTATTCACTATTTATCACGAGTCGTTGGCCTTTCAAATGGTACACTTCTTTTGCGAATATCCCACAAATAAGGTGCTAAAAGTCTTATACGACCTTGAAAAAATTAATTTTAAAAATTCAATTAAACAAAAACTATGGCTGACCTATTACTGAAATTAGTTGCCCTTTAATGAGGTCTAGGTAATCTTTCAGCTGGTGTTTATTTTTTTTTGAATATCCCATAAAAGAGGTGTTAAAATTTGACCTTGCAAATTTAAAAAAAAATTATTAAAAAAAATCTATGGCTGACCAATTACTGAAAGTAGCTGACCTTTTTTGACCAATCACTGACCTTTTAGATGGCATACTCATTTTTTTTTAATTCTATAACTGAGGTGCTATAAGTCTTATACTGTGACCTTGAAACAAACTTTAAAAATTCATTAAAAAAAACCTATGACTGACCAATTACTGAAACTAGCTGACCTTTTATCACAAGTTGGTGGCTTTTCGAACGGAAGGTGCCAAAAATAGTTGGTGACCTTGAAAAACTTACCATTGATTAAAAATTTGCTATGGTTGACGAATTTCTGAAAGTAGTTGACCTTTTCTGACCTTTTAGACCCCTACTGACCTTTTAGATGGCATACTATTTTTTGCGAATATCCCATATATGAGGTGCTAAAGGTAAGGAGCCGTACCAAGCAACTGTAAAATTTCCATTCCACGATTTTTGTGGAAAGCCTATTTCAAGGTATGCCTGCAAGAACTCTACAGTCTTCCGTGATAGGCAGCATGTGCCAACATTCTATTTCATCTAACTAGTGCCGTGTAATATGCATTTGATAGATTTGATGTCTTACAGGCATATATGTAGTTCAAATTATTATTATTATTATATTACATAAGAAGCTTGGAAGGGACTGAAACTCTTCTCCAAGATACATTATATTCTTGTGCTGTATGACGTAAATTTCAAATGTTAAATGTCGCAGTAAACTAGCTGCACATCAAATTTCCCAAGCGGCCTTCCAATATTCGTTTTTGATACACAATCCATCTCATATTCCTTTCTTACTATAAACTTTCCTTTAAACTCAAAAATAATTTTTGATCTACTTTCACATGTTCCTGTGTGACCCCACTGTCTTTTTGCAACTTCAGTTTGCTACAACATTATCTCAGAAGGGTTATAGCAATCTACAAAAGTCTCTTGAATTGCACCCATGACACGTTTAGACTCCTTTGTACCTATTATTATTTTCTTGTTTTGTTTTTACTTCCAACAAAATTTCTGCCATTCAAGTAGCCACAAAACTGCAACAAACCAACACTAAAGTGGTTACGACCTTGTACACACTATATGCGCTTCGGCTTCTTCTTCTTATTAAATAGGTATTCTACATCAACTAAACTCAAACTTGATGCTCTGCTCCCAAAGAACAAGACGGAAAAGAATAAAGAAAAAGTTTCCCCACACACAAAGGATTACACCGCAACTATGCCACTGCCTTCTACCACTAAAGTCGACGAAGAAGTACTTCTTCTATGGCGTTCGGCACCGCACAGAGCACACACCTAACCTACTGTTTCACCGTTTCTTTAGACCCGAAATGGCAACCAAAAACTTCATATATGATGGCGGTATAACATCGCCATGGAATGGCGGCAACAGTGATAGAATAGTGCTATTCCACACCCATACTGTACTTCAGGGGTTAGAACTTTGAACTTGCATCGAAGAAGAAGCTCTCAGTAGAGTGTGTTGTAAACTCACTCTTCGAAAGGCAGGGTGAAGAACTTTCAAACCATATTCTTTGGAATATAGTGGTGCGCTGCAGCAGGAAGGATGAGAAAAGTTTTCCATTGAAACAAAGACGATAGCGCGGCTAGGTATATCTACGACTAAACGAAACTATACTGGCTCAAAAGTTTTCGTTTTCGGTTATAAAATGCGGTTTTGAATGAATGCGGACTCGAATTGCATCGCAGAGAAGTGAGGACAAAAGTAGCAACGAGAGGGTATATACCTCGCCTCACCTCGTCTCTATTCCAAGTTGTGTCGGAACGGAACAGACTTCCTTTTACGTGGTGGATCCTCTTCAATTTTCAAACCAGGAGAGTGCCTTATAATAACTACAGGCTTGAAGCCTTTCTGCTTCTAAGGACACGATGGTAACATTTCGCTTCTTCTAGCTGGTTTCAGTTTTTGTTGTAGCTATTTTTTTGTGTGCTAATGTGCACAGTTGACACATTTAAGTTGACACACTTGAACGATTGTCTATCCCTTTTGGCGGCGAAAGTTTCCGCCTCGTTCCGTCTGAACAATGTTGTACATTGCCACTATACCTTGATAAGTAGGTAGGTGGTAGCAACATCAGCCACTCTACCTTTAACCAGCATCAGCAGCGTGTAGCAGTGACACACACCGACGACCCAACCGTGGTAAAAGTGAGTTTTCCAGGTAATTGAAGTGTTAAATTTTGTGGGGAGAATCGAAAGATTAAAATTTATTGGATTCCAAATGGTAACGGTGTCATGAAACGTAAAGCACGTTGCCGTTATTGGTGATCAATTTACACGACTACGCTTAGAATATAGTATGGAGTTAGGGTATCGGTTGGGGATTTTGCAGGGGGGGGGGGGCGGACTATGGCTCTTAGATGATTATGGTGAAAGGAACTTTTTTTGGAGGGTTGGTTGGTTGGTTGGTTAGAAAGTTATACTTTGCCCCATTTGTGATTTTGTGTGCTGCTGCTCTTCTAATACTAATAGGTTCTGGTTTGTGGAGCTGATATTATTTGGCGGCATAAATATCTTTCAAAATTATTGTTGGGTTGTGATTTGATCGTTAAGTAAGGACTTTTGAAAGTTGAATGACATTTAGGTAAGGGGGTTAGCTACTTATTGTTTTTTTTTTCTTCGAAACTGGAAACTTTGTCAGCAGGGTTGGTTTCTGCAGTATTTCTGGAAATTTCCTGAGTTTAGTATTACTATTTTTAGTTGGGACCTATAGGCACTCGTAGAAAAGTTTTAGCTTTTGTTTCAGGAACCCGTACTGACTGTTGAATTTTAAAGACTGGTTCATTAGGAGAAAAGGACACCCTCTTCCCGCCTCGTCCAACAGAAAGACTTCTCAGAAAATTAATTTCCATATTTAGTATATCAAATAAATTCCACTACAAGAGTTTGTTCCGTTGGAAGAAAACCAATGACACCCAACAGATGGCGCAGTAATTCACCAGAAATAAAAATTCATTATGGTCATATCTCTACCTTACGAGTGGGTATGTACTTATGTTTTAACGTTTATTTAAATTATTTATAAGTGAACCATTTGTCATTACTTTAGGTACTTGCCTTTTCACTCTCCTTAACTCTTTCCTCCATTTTCTGTTTTTTTTTTTTTTTTTGTGCACGAGCAGTGTCCTGTGACATTTACAATGATCCATTAAGAACCAGTACCTACGGTTGAAGTATATTTTTCTCTCTTGGTCTCCTTATGGAGAAAAGGATCCCCGAAATATTTTCCATTAAACTTAAACTATATGAATAGCCAGTACAAGAAGGACAGTCTGCATTTAGAAGAGATCTCAAATAACTGGGAAGAGGTAGGCAAAGGAACCTACCTTTATAGAGGTAGTAGGTTAGGTGTTGTGTCCTTATACTTAATAGTAAGAGTAGGTTCCAACTACTATGGCAGAGAGTGTTATGGCAATGAAAGTAGTGGTTGTACGATGGTGGCATGGTACATGAAGCAAGTGCAGTCAGTCCCCTTGAACATGGCCACCACTTAGTTTAATTAAAATGCCACCACCATGATTCTTCTTCCATACCCACCTGACACCTCTATAAACTCATTCCATTGCCCTGGCATTTTGTCTGCACCACTCCCATTCTCTACCTCCATCATCACCGAACTCGTGGCTTGCTTCTTGAGTAAAATCCTTTAAGCATCTTATTCACTGTTATCGCTGGAATTTTGTTTAAAAAAAATAATTTCTATAAGTTTTCCATAGCAGCAGCATCTGCTGAACCTCATACTGCTCTCTCTCTCCCCCCAACAAGTCCTTCAGTTAACCTCTGGTGGTGCAATTATGCAACTTGCTAGTACTTTTGTGTTGTGTGCGCCTGGTGCAACATGATGGTCGTGGTGATAGGTAGTAGTTCTTGTCATGTATATTAAAATCCGGAAAAGCTGTTGAATTCAAGAGCCGGCTCTCGTTCTCTCAGCTTATACACAGTTGGCTACATCTCAGTATAGGACAAACAGCAGCTCAAAAAACATCAGATACCTGTAGTACCTATATCTACCTATAAATAGAGAAACAGAGCCTATGTGTACAAAGTTATTACGTCGAGTGGGTCCTTCTCATTTACCATCGTGATGAATCTGTGTCATCATCATGGGCCATGGTAGAGTGGGTGGGTGGCCTATAGTTGACAGGAGATTTAAACTTAGGAGAGAGAGAGAGATGGTGGAACAAGAAGAGGATGTGAAATTCCATTCATCGCTTACCGGATCTCTCAGAGGACTGTATCCTGATAGCTGGAAGGCAAAGTATAGAAAAAATAAAGATAAACGATGTGGGAATGTGCCGAAGGACAGATATCTCTGGAAGTTTAAATGGTTGTGGGTGCAAAATGCAGAAAAATGAACAACTATTCGACAGAAAATATCTCTCTTCCTATATCATAAGTTGATGCATTTTAAGTTTTGCCCATCGCCATATCATCCAAGGATGCGGTGGTGGCGGCGGCGGAAGAAGTTGAAATCTCGAAACTCGTAGTTACTTACTATAGATACCTATAGTTAATGCAGTTGTCTGTTTCGAAGCAGTGAGTTCAGGTGGGAAAGGTATTCATTCCATTGAAATAGTAATAGATTTTTGAGGAATGTGTAGCTTTACATTTAGTTTTCTTAATGAACTCTTTAACCTTGCTGTGCCAGGAGGTATTCAAGCAATTCGTGCTTTCAGTTTTCAAAAACTTAAGGAGAAAAGAGCTTTGGTAGGCAGCTGGAGCTCTATAGTAGCAGGTATGCAGGCTCAGGTTTTTTCTACAAAACCGAACGGCCTTAGAGTAGATAAGGTGGAACTGCTAGGTATGTTCAAGACTCCATGGTTTGCTTAAAATTACGAAATAGTTGGTGGACATATTGAATTGCTAATGATAACTAATGGATGAGTTATGAATTTCAGTTAGAATACATAGTCGTGCGTTTGTTTCAAATGCAAGCTTTAAAATTGGGTTGAACATGGCATAGTGCTTCAAAGATAAGAGAGCTGCAATAATTAAAATATTACAGTCATCATGTTAATAAAATTCGTTCATTTTTAAATTTCTTCGACCTCTGTGCATCTTCAGCCGAGGATCATGTGTCAAACTTTCAAAAAAGGCAGACAAACCTCGAAATCAAAAAGACCGGTCATGAGCATGGCAACAGTGAAAGCAGTGGGGTCTTGTACTCAAAAAAAGATTTTTCAGAAGTGTTGTGTTGATCAGGTAGATGTATCGAAGGCGATGTCATGACTTATTGTAAATGACCTTAGCCGATGGAAGTCGTACTATGCAGTCTGCAACTGCAAACGGTTGATTCTTTTTCTGCCATCTAATCGTTAGAGTGCCTTGGAGGTAAGACTATTTCGTTGCAGGGTCATTAGAAGCGAAAAAATGGATTACAAAGTGAGCATTTACTTAAGCACTTTGAGAGGAAAATTCTTTGGGGTAGTTTGTTTTGTCCAGTATATATACCTATCTCAAAGCGTATAATTAAATGGGCTTTACAGGAGTCGAACTGGTAAAAGAATTAACGCTACAGGGGGCTGAGATGGTGAAGATACGATGGATGTATGGACAGCAATCTACTAGTCCGCCGAATCTTCGAATTTACCCATGATGGTGTACGGACCAGGGGATGAAACCACCTCATTTAGCAGGTGGCGTGCACAAGTACCTACTGTTGTACTACTAGTTAGTTAAGATCGTGAAGTACAGTCAACCTAGATTGGTACGCCACAAACATTTCTAACACCTTGGACTTTGCGTTTGATTGTTTATACAACTTTAAAGCATATTACCCCCCTCAGACCCTCCCCGAATTTCACCCCTTTATTTGTAGGGACTTTACAGGACTACTAAGACATAGGCTCTGAACAAATTTCAAGTATAATTTTTTTTTTTTCAAGTTCTATATAAGGACTGTTCTGGCTGGCAGTTAAAGGGCTTGGTGGTCAACAAAGGCCATAGCTCAAATTTCGTTATAAGCTCTATCGAAAGTAAATTAAGTTAGGATGAGTGCCTAAGCGTCATAGGTACTAGAAACAAGAGGGCAACAATTAAATGCTGCTCTAAACATATAATACTGGAGAGATCAAATGCTTTGATTGCTCGTAAAGTTAATGGGGAACTTCGAAAAAAGTTGTTAATATATACCCAGAATAAAAGAGAAGCTTGCACCTAAAGACCTCTCAAAAAAATATTTTGAAGAAATCGCCAGGGCCCGGGGAGTGAAGTCCTTAAACTTTGGCCTTTTTACAGAGGAAAGTATTGTGTACACTTGTCTCCACTTTATAAAGCGAAGTCCACTCAGGCATGGTTGCTCATCGACATATTCCCGAGTTCATCAATACTAAAACATAGCCTTCTGGTAGTCCAGATTTGAACCTCGACTATGACGCATGTTTCAGATTATAGCTCATGGTCTGTTAAATTATCATATTAGATATGTACTTATTTGAGGCGAAAATTTGAAAGAAAATCTAAATGAATTCGGTGGGAAATCCTGCGAATGAAAGAATTACGATAAGGGTGAAGAAATGGTCAGCCTGATGAATAATGAATATTAAAACAGCGTCGCGTCGATTGTCCGAAGTTTGCCAGAACCTATCTCGCGGAAAAAAGGCAGGCGCAAAAAATTAAGGATGAAACAAATGCAACGACACCTGCATTTAGTTGGCCTCAGACATGGAACAATCCAAAACCGTGATGCCTGTCGACGTTTTCTTAGGTCAACCCGGCGAAACCGACAAGTTGAACCTTAGGTGAAGCAGTTGAGTGGGAGAGTTGTCGTCCCCCTCGAGATCATGACAATTCCCGGTTAAATGAAGAAGAAGAATCTCGATCTTCCCCACGAACCATTAGCAAATCTAACCATAGAAACCCTATTTTACGACCGGGTTTACTTATGAATTATTTAATGTTTCCCATCTTTGTTTGTGTTCTGTTGATACCTCATCCTTTAATTGAGTACTAATTAAAAAGGAAAACAAAACGTACATTTTTGACCCTGCTCTATATTAACTGCACATTGCCCTGCATATAAACCTTTGGTTGAATTTAAAAAACCCTTTCCGTTGCACAGCTTCACCCACACTTTATAACCACCTCCTCTTCCGTGGCCATCTTAAACTAAAATATAAAGATAGATAGGACACAAAGCCTTTTGTGTTTGCGTGTATTTTGTGTCAATTTGTTTTTTCCCTTATATTGCTTTTTGTAATATGAGTTTCTTGCCCTCACTATACTGTTACATCTCATCTCAGCATCAGCAGCGCATCGGTTAAAAATTTAAAACCGTTAAAAAATGAAAGGAATATTATACAACATTCTTTGCGCCACATCACACATGCATCCATTCTCTTGGGTTACAGCTATGTACATCCTACACATCACATCACAAAACCCAGCCTCACACACGCTTTATTCATCCCACGAAACACGGCCACCGTATACAGTTATATCGTCAAAGTAGATGTTGACGTTGATAGTGGAGCGGGGCCCGACCGCCGCAGGACATAGTTCACAACTACTTAACCCGTTTTTTTTTTGTTTGTTGTGTTGGCGTCTCTTTTGTGTAGATTCACTGCATTTTTGAATGTCATGTCATATAGGGGTAAAAATAAAAAGTTATATACCTTAACTGTTTGCGGGAATGTTTCTCTTGTATTCCAGGTGTTTAAGGCGGGTGCAGCAGTTGATATACACAACATCCTATGCCATCCCCCAACGTTGGACCCATAAATGACAGGTACACGAGCCGGCAAATTGTGTGTGGTGTGTAGATGCAGGAGTTTTACTGTGCACATCTTTGGTAACAACAACAACGACCACAACACACAAGAAAAAAACAATTTAGAGCGACTTTTCGACTGTGACTTCTTTCCTCTATTTATGCAGGTGTCACTTGGGTGGTATGGCAGTACAGTTTTAGGTTTACACTTTGCAGTTTTTTTACTATTTTTTCGCTCTGGCACGCGTTGGCTGTAACCGCTGTGTTACTGAAATAAATGTTCCCCAGGTCATGCACCCAGTTTGCGTGATGCTGCTTCGAAACGTGAAAGAAGTGAACAAAGTTGGGCAAATAAAAGTTCAAACAAAAAAGAAAAAAAAATTCAAGGATAAGTTGGAAATATATTTTAGAAAAGTGACTTATATTCGTTCCAGCACGAAACAAACGAAGGTGAGAATATGAATTGAGATGGAAGGTACCTATACTTAGAAAGTGTTCTCAGTCTATTTGTGACATTTTGAACGAGTGTCAGTATCAATGGTGCTTGGTTGACAGTGTGACAAATGGAGAAATAAAATACCAACCGTCTGGTACTGGTAGATTTAAAGAAATAAAATAAAATAAAACTTAGAACCTTGAAGAAGACTGCGTCGAGATGGTTTAAATAGTGCATGTGAAATGGCGTTATTAATTTGTTTTTCTTTGATGTGACGTCATTCAAGTTAAGTTCAAAACGACAACGAAATTTAAATTACGTTTTAAAAAAATGTATTTTATGGTTGTGTTCAGTTGGGAGTCTTTTCGCTTATCTTGATAACTTTATTATACACCCTTTAATGTTACTTCAAAGTCCCGAAATTTGTAGATTTTAGAATCTTCTTCTAAGACTTAGAATTTTTCAGCAATTTCCTGCGAAAAGGAAGCTAGAAGTCTCTTTTGACCATGTCAAAAATACCTTTTCGAAATCGATGAACAACAGTTGAAGTGGTGATCGATATTCAACGCACTGTTCGATGATGATCCGCAAGGTGTGGAAGTGGTCGACAGAGGAAGACCCATTGCAGTAACCTGCTTGTTCAGCGAAGAGTGTGTCTTTGTGGTGCGGTTTTTTATTCGTTTCAGGACGGTTTTTGCTATTACCTAGGCTTCTGCAGGCAGCACGCAAATTCCTCTTCAGTTTTTGCACTGCGAAAGGTCTTTTTCTGTTAAAAAAAACTGTTTCCCAAGGCCTACCAGGAGCTTACTTGATGTTGCTGGAGCTGATTGTAAGATTTCTGTGGGAATACCACAAATCCATACACCGCTTTGTTCTTCTTCATAGTGCTTTGATTGTGGTATGGATTTCTTCTCGAATGGGAAGTACAGTGCGTGTTCCGGAATTTGTTTCTACGGACGGGTCATTGGGCGTTCGAATAATTTCACTGTCCAGAAATCGGTTTAAAACTGCAGAAAAGTGGTCCTTCCATCTTTTGAGCTGGTTCTCATCCAAATCCGAAACTAGCAGAAATTCGT
Organism: Melangyna quadrimaculata; assembly: GCA_949320155.1. Lineage (NCBI taxonomy): Eukaryota > Metazoa > Arthropoda > Insecta > Diptera > Syrphidae > Melangyna > Melangyna quadrimaculata. The sequence goes on along the minus strand of OX439483.1, from coordinate 9,988,492 downwards.
CTGTGTCTCTTACCAGGTGTTATTTAAAGCTGTGGACACCTGTAAGCTCTTTGGCAATTCTGGTCTTACTGTCGAACATACTTGCGGCCACTTCTGCTTCTGTAACCAATGCGTTGATGTAGTTACGCTTATCACGTCGCACACTATGGATAACTTCCCTCATCTTCACGCTATATGTACGTAAACTTTAGCTCGTTTCTCCCATTTGCTGAAGTAGCTGCAATGCGAGTTTTGAGGGGTTTTCTTTCTTCGATTCTTGTCCAAGTTTCTTCAAATATCGAAGCACTATTTCTTCCTTCAGACTGACTGACTATAATATAAGGTTTCAGCACCGGTTACGAACACATTTTTTACAGGATATCCCACTAGTTTTCGATGAAGTTGGGCTCCCGCGCTGCTGATTGTTCTCAATTCTTATGAAAAGTGATCTCCTAGTTGTTGTCAGACTGCGGGATCTTTTAGTCTCTTGATATCAAATTTAGGCGTTTGAGTGTTTTCTTGAGAATTTCGAACTACAGTTGTAAATAATCTTACTGTAGCAACCATCAAATTGCAGTTCCCATGTCTGCTCCTGTTCTGTTAAGGACGTTCTGAAGACTAATTCTAAATCGTCGACTGATCACAAAGTGGATTGTTTGGAAGTTGCTTGTCTGGTCCGTCGACAACCAACTGACTTTGTGGTACGTCCTGTGCTCAAACATTGTCCTTCCTATTACAAAGCGGTTGGCATTGCAACAATCGAAAAAATGTTTGTCATTGCCGTTTCCAGGTTTTCCCATTACACGCCTCAGCACATCTTTGTCAGTGCCAACCTTGGCTCCCAATTATCCTATTTGCTGAACTCAGCCGCTTATAAAAAACCTCATTTGAGAGTTTTGTTGGAGAATAACACTGTATGATGGTGAATCGAGGTACTCCAGTCCGGAACATGGCTTTCAGGATAATGTCTTCTCCACGGTAATTAAGCTTTTGGGAGCTGTTCTGGAAAGCAGACATTTTTCTCGAGATTCCCGATAGCCAACCTTGGATCCCAATTATCCTATTTGCCGAACTCAGCCGCTTATAAAAAACCTCATTTGAGAGTTTTGTTGGAGAATAACACTGTATGATGGTGAATCGAGGTACTCCAGTCCGGAACATGGCTTTCAGGATAATGTCTTCTCCACGGTAATTAAGCTTTTGGGAGCTGTTCTGGAAAGCAGACATTTTTCTCGAGATTCCCGATAGCCAACCTTGGCTCCCAATTATCCTATTTGCCGAACTCAGCCGCTTATAAAAAACCTCATTTGAGAGTTTTGTTGGAGAATAACACTGTATGATGGTGAATCGAGGTACTCCAGTCCGGAACATGGCTTTCAGGATAATGTCTTCTCCACGGTAATTAAGCTTTTGGGAGCTGTTCTGGAAAGCAGACATTTTTCTCGAGATTCCCGATAGCCAACCTTGGCTCCCAATTATCCTATTTGCCGAACTCAGCCGCTTATAAAAAACCTCATTTGAGAGTTTTGTTGGAGAATAACACTGTATGATGGTGAATCGAGGTACTCCAGTCCGGAACATGGCTTTCAGGATAATGTCTTCTCCACGGTAATTAAGCTTTTGGGAGCTGTTCTGGAAAGCAGACATTTTTCTCGAGATTCCCGATAGCCAACCTTGGCTCCCAATTATCCTATTTGCCGAACTCAGCCGCTTATAAAAAACCTCATTTGAGAGTTTTGTTGGAGAATAACACTGTATGATGGTGAATCGAGGTACTCCAGTCCGGAACATGGCTTTCAGGATAATGTCTTCTCCACGGTAATTAAGCTTTTGGGAGCTGTTCTGGAAAGCAGACATTTTTCTCGAGATTCCCGATAGCCAACCTTGGCTCCCAATTATCCTATTTGCCGAACTCAGCCGCTTATAAAAAACCTCATTTGAGAGTTTTGTTGGAGAATAACACTGTATGATGGTGAATCGAGGTACTCCAGTCCGGAACATGGCTTTCAGGATAATGTCTTCTCCACGGTAATTAAGCTTTTGGGAGCTGTTCTGGAAAGCAGACATTTTTCTCGAGATTCCCGATAGCCAACCTTGGCTCCCAATTATCCTATTTGCCGAACTCAGCCGCTTATAAAAAACCTCATTTGAGAGTTTTGTTGGAGAATAACACTGTATGATGGTGAATCGAGGTACTCCAGTCCGGAACATGGCTTTCAGGATAATGTCTTCTCCACGGTAATTAAGCTTTTGGGAGCTGTTCTGGAAAGCAGACATTTTTCTCGAGATTCCCGATAGCCAACCTTGGCTCCCAATTATCCTATTTGCCGAACTCAGCCGCTTATAAAAAACCTCATTTGAGAGTTTTGTTGGAGAATAACACTGTATGATGGTGAATCGAGGTACTCCAGTCCGGAACATGGCTTTCAGGATAATGTCTTCTCCACGGTAATTAAGCTTCTGGGAGCTGTTCTGGAAAGCAGACATTTTTCTCGAGATTCCCGATAGCCAACCTTGGCTCCCAATTATCCTATTTGCCGAACTCAGCCGCTTATAAAAAACCTCATTTGAGAGTTTTGTTGGAGAATAACACTGTATGATGGTGAATCGAGGTACTCCAGTCCGGAACATGGCTTTCAGGATAATGTCTTCTCCACGGTAATTAAGCTTTTGGGAGCTGTTCTGGAAAGCAGACATTTTTCTCGAGATTCCCGATAGCCAACCTTGGCTCCCAATTATCCTATTTGCCGAACTCAGCCGCTTATAAATAACCTCATTTGAGAGTTTTGTTGGAGAATAACACTGTATGATGGTGAATCGAGGTACTCCAGTCCGGAACATGGCTTTCAGGATAATGTCTTCTCCACGGTAATTAAGCTTCTGGGAGCTGTTCTGGAAAGCAGACATTTTTCTCGAGATTCCCGATAGCCAACCTTGGCTCCCAATTATCCTATTTGCCGAACTCAGCCGCTTATAAAAAACCTCATTTGAGAGTTTTGTTGGAGAATAACACTGTATGATGGTGAATCGAGGTACTCCAGTCCGGAACATGGCTTTCAGGATAATGTCTTCTCCACGGTAATTAAGCTTTTGGGAGCTGTTCTGGAAAGCAGACATTTTTCTCGAGATTCCCGATAGCCAACCTTGGCTCCCAATTATCCTATTTGCCGAACTCAGCCGCTTATAAAAAACCTCATTTGAGAGTTTTGTTGGAGAATAACACTGTATGATGGTGAATCGAGGTACTCCAGTCCGGAACATGGCTTTCAGGATAATGTCTTCTCCACGGTAATTAAGCTTTTGGGAGCTGTTCTGGAAAGCAGACATTTTTCTCGAGATTCCCGATAGCCAACCTTGGCTCCCAATTATCCTATTTGCCGAACTCAGCCGCTTATAAAAAACCTCATTTAAGAGTTTTGTTGGAGAATAACACTGTATGATGGTGAATCGAGGTACTCCAGTCCGGAACATGGCTTTCAGGATAATGTCTTCTCCACGGTAATTAAGCTTTTGGGAGCTGTTCTGGAAAGCAGACATTTTTCTCGAGATTCCCGATAGCCAACCTTGGCTCCCAATTATCCTATTTGCCGAACTCAGCCGCTTATAAAAAACCTCATTTGAGAGTTTTGTTGGAGAATAACACTGTATGATGGTGAATCGAGGTACTCCAGTCCGGAACATGGCTTTCAGGATAATGTCTTCTCCACGGTAATTAAGCTTTTGGGAGCTGTTCTGGAAAGCAGACATTTTTCTCGAGATTCCCGATAGCCAATCTTGGCTCCCAATTATCCTATTTGCCGAACTCAGCCGCTTATAAAAAACCTCATTTGAGAGTATTGTTGGAGAATAACACTGTATGATGGTGAATCGAGGTACTCCAGTCCGGAACATGGCTTTCAGGATAATGTCTTCTCCACGGTAATAAAGCTTTTGGGAGCTGTTCTGGAAAGCAGAAATTTTTCTCGAGATTCCCGATAGCTTCCAGGTGCCTTTCCGGAAAAGAGTAGAATGGGGTTATGATTTAGAGACCTAAACTTCCCAGAGCTCAATCACCTAAATTCACTAACGCTTAAGTTGTCCATCTTGTATCGCATGAATTGCTTTTCTTTTTGTAGGAATCTGGAGTTTTGAGGACATTCACTTCCGTTGGCGAGGAGTGTCGCTTCACATCAGAGAAACTAATCTATGTCCGGGTACAATATTTAAAAGTCGTCAACGTGTTTTATCATTGCTTGTCCAAGGCGTATTGTCTGGTTGCGGTAGAGGTTTTGATTTTAGTTACGAAGAATAATAACGTCAATAACCTAGAAAGCTAGGCCTTTCGTACTTTTAATTTAAGCCTATTTACTACCATCCCTTCATCGTGACTGAAATTTGCGCTTCTGGGCCAGAACAAGTTCTGAGCAGTCAAAAGTTTCCAAATTATGCACAATACAGGTCGAATGGGGACAGAGTGGGAGATAGAACCCAAAAAACGGAGTTAAAAACCTTAGAACCCGCAAGTATTTGGCCCACCAATTCTATTATTGTCAATTTAATAATAAATTGTCAATTTACCCGATTAACTGTTTAAATTGAAAATGTCAGAAAACTTACATATTTATGAAATTAAAGACCAACTTAATCCCTGGCGAGAAAAAAATAATTACAGAAAATTATAGTTAGCTTTGCATAAAATGACAATGAACTCTCTCCCTCACTCAAAAGACGCGTTCCCAGTCACTTAGTCTGAATAAATTTCACCAGCTTCAACACGTAAACCCCACTTCTGAGCAATTAACAGATTTCTGCAGTCACACAAGTTGCTATGATTAACATTGTAAGGTTTTTTTTTTCACTTTTGAAACAAAAGAATATTATACTTGCTCCATTCCCTTCGGTTAAATTTCACGCTCTATATGCATTTTTCAAAGAATTATTACGTTTTTTATTCCGCCTTACACTGGACGCTCCCTCCACGACCTCTCTATGCCATCATGTTAAATCGCAAAAAAAAAAAAGAAATAGAACTGCTTGCCCGCAAAAGGACTTGCCTTCCTTTGTCATTGAAAAATTATTATTCCTCGTCTCGCATCAGTCGCAAGAGGCGAGAGCGAATAAATGCTTTATCACCTCTGAGCGAAGCGAATTGCACAGGACCTGCCACCCACATCCATAAACGACTATTTAACCAACAGCCACCTCCCCATTAAAACGCATGGCGAGCGAATGACGCACGCTCCACTGGAATCCCTTTTTGCATAATAATATGTAATCTTCTCAATATAACCACACACATACATTCAAACACATATACATCATGAAGAACATAGATCCTGCATTCTTACACTTATAAATAAAATAGGTACTACATATCCTTATGACAATTAAATTTTACACTCGATAAAATTTCGGGTGACCGTAACACAAATTATCCGTTCATGATTTACATGCCAAACATATGCTTTACGGTTTTACATTTATGTCCTGTACGATACGAAGGACTATAATCATAAACCAACATAGATAGGTACTCGACTCGTATATAATATAATAACAACTAAAATCCCATCAGAAAAAAAATAGTCCTTGAAACGAGGAATTAGTGCGGGATATTACGATAGTAAAACGTGTAACACGTCCCATATAATAATATTATAGAGAAATAGTTTTTTTTTAGCTTTTGTTGAATAATTCAATTTAATTGCAAACGAGAACTCCTTGTTTTTAATTTATATGTTAAAATGAAAGGATCTGGATCGATATTATTATTATAAGGCGACGCTGCTGGTTCGAACCTTTGGTAACTTTAACTGGCCCTCGTCAAGTCATCAAGTGCTACGAAATTACAACTTGAGTGAGCAGGTATAACCTATACCTTCCTAAATTTACATAATGAAGTGGAAAGCAGCTTTTCGTTTTGTAATTAAAACTTGTGCTGGATGTTTTAGATGGGCAAATATGTTTTCGTGTCTGGTTCCTGAAACCGAACAATCAAAGCAAGAAAATCAAAATAAAAGGTCCTCTTTCACAACTTTCAACCCAAAATGAATAACAACAAAAAAATGTGAGGGTGGAATAAGTTTTTTATGCGGTTCGCTGCCAGCATGTGTTTTGTGCGATTATAATAAAAATACCAGCAGGATGCCAGAACAGCAGAACGCCACTGACCACTGAATACCTGTTCAACAAACCTCAACGGACCCAGCACAAATGAGTTAAACCAATGAACGGACAGCAGACGGACGGACGAACTGGCGCGGATGGAAAGACTGACTGAAGTTATACCATCAGAGTTGACCGCCAAACATCTACTCCTAATTTTTGTTTGAATGTTGGTTCTAACTAAAATAAAAAACAAAATTAAAACCATATACGTTCCTTATGGGAGAATTTCACAAGCAAGGCAGTTTTGTGAATAACAAAAAAGAAAGTGGTTCCTTGTATGCAATCCCGAAGGAACAGGGCCCTTCACCAAATAGTGGTCCTTTTGTTGAATTTGACAATAATTATTATTTCTTTCAAGCAAATTCATGTAATAAACTTTCTGGTTTCAGGATGCTGAATACACTACCATTGCCTACAGGTACACAGAGGGACAACATTTGGCACCAATTTGATCCCAGTTAAAATCTATGTAAGCAAATTTGACATTTTTTCTAATAAAATAAATAATGCACTTTTAGCATTATAAAACACCAGCTGTGCGTTAAGTCGCGGAACTAAGAAAGAGACGAATCACAAATATGTAGTAAATGCATGAAGCTGTATACTCTTTACATACAACTAAAAACAGTCAATAGTAATTAGTACATTTTCCTTGTACAAACTACATATTTATGTATTTCGTTAATGAGTACATTTAATTTATGTACATGTGTAATGAGTACATATTATAAATGTAATCAGTACAAATTATTTATTTTATGAGTATACATATACTTTTATGTAAGGAGAACATATTTTGTATGTTCCGAGACATGGAATACCACTCAGAAACCTTACTCACTTCTTAATTATGAACTTCTCATAGATAACCGACACACCTTTACAGGTTTGTGAAGTTAGAACCGCCATTTTCGATTTTCGTTAACAAAAAATGATTTGCTGTACTACCAGCACCGTATTTTAAAAAAATCGTGAAAAATGAAACTTGGGCTGTGTTATGCTTGGATTGTGTTTCCGTGCTAAGCAACATTTTCTGAGCTCGAAACATCACAACTTGGCTTCTCTAGATGACTCAAAAATTAAAAAAAAAATTCATTCGAAAATGTTCACCCCTACTGCGATTGTTGATTGATAGTTGACAAATATTGATATTGTGGATTTTTATTTTAAACTCAATTTACTGAAAATGTGATCAACTATTCATTGATATCTGTCATTTTTTTTATAATTCACAACGGTCTGCATTATTCCCAATTACCAAAACTTTTTTCGGTTGGGTGGTTTAATATCGAATTTCAATATCAATCAATCAACAATCGCAAATCGCAATAGGGGTGTTTGTAAATTTACGAATTTTGTTTTAATACTTAATGGCAGCAAAATACAGCAAAACTTTTTTTTTAATGCAAAGTGGCGGTGCTAACTTCACGCATATCATCTTAACGCTATGGTATCCTTAAATTCTTAAGCGACTACATCATGTTTAAAATTGTATGCAATCACTGTAGAATTCATAATGCAATGAGTACAAAAAGTTATAAGTGCAGAAATGTGCTGAGTGGAATAAATTTTTCTTTCAGCATACACATGCTCAGAAATAGGGATTCATGATTTAGGTCAGAAAAACGCATAATTTAGAATTTATTTTAAAACTCATATTTCTAGCTCATCGCAATTGAAAAGTGGCCGTCC